>LQNS02278091.1:34268194-34293706 GCA_001587735.2 Parhyale hawaiensis | reverse complement strand
TTCCCCAATCCTCTATATCTTACTAACATAATGGCAATAGCTCAAAGAGGCCGGGGTGTTAGTCCCGGTGTCTCTTTGGGAATGGGCCTCTTGGTTCGTCTACTGCCGCCTATCTAATCTAATCTAATCCAGTCAGCAGAGATATTGTGCTACGCCAATAATCCAGTCAGCAGTGATATTGTGCTACGCCAATAATCCAGTCAGCAGAGATATTGTGCTACGCACGTCCTAACGAAACATAGTCCATTGATGTAATGGTCCAAAGGAAAGAAAGTCAAGCAACCAATCCAAGCGAAGTAGATGTGGTTCAACACGCTGCAAAGTGCAGTACTACGTAGGTACGCTACATGCACAGTAATACGAGTGCCGCGTACATGCATGATGACTATATGTGTAAACTGTGATGTATCTGAGCCCTTCGTATATCTTAAAATATAGTACATTATAAATTGCATTTGTTTCGACATTTTATCCTGTTAAAGCATACGCCAGACGCGAATTTCTCGGAATATTCAGGAATTGAGCACAGCTGGGGTTGACTCAGTGTAATAATAAGGCAAATACTATATATATATAGCAAAGACCACTGTGTACGTACATATGTATACATAATACATATATATCTAATTTTTAAATATTTAATTTTGATTCATATATATTTTAATATATTCATAATTTGACCAAAGTATTTATTTATAAATTTCGTGCACTTGCTCAAGCACAATACTACAAACTCAAATCAAAGCTAAGCCATCTCACTTAACTAGCAAAAGCTGCACTTCCGTAATGGAAATTTTTAGGCTGAAACGCAGACAGTTCTTCGGCGGGGCTGACTCGCCCGTTGTAACATATGATAGCCAGCCTGAGGCACGGGAACACGTACTGTAAACTTGGTTCTTCCCGTTATAAAACACTGGCCACAGAGTCTCAGAGTTGGAGACTTTTGATTTAAAAAAATGAGAAAAAAAATTATTGATTTTATTTGATTTTTATTTTTTCATATTTTCTTAATGTGAAATGATAGAAGAATTCTTCATAGTTCTTCTCCAGTGTGCTGAAGATAATACTCACAAAATAAGTGCTTTCCTGCTTTTCTCATGCTCAAAATTTCCAACACACAGTGAAAACACAAACTAAGGCAACTGGAAAAAAAACAGGTAACTACAAAATCTAGTGTAGTAGATGGTGGAGTAATAATTAGCTATCAGCAATGCAATTCCTGAGAAAATAATGTTAAAATAGCTTCAAGCTTGGAGATGAGGTAACTCAGTATAATATAGCTACATGCAGGTAGGTAGGAAAATGATTTTTTTTTTTTCAGTTTTCTAACCAATTTTTTCCAAGAGCGCTCAACAACTTGAAGTTGCTTGATTGGGTGAAAATACAAAAGAAGAGCAAACCTAATTTAACAAGAGATTCAAAGCATCTCACTGTACAGCTGTGAAGGCAACACTGAAAGGTAACTCTAATGACACATAAATATTTCTGCAGCAGCAGTAGCATTAAATTACTTAAATACCATAAAAGTTAAAGAATGCACTTTCTCTTGTTTTAATCATTTGATACTGCAATGATAATCCATTTCATGAAAAAATCAAATAGATAAAAAAATAAAAATAATTATAAGTTTTTATAAAAAATTAATTCAAAGGTAGCTAATCAGTTGATTAAATCAATTTCATTTAATCAATGCCAACCCTGATAAATGCTCATCAGAGTTAATCAGCTAATAGTGTAAAAATATTCCATTTCGAGAAACAATAAAATCGATACATAAAAATGATTTTTTATAAAAAAATCAATTGATCTAATCAACGCCACCTCAGCCGCAATGGTAGTTGCCTAGATAGTGGCTCATGAGATGCCAGATTAGATTTATTCAAAGTATTGAATTATTTGACTACCATAAAAATTTAAATTTAAGCATGTACTTCCTCTTTTTTTCAATTGTGTAGCTAGCTATATAGAGACATAGCTAGGTTGTTGAATTCTATTAAAGGGAACCACTGATATATTGAAAGATAGAACTGGTGTTGTGCTGCATAAATGCTGATAAAAGTTGATCATTTGATAGTGCAAAAGTTATCTATTTCATGAAAAAACTAAGGACATTTTACAGAAAATCAATTGATTCAATTAGTTTATTAAATAAATTCGATTTAATCAATGGCAACCCTGCTGCAATGGTAGTTATCAAGATTGTGGCTTATTAGATAATAGATTAAATCAAAGCATTAAAGTATTCAACTAAAGCACTCCGAGACCGTGCCGTTGCCCAGCGAGGCAACGGCAACGAAAAATTCAGTTTAGCTTTGGAACAGTGTTTTTCTTTGCATCAACTCCAAAATCTAATCATTTGTGCACTTTAATGGTATTAACAGTTTGTGCAATTTTCGTGAAGATCAGTTTATAACTTTTTGAGTTATGCTGCTAACAAACATGAGTCAAACATACAAACGATCAAACCGATCTGCACCAAAATTTAATCATTTATGTTTTTAAACATTACCAACAACTCTTCTATATTTCATAAAGATCCATTCACAATTTTTCGAGTTATTGTGCTAACAAGCATAAAATTAAAACTAGTGACAAACAGACGAACGAACAAACCGATCACTCCAAAACTTTGGTCATTTACTCTTCGTAATATACCTAACAGCTCATGAAAATTTCATCAACATCCGTCCAAAACTTTCTGAGTTATGGCCTTGAGAAAAATGAGAGAGACAAACAAACGGATGGACGGGTCTTCACCAAAAGTTAATCATCTGTTCCTCCTTAACATACCTAACAGTCCCAGCAAATTTCATCAATATCCGTCCATAACTTTTTGAGTTATCTCGGTGACAAATAGACAGACAGACAAAGCCGACGAAAACATACCTCCTCGGCGAAGGTAAGTATCATTAACATTTAGGCATGCACTTCCTCTTGTTCTAATTATGTTATTAACTACGTATATAGAAATACCTATAGGTTGTTTAGGGGAACCATAGGTATTTTGAAAGATAGAACTGGTGTTGTGTTGCATATGCGCTCATAAGAGATGATCATATGATAGTGTAAAAATATTCCATCTGATGAAAAATAAAAAAATAATAAAAATTTATAAAATAAATGAAAAAATCACAATTTTTTCTATAAAAAATCAATTAATTTAATCAATTGATTAAATCAATTTGATTAATCAATGCCAACCCTGCCACAGACGTGGGTGCAACTGCAAAAAAATGTTTCATGTTATATTAGAAAGCTGGTTATACTAGTAGTAATATCTTTCGTATTCAGGGATCTTACCTGCCCAGCAATATCGGCAGCGTCACTTACCCAGTCATCGACGACACGTCTCAGATACACAGAGCTGTGCATACAGGTTAAGTCTACACCACTTAGCATTGTATACATAATCCATTATTGTATATACAACTCAGTCGCAAGTCTTCCTCTAAATGCATAGCTGTGGCAATTTGGAAACTCGCTCTATGAAATAAGCTGCAGGAGTAGCAAGCAATGAATACCTTTACCTCGTGGAAAACTCAGTGATGTAATCATAATTGTTAATAGACGAGCGTCATAATGTTTGTTTCTGTTTTGTACACAACGCCATGGGCTTGAGCTCCGAGCATCACCGTGCTCGAAGGATAACACTGCCAGCGAGCCTTACAGTCAAAATATTAGAATTGTTTCATTTTGGCCGCGTAAGCACAACTGGAAGCAAGTAAGACGCCTGTCGTTACTCGGGAAGCAATACTTTGATCAGCTGGCAGGAGCTGCAACTGGTCGTAGTCATTAGTGCTAAATAAACGGTTTTAGTGTCTCCGGTGCGCCAGTTTACCAGCGGCTTGCAGCACGTTTTCTATGGGAAAGAATTCATGTCGACTTTAAAAAACAACTACAAACTTCCAGTATCTCAACGGCTGCAAATACTTCAAAGGCTGCTTCACCGACGTCACTGACACTACGGACAGCAGAGCGAAACCCTCACATGTGAGGGGAGTAGCTGTTATGTTTAGAAATATCACAGGGAGACACTCACCAATGAGGTAGGTATTGTGTGAAGAATTAATGAAGTAATTAGACAGAGGCTTGTCCATGTCATGGCAGAGGTCGAGCTTGTCCCTGGAGATGAGGATGTTGTCGTCACTTAGGATGTAGTTGAGGAATCCTTCCGAACTTAGAACACCTGCAAAGAACGAAAATGTTAGTTCGAAGGCTATAAGGAAAAGCTCTCAAGTTTTGGTCGCATAGTAACACATTTCGACGCTTTATACCTGCGCCAGGTAAGGCAATGTTAAAGAAAACTTCAAGTTGGTCCTGAAACTAGGATTTCCCTTTTACCATCATCATCAAAATTTTGTCATTTGTGCTTAATAAGGTTCTAACTATTCCTGCAAATTTCACAGAGATCCGTTGATAACTTTTTGAGTTATGTTGCAGATATAGGTTCATAAATCAAAAGTACCTTTGCAGATATAGGTACATACATCGAAAACACCTTTACAGATATGGGTAAATAAATCAAAATCAAAAATACCTTTGTAGATATAGGTACATAAATCAAAAATACCTAACAATTCGTGAAAATTTCACGAAAGTCCGTCCAATACTTTTCAAGTGACGATATCAACAAAAAAAGAGGCAAACAATTGAAACGAACGGTGGAGCGGATCTTCACTAAAAGTTCATCGTCTGTTCTTCCTAACAATACATTATTAACAATCTCTGTATATTTCGTACAAATCCGTCAATTATTTTTATTTTAGTGACAGACAAAGCACAAGCAAAGAAACAAACAAATTCGTCGAAAACATACGAATTAGAACACAAGACCTTTATACAAGATTTCTATTGATACATACAGATATTTAGCGTATTGTAAGCTATACAAACTCGCGTACTGTGCAACACGGTTAGGTGCGAACTTCATGTGTCGTTGGAGATAGAAATGACGAACGTACTGCCGCTGAGTTAAAACGTTAGTTTTAGCCCAAGGGGTTCGACTTGGAAACGTTTGGGAACCACTCAAATACGATTCCAAACGCCTAAGTTTTATTTTTCAGAACGTGTTGGCGCCAGATACGCGCCTATGTTTTCGAAATACATTCCAGCGCTATAGGCCGTCCTCAGTTGTTTTCGAAATACATTCCAGCGCTATAGGCCGTCCTCAGTTGTTTTCGAAATACATTCCAGCGCTATAGGCCGTCCTCAGTTGTTTTCGAAAAACAACTTGAGCGCAGGGAAAGAGTCCGTCCGTGCGCCGGCAGCACCGCATGGTTCTATTTGCGGATTCTGCAAGTGTTCGGCCGTTCCGGCACACGGAGACGAGCAATGCACACGGCAGATCCCCAGCAGCTCCAGAGTGAGAGAGACAAAGAAAGCCATAAATAGGCAGAGACGCGCGGCGCAGGCGGCCGATCCCAGTCGACAAACAAGGGATTCGATTCTGGAGACAACACCGTTTCGATTCAATTCTTCTGAGTGGATTGGATCCTCTAAAGTTGAACGCTTTTGTCTTTGGATGACGAGAAAGGTGTTAGATCTTTTCTATAGCATAGTGGAGACGAGATGAGCATTGGCGCGGCAATACTCGTTTTGTGCTCTCAAAGTGGTGATGATTCGTTCCAGTTGTTTGTCAGTGCTGGAGCAACCAGGCGAGTCTGCCTGTAGCAATATCTGTTACGCCTCGGAAACGCGCATAAAACACTATACTCGGGATAGTAGCTGTAGTTCGTGTGTTTACAACTGCGAGGAAAGAATATTAAAGCGGAAGGATAGAGGCGGGTGTGCTGCATCGTATGCATCACTCGATCGCTTCATACAAAATATGAATGTATTTGTGTGAGCAATGCAAGGTGCAAGAACACATACCTGTAAAATGCAGAGTATTTTAAGATTTTCCTTCAATTGTGTAAAATAAAACGTTGAGGAACAGACCCTGTTTAAGACAAGTTCACACAACAGTCTTTTGACGGTATCAAACCCCCTCACGCTTCCAAATGTTTTGTTGGTGTCTTGCACACAAGCGGAACTAGCACAACTCTTTAGGTTCTAATTTACTCCAAATTATAAGAGCGATCCAAGACTCCAGCAACGACGCTGGCCCCAAATCAGCCGGGACGACGCCTAACGGTTTAACAAATGCTGACATAGACATGCGGCGGCATTTACAAAGAAACAACAAAATATTCAATCATTTTGTACTGCGTGAGGGGAACAAAGGACTGTATGTGAACCCGGCCTTTGGCTACAAAACGCGTGTACTATGCGACCACTTTCATTGCGATAATTTGGTTTGATTAGCTCTACTTTGTGCCGATTTTCAGGTCCTAACGATCGGTGCGCCACTTTCGATACCTTTTCTGGCGTTAATAGCGAACCGATTGCGGCTCGGGCGTACACGGTTTGATATCGACACAGGAAATTTGATCCTAAATGGCGATTCGAAGGCTCAGAATCATTATTATGGACAAGTTAAAGCTAATCGAATTAGACTGCCACGAAGAAGCGAGGGAATCACAGACGCCATTCCAACAGAATATATGATAGTCCCAGTCGCAGGATGCGCATGTACAGGAAGCCCAAAGTATTCACTGCCTCGCCAGGACCCAAGCCAGAATCTCTGCATGACTGCGCTAACTTGCATCTGTCTGCAGCTGCCGCCAAACACACTGTTGGCCAACTGTACCTCCTCAATGTCGAATTGATTCACATTTTCGAAATGTAAGGACAATATAGTGGATTGCAGTGTCTGAAATTTTAAAATTTCTGCCTATATGCTGCATCTCATTAGAGAGCAGTCATGAATAGCGACGAGATGGAATTAACCTTGTCGACGAAAATTGCGCTGGAGTTCCGGAACTGCAACAACTGTTCTCTATCACAACATCGGGCATGTTATGTTTCAAGGTTGAGAGCGGGAGTTCTTCATGAGTTCGCTCAAGTACTCAGTTCTAATCTTAAACTGCGAAGCATAATAATGTGATCCAGATATAGTGCAGAGTGGTGAATGAACGCTCTCAAGATCTTATTCATTTATAAATTAGATAGGTACCTCACTTAAAAGAGTAAGCTGCAAATTATAATTAAGTAAGCATAGCCACTTTAAAAGGAGGCTAAATGTAATGCTCGTATATGCAGATAAGCAATATATGTTGTCTATATGATAAATGCTGCTCTTGTTTCTCATGAAGCTCTTTTTAAACACATCATCTCCGGCACACTTTACGTTTTAGCAGCCGAGGAGTCCGTTGAGTTACGTTTGTTCTTTGAAGGATCGGAAGTCTCATTATTCATCTTAAAAAGAAAATCTGTACGTTTACTAGACGCAAATATCTAAGTCTAAGCTTACTACTGCAGTTTGAGTGACAGCTATAAGGATAGGACTTTCCGGGGCATCAATGTATAAAAGCTGGTGTCTAAGTTTATAAGCGGTCAGTCGAATGCGATTGCCTTTATAGTAGTAGATACCATCCCATCTTTTGTCTCCGTTATCGCTTATGACCCTTCAGATAACGGTCCTAGAAATTCGTTCAACATGAATGCAAATAGCAATGCGTTTAGACGTAAAAAACGTTGAGTTAGAATGTTGCATGTGTGAAAACGTGCATAACCGGGCAGTGTGCACCCGACTCGCCTAATCGCTTCAGGTGCCTTCCACTCGCACCAAAACTGCCCAGCTTTGTATCCTGTAATGCTATAGGTGAGTACAAATAAGGCGATCCTATTAATTTGTACAAATAAAAATACAAGCCACCGCGATACTTAGATAAGTGAGACAATCATCTATACCTACCAATACAAAAAATAATGGAAGTCAATCGCCAGAAATATGTAGTGAATGAGACGCGCCTACAGCAACAGCTACAACAAAACTCACTTCTGGTGACGTTGTCTTTGCTGGGCTCGTACTGTTGGATGATTTCCTTGGCCCTGTTGTTATCGGCATAAGGGTAGAGGATCTCATTGAGGCGGGGGTCTCGCTGGTAGTCGTTCAGGAACGTCACCAGCTGCTCCACCGTCATCGCCTTCGCTGGTTTCCGGTAATTCTGGTCGGTGCTGAAGGCGCAACAGAAAACGACGTTACGGAAATTAGTAAAGACCAAGTAGGGTTTCGCTGGTGTTCACTGACTAATGCTCGGTATCTCGTGCTCTATTTTCTAAAGGAAATTAATTTTATGAGAACATGACAATGGCGATTACTAAAATTTTGAGTTTGATAAGATATATTGCCATATATGGTGTCGATTCATCGTACAAAATATAGAATATTTCTTTGATGAATCAAACCAAACACGTGCTTCAGTTTAGCGTACACACAATCTTCGGGGAAATATTATGCTAAGGCAGCACTGACTGCAAGACGTGCTGCCACCGCAACTCTGACGCGGAGGAGGCTAACTTTAAAACTTGAACCAAACGTAATTCTTCTTGTTGTGCAAGAGAATCTGCTAAAGAACACAGCCACTCAAGAACGCCCTCTCCTAAGGTGTCTGCTAGCAACGTCACTTCGGTTCCGGCGTAGAAAACACAGCTTTAGCAACAGACATAATTTTAATTATTTAGATTACTTATCGCAACGTTGAAAATTAATTCAATGTTTAAACGCATAAGCATAGCATCGCATTTGTGTATATACAGCAAATGCTGCTAATAGATAAGGGTTGCGTTCCGGACATGGCTTGTCTGCCAAGAGGTTTTGTTTCGTAAGAGAACAGCAATTTTCTGTAATGTGAAGGGGATACTGCAATAATTTCATGTTTTCATTACAAAAAGCGAATCCATAATTCTGAAACGCACGCAATCGAGTGCTTAGTGTGTGCAATATTAGACATATTATTGCTTTTTTATATTTTTTTTACACATTCTGTTCATAATTGTTTAAAATAAATATATATTTTTTTCATATCGTCTCTGTTCTTTCTAGTCGCAATAAACTGCATGTACAGACATAATGCATAATGCTGCATTTGGGCTGCACTACCTGTCCGTGGTGGTCCGAGCGTGAAATTTTAATAATAATAATAACATTAATAATAGAACAGTTTACACTATCATACTTTAATCACAGGCCATCCTACCCTCGCTGAACATATCCTAAATGGATACTTTCTTGTCAAAACCCATGTTGTTTTCTTATGTTACACGTAGAGTTTCCTCGTAGTATTTTTTTTTTTGAGGCATCGTCAAGAGTCAGCAAGGGCAAACAAATATACATATATTGAGCTCAAATTTAAGTAACGAGCCTCACTGTCACGTAGAGTGGATTTATATGAATAACCGGCGGAATGTTACCAGACCTAATATGAAGAACAACAATCTTATTGACGTTCCATAATAATTATATTCAATTTTTAAGCTTGCTTTCCTTCATCGAATAGAATGCTGTAGGTTCGGACTCCGATATGGTACCGTTTCCCAGTATGGCAGCTTTTTGTCACTAAGACTTTAATAAACATAGAAGTATATAAATCTAAAAGTTTTGTTTGTAGCCATAGATATATTGTAAATAATACCCGTTTCATACTTTCATCAGAAATTTCACCAAGCACCAATATTAGACTGAGTCTCACAAGAGTTTTTTTCGGGTACAGTCTCAAAAATTTGTCTACTAGGAGTTTTATCTTGTTAGAGGCAGGTCTACTAGCAGCTATTGCTGTACTGCACAATACATTTTCAGTAGCACCGTCACTTATATCCTTTGACAAGATTCAACATCTAGCGCCATAATCCACTATAACTGCCGGTATGTAGAGAGAAACGCTTCATTTCAACCCATCAAGTGGCGTGAAGTTCAGTTCTCGGTTTGCACGGGCCGCTAACTGCATGAAAAAGTCTAAAAACTCGAGTTAAAGTCGAGCCGCACTACACTACAAATTCATGAATGCATTACTTTCAGGGAAAACGAGGACTACACAAGTTTTGACAGCTGTAGACACAGTAATTGTTTTATATAAGTTCATCAACTTACAGAGAGCAGAAGATTTTCTCCACCTCCACACGCGAGGTCAGTTTTCTGTAAACCTCCATGAAGACATCAAATGTGAAGAGCTTTGCCTCCACACTCTTATTCTGAAAAAAAAAAAAACAATACAGATATAAAACAAAATTTTCAGTATGCGCGTAACTAATTGAAGAAGAGGAAGTGATGTTTTTCTCCATGTGGAATTCTTAGGGAACCAAGATGGAAAAAACTACAGTTATAGAATTAAAATCGTAATTAGTATACAAATTACACTAGCGCCTCCAACGCTGCGGATGGTAAAAAGTTCGTTTACTCTTTTCTTTAGCTACGCCTACGCCTACATCTGTGATGAGTTAAATGGCGTAAAATAACCAAAAGAAACGGTTTAATTTTTTCAGAAGCTGTTGAACACGTGCCATTGCATGGCTCAGTTCATATCAGTCTTAGTTAAACATCTTAATCTTTTTTTTTTAGCATGCTGCGTCAAAGGGGATTCGATGTTTATATAAGTGCAGTTAAATAGTTACGATTAGACCAAGAACGACCTGGTACAACTTGACAGGTTAATTCTTGGCCGTTCCCAACCCTCTATGCTGTGAAAAAGGATTTCCGGTCCATGCAGAGGTGAATGGGATGACAATGTTTAACTAGACTATCGAGAATGGGGGTTTTCATCATCAGTATCGGAAGCTTGCAGATGCGATTATTTATATGAAAATAATGAACGAACTCGAGAAAAATTCTGTCATAGATATTAAAGAAAGAATCTTATGAATAATCATAGCAATTGCCTTTGCTTTTAGGGGCCAAGGACGCATATTACCTGCACAAAGACAGCTTGTCTGCAGATAGTCTTGCCAGCAATATATTTCGCCTAGAGGACCTTTCGTCTACACGCAATTTCGTCTAACGCGTGTTATGTGCACGGACAGATTATCTGCCGGACATTAGCTGATTCGCTTCCGTGTCAACTGTCATGCATGCGAGAAGCCAAATTTTCCCATCACTGTAGAGTATACATAAACCGTATCTAGAATTATTGATAAGTGAAAATCATGAATAGAAGAAATAAAATTGATAGGTAACCAAACAAGTTCAGTCAGTTTTTAATGAAGAAAAAACAAAGCGCTTCACAGCATGTGTAACTTATATTTAGTGTCCGAAATAGTCGCCATCGGCATCGAGCAGCTTCTGCCAACGTGTCTCCAGCTTTTCAATCCACTTGCGGTAAAACTCGGAGGTTTGGACGGAAAGAAGTCCGTGAGGGCTTGGCGCAAGTCTGCTTCATTGGTGAAGGATTTACCACGAATACGATGATCCAAGGAGTGGAAGAGGTGATAATCGGATGGCGCAAAGTCAGGTGAATTAGGCGGATGGCACAAAGTCTCCCACCCAAGTCGCAGTATGGTATCCCAAACCTTCCGCGCGACATGCGGTCTGGCATTGTTATGGAGAAAAAACACACCTTTGCGATTCACCAGGACTAGTTCCTTAAGTTCTGGCACAATGCCTGTTGCACGCGTTCCGATTGCTGCGAGTACGGGTCTGCAGTGACCGTTTGGCTCGTTATTAGCAGCTCGTAATGAACGACTTGACGACCTGTCCATTAGACACAAAGCATCATCTTACGTGGGTGCACATAGGCAGTCTTACGGTGTGAGGGGCAGCATCCTGGGGTGAGAACCAATGTTTGAAACGCTTGGGAGTTGCAGCTTTCGGCTGTCCGATTTTGAAAACAATTGCTACCAGCATTGCGTACCTATTGTCACTTCATTCAATAGCTAATCAAAAACGGACAAAACAGTTTTGGTTACCTTATAGACAGAATTTACAATGGCGTGAAGAAAAGTAACTTGACTGTAATGAACAACAAAGAAGCACGAATATAAAGGTTAGGATAATACCCAGCTAGCTATCAATCTTCTTTCGATGTCTAATCCAGCACAGACTACAGTTCAATTGGATACCAAACGAAATAGGTTAGGTGTGGTAGATTTAATACACACAGGTACGCGACAAAAGATTATTTATTACAATTTACTTCAACGTATTTACTCACAGCCACTTGAAAGTTGCGCATGACGTATGGCGTAAGTCACAAATGCAACTGACACTTTACCCAGTTTCTTTAGTATTCTCGCCGACAAAGACCCAACAAAAGTACACCGTATATATAGTGACCTGTCAGAAAGAGACGCGGTTTAAAATCGTTGAGTGTTTATCTACCACAACTCGCAACAGAGCATACTGGGCCTGGGAGTCACGTCGGAGGTCCGCTGAGTAATAGGTGAACCTTAATATGCACGTGTGTGCTGTGTCAAGATGACATCGTAAGAGAAAGTGAATAAAGATTTGCTTTATATACAAAGTAAAACTAAGCGATCAAATGTGAGGTACCCATTTTATTATTTTGCTAAAAAAGAAAATGAGAGGCAACTTTGAGCAAAAGTACAAAATAAATGTCAATAATGTAGTTCTATACCCATGTGCAATCTGTCAGTGTAACTATGATCGTTACCCAAAGTTTCTTGAGTGATTGGATTATGTTTTAGTACAAAGTGCCGGTAACACTCTGACACTCGCGAGGAGAGGTTGCGCTGTACTGCAGGAGCAACGTTCAGCTTGTCTTAATTGTCTTTCGCAATAAATTTAGCTATTTAGGGTATGAGTCAGTCACTACTGAAACTCAAGTGAAGTGAGGTAGCTCGTGTGCAAAGGGTTTAGGGTATTACTTTGCAAAAATGTCGACCATGAATTTCACTACTAGTGGATGGAGTATACCCGCAGAAAAATTGCATCTATCACAAACTGACATTGTTCTATGGTTATGCAATGTCGCTGAAGAGTCAAAACAGCTTTATTTTTGTTCTGTGTTAAATCTGAAGGACATTTAAAAGTATACCGTCAAAAATGATCGTTCCGTTATGTCTTGCAAGATAGACACTAATTGGACGACAAAACTTGTTTGACGCTTGGAATTATTTTTTTTTACAACGTATCTCTTATTACAACAGCCTAATACACTGAAGTGAAAGCCGGCAGTCTAGACTCCGACACGCGATAATAGCTCGGTAATAAAAATAACGATTTCCTAATTTGTTGTGAAGCAATTTCTGAAAAGATTTCGCTGAAAATAGAAAATCTCAGACGTTATGGCAACATCGTTGGCAAAAGTTATCAATAATACGAAAGTTAACATCTGAAAAAAAAAATATTACTGAAATCATTTTGATTTGACGGACCGACAGTAGCTAATTGTTTTGCGAGTACAGCAGCCAAACATTCACGAGTTCAGCGTATGTCCAACAAATAACTGCAACACAATTACATCTACTTAACAACTTTCATTATTCACCCATGCCCATATGCACCCAGCAGTTTTTATTACTTCAAGAATTCTATTATTTCGTAAAATCAATTTCTCAATAGTGGCGCGTGGGGCTGCTTTTACTTTTTACCAATACTGACGTCCATCAGCACAAACGTGCCGTTTTCTGATAACCTCAAATTTCTGTCGGGTTTTAAACCGGGAGATGATGGCGGCCGGATGATTATTTTTAACCATGATGCCCAAAGAAGTTGAGAATGCTTAAGGAGCACCGGTAGCGCGGAAGGGAGAGTTGTGATACTCCTCCGTCGGTGCCCTGGGCGTTAACTGAAATTATTCCAGCCAATGGCGATGTGAAAAAGATTTGCTCATGAATGATGGGCGGTAGTCAGTGTTCACCTTGCTGTGGTGCAGAAACATACACAAACCGCGTTTTAATAAAATAGTAGAGTACCTGCCCTATCAAAAATTACGGCAAGGAATTTATGATGACACTACATCATTGATCATAAATATGCTTATGAAGGATGCAATACAACAGCCAACTCAAAGTATGATAAGACATGAATATCCTTGGCTTCAATTCAGCTAGACAGCACAAAAATCGAGTCAGGGACTCGATCTGGGAACCTAGAGATTACTACGCTGATAATCACCAAGCCACCGCAGCAAAAAGCGGCAGCAAGATCTTTCAGGTTATTAACTATTCAGGGTAGACGGATGAGCTCCCTCAAATACTAACAGGACCCCGCCCCAATATCTTCGCAATGATGCAGCGGGCCGCATAAGCACCCCGTGTGCTTGCATTGCTCTTGGCTGTGGTGGCCTAGTGGTAGAGTGGTATCATGGCAATCTCTTGGTCAGTTTACTAGCCTGTCAACTCGCATAACGAATAGTGAGCAGCAGGTTGCTGAGTCGCTCGTCCTTTGCGTCGCCACCATTCATATTTACTCTAAGCTGCTTCCAAGCGGATGATGTTACGCTCAATGAACTGCTAGTATTTTCGTAGTAGTTTTACCAAAATAAAATTAGAATCAAAACACTACGATAAAATCACATTTTTATTTATATATTAGACCACCCGTGACCCGTTGGGTCACTAATTGAATCTAACTTAAGTATTCCATTTTTTATTTGATTCGTGAACATGGAGTAGGTTGAGTACTCATCTGTTCATTTGCTTGCTTATTTGTTTGCTTATTTGTTTGCTTATTGGTCTAACATCCATTCGCCCATTTTCTGTCACGCTTGACGTAAACAGACAAACATTAGGTCAGGTTGCAGACGACGGCGTCACGCTTGACGTAAACAGACAAACATTAGGTCAGGTTGCAGACGACGGCGAAAGTAATACGGCAACCTTCTATTTGAATGCACTTCTAGCATTACTAAGTAGCGATGAAATCGCAGCACCAGTGATGGGTCGGATGCCATTTTTTTGACATCGGCGGATGCGGATGCACGTGCGGATGTTGCCATCTTGACATCCGCTTATGTGGATGCAGGTGTCAAAAAAGGTTCGGATATTCCGCGGATGCGAATATTCGCCCCACCACAAACGCACACCTTTCCTCACAACGGCAGTTTATACAACACTTGAGGGGAAAAAACTTAGAAAGTGCTGTGTAGACAGGGACAGCACCTGCACACATTCCAATCCAAAGGAGAATTTGCAGTTTTCAGCACAGATGAGCATAATATACAGTGATAAACCTGCGTATCTCCGCCTCCTTTGCTGTGGATTTTACAGTTCTGACATCCACGGATGTGATTGCGAATGTTACCATCTTAGCATCCGCGAATGCATATGCGGCTGTGGATGTCAAAAAAGGGGCGGATGTTCCGCAGTTGCGGATGCGAATATTCGCATAATCACAACGCAGCATTGAAGATATCTCAAGCTTTTCTTAGTACTCTCTCATACATCCTGATTTTCGGCTTCTTCCCACAGAAAATTTAGTCGCATTATTTATTTTCTTGCAGCATAATTTCATTCGTTGACAAAGCAGCTATTTGCTAAGCAAAAAAATTCTTACGTATATGATATCCTGGCGTATCAATGATACTGAATCCAAACTAATATACTGAATGATGCTAGACTGCCTGCAAAAGTAAATTTTTCTCCGTGTCAGACAAAGAAAAGAAGGGCTTCGCTGCTCAGCAGGTGCGAAGCCGAGAACGCTCATTTCTTTGTTCCTTTAAATTGGTAGTTGTATTAACGAAAGTGTAGCAGTAGAGATAAATTACTAATTCTTCAGCGTCACTTTTACCTTCCAGGTATTTTATTATACGAGACGGCCCGTGACCCATTAGATCACAATAATTAACATCTTCCTTTTTTGCGCATAAAAACATGTAATTCAGCTGGTCATAGACCACACGTTATTTGACCGTCCACTGCTGCCCATACGGGTCACCATCACCAGCTTCTTTGCTACTCAAACGAATAGTCAAACACTCCGCCTGTAAGCAAGGGGAAATCTATATCTGTGACGTAGTCCAGCTGTATTCCCGTACCACCTTTAAGTTTAACGTACACGTTTATGCAGGCGAGTTGTGGTTCATCGTTCGTATCACGGATACAATCGAATTAAATCTTCAACGCTCGAATGCTGCCTATCTTAATACAAAGATTCTATGTCGAAAAAACAAGTAAGTAAATAAATCAAGTTCACAGACTTCTAGTACAATACTAGACGGCCAGTGACCCGTTGGGTCGTCACCAAGATCGTCTTTGCTTCCGCAAAAAAAAGCAGGTGTTATTTAGGTGGTCACAGACCACACGCTATTCGGCGGTCCACTCCTGCCCATACGCCTCACCATCAACAAATTCTTTGCTTCTCTAACGAATATTCAACACCCAGGCTGTAAGCATAGTCAATTTATATATTAAGTATTTGAGTTATATTTCCCGTAGCGCCTTTGCATTTATCCTATCCGTTCCTGCGGCCGAGCTCAGTTTAACTTCCGTATCACAGATACAATCGAATTAGACCTGCAACTCTCGAATTTCTTTCCACCTTGAAGAGGAGAAACTGTGCAAACAAGACAAGCAAGTAAACAAACAAGGTCCACAGACTTTTACTATAATACTAGACGGCCCGTGGCCCGTTTGGTCATCATCACGATGGTCTTTGCTTTCGCATAAAACAGGAGTTATTCAGCTGGTCATAGACCACACGCTACTCGGCCGTCCACTCCTGCTCGTACGGGTCACCATCAGCAGCTACTTTTCTTCTCAAATGAATATTCAACACTGAGCCAGTAATCAAAGTCAACGTATTCCAGTTGTCTTCCCGTAGCACTTTCGAATTTAACGTGCCTGTTCATGCAGTCGCGCTCACGTTTCATTTCCGTATCACAGATACAATCGAATTAAATCTTCATCCCATAAAGTTCTTCCCATCTAAAAGCGAAGAAGCTGTGTGCAAGGAAGAAAGCCACAAGTACATAAATAAACAAGCAAGACACAAATAAAGTTAATAGACTTTTAGTATAACATACTGTAGATAGATACTGTAGATTTGTACGCACATTTATATATTTCGCGTACCCTCTCCTGTGGTGAAAGAATGGGTAGAAAATTGACCCTCGGCTCAACCCAACGTAGATGCGGACAAAATCAGCACAGACTGGAATCGGACGATTTCAAGCATCAGGTTGGTGCAAATATAATGTCCGATTTCCAGTACAATTTTTTTCAGACCGAATTTATCAATTTTTTAACCTCTTCTTGTACATATAAATTAATTCTGTATTTAATTTGTATATTTTTCTTTGAGATCATCTAATGTTTGTCCATAGACCACACTGTACATTGACTGGACCTTGCAATCGGGCCTCTCGCAATTAGGCCTGGAAGCCGATTTACGTGTTAATAAAGTGAGTTCTAATAATCACCAAGATCTAAACTAAAGATTAATCTCTTTGTCGTACCATACGGAATGTCTGGCAGAGCAGGGAATCTAAATTCACAATCATGTATCTTTAGTAGGCAATATACTGTATATCATATCTTCGGACACCAAGAATATGTAATTGAAAATTCATCATAATTTGTAGGAATATTATAATTTTCTAGAAAAAATTGGCTCACAGATACTACACGCAATGTACTTTAATATCACATACAATTGAGTTTTTTCCCAATGATGGATTTGAAGCAATAACCCCGAAAATTGATGTAGAGCTTTCAGGGTCCTACGAATCACCCAAAAGAAACCAAAAGAACCCAAAGGACACAAAACACCCGAAGGAAGTGAAAAAATCTTAACTAGTAAAAACAATTCTAACTAGTAAAAACAATTCTAACTAGTAAACAAATTCTCAGTAGTGGAAACTAGTTACAACCAATGAAAACTAATTCCAACTCAAGAAAACTAATTTCAACTCAAGAAAACTAATTCCAACTCAAGAAAACAAATTTCAACTCAAGAAAACTCATTCCAAGTCATGAAAACTAATTCCAAGTCATGAAAACTAATTCCAACTCATGAAAACTAATTCCAACTCATGAAAACTAATTCAAACTCAGGAAAACTAATTCAAACTCAGGAAAACTAATTCCAACTCATGAAAACGAATTCCAACTCATGAAAACGAATTCCAACTCATGAAAACGAATTCCAACTCATAAAAACTGGCTCTAACTTGCGAAAACTCGTGAAAACTAGTTCTAACTAGTGAAAAACTAGTTCCAAATCATAAAAACTATTTCTAACTAGTGGAAACAAGTGTTAACTAGTTTACATCAGCTACAACTAGTTTTCACTCGTTAAACTTAGTTGTTACTAGCCAAAACTAGTTACCACTAATTACAACTAGTTTTCGCAATGTGGTCTGGACAGGCCCAGGCAAAAAAAAAAAAATGATCAATTTGGATAGCTGATGGCAGCGCATACTGTTACCAAACACAGGCCAAGCAATGAACCGCAATATAGTGTAGCGTGTACTGATACTTTCAACCGCTTGCTGCATCTACTTTAACTTTAGTGGTAAGCTATGTTTTATATATCTATTGTTGCATGTGTATACTTAATTGATTGCTAGACACACTTCCACAAGATCATTAGTTTAACCTAATTAGGGTGTCAGTAATTTAGGACTACCTCTGTGCCTTCTTCCACTCTCCTCCAAATCTTTTAAAGACCAAGATCAGCCAGAAATAGCTGAAATTCACATACAGTAGCGGCCGTAATGGTTCGGACGCCTAAAGACTCATCCGAAAATCTTTAAATACTTCAATATTATTGAAGGCATTGATATGTAATTTTACAGAAGTTAAGCAACATCTCATAGCTGAATTGCGTTAAAGTTTCAGATGTTAAGCATAAATAACACAAAAGTTACAAGCAAAGTAATTGTAATAGCAAGAATTTAGTCTATACCAAAAGTTCAGACACTTCATTTTTTCCATTTTATTTTAGAAAAACCAATATTGTCACACAAAGAGTTATGTAGTTTGGGTTAAACACACTTGCAGTCATTATCGATGCAACATCCACTGTATCGCCATGCCTCGGGGAGTCCCTACACCGTCTTCTATTCGTGATTTAATCGTGAAATTGCGTCATGAAGATCAATTTTCAATAAGGGCAATAGCAGACAAAGTTAATCAACCTAAAAGTGTGGTTAATGATATACAGATTAAATATGACCAGAATGGTTCAAGTAACGCTGGTGTTTCAAGTGGTAGACCGCGCAAAACCTCGAGAAGAGAGGATAGTGTATTGCTTAGATTGTCAAAGAATAGGTTTAAAACCGCAGCATAGATTTCCCGTGAAGCGAGTGATACGCATGAAATCAAGGTGTCTAGGAAGACAGTTTTATGCCGCCTAAAAGAAGCAGACTTACATCCGAGAACTCCACCTATCAAGCCTTTAATTTGCAAGAAACTGGTCTAAGGTTCATTTTAGCGATGAATTTGGATCCGACCAAATTTGGATCCGACGGAAAAAGATTTGTTCGTCGTTCAACAGGTGGAAGATTGTCCAAAAATTGCCAAATGTAAAGTTTGGCGGCGGAAGCGTTATGGTCATCGGTATGGTCTCAGCACGCGGCACGGGTCCCTTAGTTTATCTAGTTTGTCTGCAAAGAAAAGTAAACGACAGGTATGCAAGGAACTTTTACAAAAATATGTAGTGCCGATCTCAGCGCCTCTTCAACTCATGAACCAAGTTTTATGCAAGATAACGCTCTCTGCCACACGGCGAGATTGGCTAAGTCACTTTTAGAGTAAGAAGGAGTACGTGTTATGGACAGGCCAGCACAAAGTCCAGACTCAAATCCCATAGAAAATGTTTGGAAATTATTGGGAGGAAGATCGAAGAAGAGAAATCCACGAGATGTACATGAGCTATGGGCCTTTTTGGAGGACGAATGGAAAAAATAACACCAAAGGAAAGTTCCAATTTGGTCAGCTCTTGTGGTAGACGACGTCAAGCTGCTATCGACAGTAAAGGTACCGCACAAAGTACTACGTGATAAAAAGTTAAGGTCATGACGTAGTTCGTATTTGTAGCCTCATTTCATGTGTTTGATTATTATTGTTGAAGGCTGTCTAAACTTTTTTGTCCAGACTAAATTCTTACTAATAAAATTCATTTGCTTGCAATTGTTTTATTTATCCTGAACAGCTGAAATTTCAACACAAATTAGCTATGACATGCTGCTCAACTTGCGTAAAAGTACACTTCAATGTCTTCAATAATATTGAAGCATTTAAAGATTTTCTTATGAGTTTTTAGGTGTCCGAACCATTATGGCCGCTACTGTACTTCAAACAAAGCTTCTTTCAAAATAGAATTCAGGAGCAGCTGGACCTGTATCCTGTCTATGCGTGTGACTAGAAGCATAATACCTCCGGTAAGGCGGTTATGTTTTTGCCGGAGTTCCTCTGATAGCTCAAAAAGTTATAGACGGACGAGATCAAAATCGCGAGATTTGGGAAAAATGTCCGGGGGGTAGCCGTACCACTCCCATCACCGAGATCTGCGTAATTAAAAAAAAAAAATAATGCAGCAAGCTAACAAACCAAGGAAAGCAGCGTAAGATGCAATAACTGTTAGAAGGAGCGGAAGACTAACTTTTGGTGATGATTGGATCATCTGTTTGTGTGTTTGGCTAAAACATGTCTATCTTTGCTAGTGGGACCCGTGGAAATTCCACGGTTACTTAATACGTTTTTACCTACTTTAGTTTGATATAAAAGTAGTGTACCTGTAATTTAACCTATACCCTGTCTAAAGTCCGCCCGACGAACCCCGTCTACCTTAACAAATACACTTCGTTTCGCGGACTGTAGCCCCTCTCACCTGTGAATCTTGCATACAACTGTACTTCTCGCATTATTCTCCTATATTTATGCATGCCTTTCTAAGCTCTGTTTTCCACTGCTTACCGATCATTTAGCAATCATAATCTTACGCGTTCAATTTTCTTGTCGGAGAGTCCATTTTTTTACGACTACGGGTACCGTTGATATTGATGAGTAGCCCATCCTGCGTTTTTTTTTTTATACGATAGCTATAGGCTACAACAAACAGAGTGGGATAATTCCTCCACTCAAAGCAGCCTAACCCTCTGGTCTCAAGACTTCATTGTATATTCTAAGATATCGTACATTCGCTGGAAAGAATACCTTAGAGCCCATGTGTCCAACACTATTAGTTAGTTATAGTCAGAAAACTTAAGCCTCCGTTTCCGAGCGGAACGATATCAGATAGGAAAGAGGGACATATAATATGTCGATAGAAACGGGGAACCCATGCACGAACGTGTTCCCACACAGGATCAACTCGCATAGGTATAGCAAGTCAGGAAAGAAGAGGATGAACAAAGTAAAGCATGAGCAAGTAGGAGTGTGAAATCCGGAAGGAAGCATAATGGGCACGAAAGACAGACGTCCCGAAAGCCCAGCTAATGCCTGAGGTGTCCAACACTATCCTCGCTATTCTCGTGCAACGTATCCTACCTATGTATCTGGCTGGCCCTGTTAAAAACGTCGAGTGCCACAAGCAAAGCGAACATAATAGATTGTGAAAGATATGAAAAGCGGTAGATAAGATAGGAGTGAAAGGGTCATGTCTTCGCTTTGAAAGTGACTGAAAATTTCCTCAAGAAGCGCTTAAGAAGACAGCTATGGTTGAACTTCGTTCCAGCGTAAATCAGAGCTTCATGCAAGTTGAAGTTTCCGCTTATAGTGATAAGCGTACGTGCAGACGCAGGGACGTACGCACGGACGGAACCTCAAGCAGAATTATAATATACACTAGCTACACCCGAGGAATTCAACGGTTAGTGAATGTTTTCACTTACCTTATTTAACCTGAGGTAGCGCTCATATCTAAACCACCCCGTCTGAACTAATGTCCGGCGCTCAACCGATATGCAGGCTATGATTGAGCAGTCCGTCTACCTTACATCTCGTTGAACCTTTCTAATGATTTTGAATTCACCACTGAACTAGAGCACTCTGAGAGCGCATACCTCCGCTAAGCGAGGCAACGGTAGCAAAAAATTCAAACTGTATAAACTCCAAAATCTAATCATTTGTGCTTTTGATAGTAATAACAGCTTGTGCAGTTTTCTTGAAGATCCGTTCATAACCTTTTGAGTTATAGCTACTGCTAACAAACGTTATGACAAACATGAGTCAAAGATACAAACGAACAAACCGATCTGCGCCAACATTTAATCATTTGTTTTTTAACATTACTAACAACCTCTATAAATTTGATAAAGATCCATTCATATTTTTTTGGTTGTTAGGCTAACAAAAATATAATTAAAAACAGTGACAAACGAATCATTATCAAAATTTGGTCATTTAATCTTTGTTATAAGCCTAAAATCTCATGTTAATTTCATAAAAATCCATCTATAACTTTTTGAGTTATGACAAGGAGAAAAATGAGGCGGACAAACAAACATACAAACGGACGGACATATCTTCACCAAAAGTTAACCATCTGTTCCTCTTAACATACCTAACAATTCCTGTAAATTTCGTCCAGATCGGTTCATAACTTTTTGAGTTATCTTGGTGACAGACAGACAAACATGACGAAAACATAACCTCCTTGGCGGATGTATTTACGCATTTGTTCTGTCAGCAAAGAATTCGCACTTGTGTCTTGATAAAGACATAGAAATAAGACGGTACATATAACAAAGTCATCTTATGTCCCTTCATCAGCAGCTATCTTGCTTCTCTAATGAATATTCAAGACTCAGCCAGTAAACAAAGTCAATTCATATGTGACGGACTCCAGCTGTCTTCCCGTAGCACCTTCGAATTTAACGTGCCTGTTCATGAAGTCGTGATCAAGTTCAACTTCCGCAGCACAGATACAATCGAATGAAATCTTCATCCCATGAATTTCTTCCCTTCTAAAAGCAAAGAAGCTGTGTGCAAGCAAGAACGACAAGAGTACATAAATAAACAACCAAGACACAAATAAAGTTAATAGACTTTTACTATAATACCTGGTATACTGTAGGTAGATACTGTTGATTTGTACGCACATTTATATATTTCGCGTACCCTCTCCTG
Organism: Parhyale hawaiensis; assembly: GCA_001587735.2. Classification (NCBI taxonomy): domain Eukaryota; kingdom Metazoa; phylum Arthropoda; class Malacostraca; order Amphipoda; family Hyalidae; genus Parhyale; species Parhyale hawaiensis. Next base: position 34,270,861 of record LQNS02278091.1, on the reverse strand, counting down.
TGGTGAGAGAATAGGTAGAAAATTGACCCTCGGCTCAACCCAACGTAGATGCGGACAAAATCAGCACAGACTGGAATCGGACGATTTCAAGCATCAGGTTGGTGCAAATATAATGTGAAAAGAAGCCATGAATTTTCTCCATTTTTGAGAAAAAAAAGTTTCGATACTGAGCGGCTGTGAAGCCGTAAACGTTTTTTTCAAGGTGCTCGAGTTAGCAGTTGCAATCCACTATACAGTATAATAAAACACAGTTGTTGGTCGCTTGCTCCAATGTTGGTCCGTCTCTCCGTCACGCATTTAATAATTTAACTAGTGGACCCGTGGGTGAAAAATTCACGCAATAACCTATACGTTGGAATGGAGGACATCCAGGTTCCATATTTCTTAAATGTTTTTTCAGAACTTCCACTGGATTTTTATTATTTAATTGACCGAGCTTTCGACCATCTCAACGATAGTCGTTTTCAAGGCCTTGAAAGTACTTAGCCAGGGTCCTACTTAGCGGAACCCTGACCACATGCATGGACATTACGTACAGGAGTACCGTGTCTTGTTCTTCGTCGTCAATGTTGACGGCCGGGTTCACTCTAGGTGCTAAATAAACATAGGTAACAGATCCTAGAAATTCCAAATTTCAGCTGCATTGTCGTCGTTTTCCTCAGATTTTAGGAAAATGCCCGCTCGGCAGCCGTGCCACTCTCATCGGCGGCAACTGTGTCAAAATTAACTTTCTCACTCAAATAGGAAAAGACGTTCACATTGGCTCCATCTCATCTGTGTTTACTTCCAGGCTGGCAGCAGAGCGTCTCAGGAAAATAAACTACAGGCAGAGGATCGGGGAGCAACAAAGAGATGGTTTAATTAAAAAAAAAGACTGTAAGAAGTCAACAAAGAAGACCAGCGTAAGATACAGTTCGCAGAAGACACTGAGACAGCTAGATCGAAGGAGAAATAAGAGCGATGACCAGCGCAATCATCTGAAAAAAAAAAAATATATATATATAAATCAATTCAAGACACAAGAAAGCTGCAATGAAAGAAGAAGAGGGTGTCAATTATCTCGAACAACAGAGGACTATCGTTCAACGAAGGACAGATAACACGGCTGCAGAAGAAAGAGCCATGTGTCTTCGTAATCAAAGAGAACGTTTGCAGAAACGAATACAAAATATGTTATGCTGAAGACGCAGAATATTTTAGAGGACAGCAATAACGCAACGTCATTGGAAACGTAGTATTTGTTACATTGTGCAAAATGGTTCAGTATCGATCAATGTATATTAAATTTGTTTGTAATTAGCGAGGTGCTCCAAGATTTTAACCTGAACTATTTAATTGTTGTCAAAGTTTCTGCTTTATTTCGTATCAGCGTTAAGAAATTAGTCTTGCACCTATTGTATCATTTGATGTAAACCCGTGTGGTACAGGGAAAAAGTCCGTATGATATTCGTATCCAGAGATAAACTTAAAGCACTGTGTACAAACTCCTACATCCTTATAATGGTTGATCGCGCTAAGACCAGTTGTATGTACTTTACACGATGTATGGTGTGGTCTATGGATGAAGAAATTCATGATTATAGATAGCTCTCATGGTGTAAATAACACCATCTTACCATACATGTAGAAAGAATAGTTCTCATAAAAACCTCGCAAAACAGACGAAATACGACACTATAGTGAACATGAACAGATGTCTACCCAGAGCACGCCAACTAGCTGCTGTCAGAGTATAACTTGTGATCCCGTGCACGCGCCGATCCTCCCGCGTAGCTGACGCTGAGAACAGCACCGGTCAACCAAATCGAACGAGATAATGATCGTGCCTAGCGGCATTAGACCATTCCTATATACCCGAAGTCAGTCCCTGCGCACGATCGCAATCGTCTATTTACAGTAACCGCTGGGCCCGCATGTAAAGATCATTTTTCGCTGTATGACAAATTATATTTCCTTTCCGTAGTGCCCAAGTAATTGCACTCCAAAGAGGTACTTTTTGAAAAATTCCTTTTGGATTTCTAATATACCATGTGCCAAACTTGCCCTCTACATTTTAATTAAAAACAATTTTTCATTTGAGGTATTTTCTCCAAATATCATATTAAAAAGTGCCAAAAATTTTCCACCATTTTCTATTGCGATTTTCCAATTTCGGAGAGCAATTTGACACGCCAATATTTGAGCGTTGAAGCGTAACATGATTTGTTTTGCAGAAATGTCCCTAGCTTACCCGCAATGAGCGAAAGTTTCCCCAAACTGGGGTATTTTCGCACCAAGCCACATTTGAAGGGGCCTGCGAGCCCACTTCAGCGTGGCCACGCACCCGCCAGTGCCTATTTAGTCGCTATCCAGAAAGATTTTAAATATACTTATTTAAATTATTAGAAGTGTCATTTTCCTTTGTATTATTCCAATAGGATATCCATTTCTGGAGTCGACGGGATTTTTGTAACCTTCCTCAAATTTCTACCCATTTCGCTAAACTGCTGCATGCCGCGTTTCAGAGTAAAGATATGCAGTATCATTATTGTGCGACGTGCCCACGACAACGTCCCACGACCTACCCTTGCACGTCTCACGACCTATCTTTGCACGCCGGACATCGGGCCCAGCGCTACTCCCGTGATGGGTCCACCTCTGGCCCAGTGTCACCCTGCAGTGGGACCC
>LQNS02278091.1:34234196-34256784 GCA_001587735.2 Parhyale hawaiensis | reverse complement strand
TATTTTCTTTGACACGGCAATTAATTAATCAATTAGTCACGCGGCAGTTAATTACCCAATTAAATTAGACGACCTAGTACACACGTATTCATGTGTATCATTATATCATAACAATCGTACCAGGAGCTACCAGTGGCAGGCACAGCATACCAGGAGCTACCAGTGGCAGGCACAGCGTACCAGGAGCTATCGGTGGCAGGCACAGCGTACCAGGAGCGATCAGTGGCAGACACAGCGTACCATGAGCTACCAGTGGCAGGCACAGCGTACCAGGAGCTACCAGTGGCAGGCACAGCGTACCAGGAGCTACCAGTGGCAGGCACAGCGTACCAGGAGACAAAAGTGACAGAGACAAAGTACCAGGATGTGCTACGATAATTGGGCATTATAATTAACAGATATTGTGATACGTATTCATAAGTAATTTAATTTAATTAAATAATAGCCGTGTCATCAACAAAAATGGATTTGCATCAGCTTTTTTCTTACGAAAATATTTTTAAATAGAGAGCAGAGTAACTGTTCGCTTTTCAAATTATTTCAAGCAAGAATACAAGGATATTTTTAGAAATGAGCTCTTGTATTATGTTCTCACCCACTTGAGTTTACGCGAAGCCGTGACAGCGAAATTACTGGGTTTAGGAAAGAAGATCGCATCTGTGGCCACGAGAGGGAAAGCTCGGCAGTGGTCGTCTACTTCCACGTGAGGGCTGGCTAGGGTTCAGAAGTCTGTACGAGCGGAATTCAAAAAGTCCGCGGGAAATTTCTCTCCTGTCATCATTGCTCAGTCAAGCACGCCAATGGCTCTCTGATTTGATGGCTGGCCTCCACCTGTGATGCACATCACAATTCTGGTCGAACAGATGGTGGCCCATATTTTGAACGCAACGCAACTGCCACTCGCCACACAGACAGCTAAGCACAGAAAAATTCCATACTCGCGAATTTTTCGCCATAGGCTATTGCTAGCAAACGCTTGATGGTGATGCTCAAATGAGTAATTACTGATTTACCTATCCAAGTGCATCAAGTTTACATCGAAATTGGTAGAGTAAATTCGGGTCGAGGAGTACTATTATTGGCAAAGCAGTACGTTCGCGTAAACGCAAGAGAGCTTCAATTTAGGTTCATATTTTCCGCAATTCCGCGAACTTTTCGAACTTCCCTCGTATGTTTGGACAGGCAGGGCTGTGTACAAAATTAATGGTCCGCAACAGAAAACGCAGAGGCATCGATGTAGCTGGAGTTTGTCAGACACGAGTGTAGAGCACTGTATATTTTAGATCAGGAGTTGGGGAAGCTCTTAAGTTAAGGTGTTGCTTTCCCATGACATGACAGCCCATAGGGATACATGCTACATCTTGGGGCAGTCCATGAGGACAGACAGGCCTCATGCCAACGCCAAAGGTCGAAATACGATGAGGGGTGGTTCGGTAGGTTCCGAATTTTAAACTTAGGTTTGTAATATAGAGGGCCGAGCCAAGGCCACCTAGAGAAGAAGGCCTCTCATTGCCATCCGTGACGTCATCGAATGTCGGGCATTGTTTTGGCTGAGGGCAGCCGCGCACTTAGTTTGAAGTTATATAGTTATATAAGGACCCCCATAGCGCACTATAGTCATTTGCCTTTTAGGTCCCACCCTGTTAACACATGTCGAAACTTATCTCATCTAAAATAAAATGGTTTTAGGCATCCTTTGTAGTTTTTAGTAAAATTTCTGATGATGGGAAAAATTCCCGAAACGTTAAATTTTATTTGTTAGAAGACGTTTGTTGTTATTTTGATATTCTAGTTTGAATCCCTTTAGTTTGAAGAACGCCTGTGGTCAGGTTGTTGCAGTTCCGTTTATATTCTTGTATTCTGTATAATTGGTGTTTGAGAATAAGTTTTGTAGGAGGGAAAAAACTTACAATGAGCCCAATTGCTGGGGTTATTACAGAATCGGACCGAAAGTCCATATTTTTTGTTGTGCTAGCCATAGTAGTGGGAAGCTGCGATGGCTGCATGCCATCGAAAAGGACAACTTCACGCCAACCAAAAACAATGCCGTCAGTTTAATCGCTATTGCAGTGCTTTCTGTTTGTCATCAGCGATTTTAACAGTGATGACATAGGCATTTCATTTTCATGAACCTGCCAGTAAGAAGTTATAGCCAGATATTGTACTACTTGCTCGATTCAGATAATGAGATTGCAGCCTAAGGGCTAGAGCTGCAGAGCAATCTTGCTACTAAAGTGGAAGTACCTAGGGTGCATATTTTAAATATAATGTTCAATAATTGCTCAGAAGCTGTAGGAGAAAATGCAAATGAGCCACAAGAATAGTACTAGCCTGCTGAGGTGTACCTTTTTTGTGGTACGCCTGAGTCAAAGCAGAATCTTACAGACTCTAAATACACTATAAAACTAGAAAGACTTCTAACTACTGCAGTTACTGATATAGAATAGATAAATTGAAACCTCTGTACTTCACACCATATGCGCAAAGGACTAGAATCGTTAGAAATTCATTTCAGGAATTATGGGAAGCATAAGTTATATGAACATTCTTGTATTAAAAGTTGCTACAATTCATGGTAAATGATGAGTAATTTACCCAACGATGGCTATAGTTAGGTTCGCCCATCTGTTCTGCTCTTGCACTTCTTTCCTGACTTGCTGTTGACTTGTGCATTGATTCACTCTCATGCATGAGTTTCATCTTTCTATCAACATACTGTATATCCCTTACTCTTCCTCTCGTGAAAAAGAATAGTTTTAATGGGGTGTCTTGAACAACTTTTGGTTTACATTTTAATGTTTGTGTTGCTCCGGTACTTGTGGAGTTGAGGTCCGGCACCACTTTTTGTTGTTTTGACACTTTACATAGGTCTCAGAAGCCCCTAACCTTTTTTCATGAATACTAATTTCTTGGCAAATGCTTCATTTCCCAGATATAGCGCTTGCAAGTTCCCTCAAGGTATGGGGAAAAATATCCGGCGACCCCAAGAACCCTAAAGTAATCTATTTTAGGTTACGTTAGGTGTGTATAGGTTCGTCTGGGATCGCCGGGTATTTTCTCCCATAAAAAAAACAATGGGAACTCCAAAGTCCACTATCACGAAAATTAAGCTTTTGCCAAGAAATTAGTATTCATGAAAAATGTCTTAAAATGGCTTCTTTAACTATATAGTGGTAAAACATCAAAACTGGTGCCGGACCTAAACTCCATATACACAGTTTCTCCCATGGCTGAACTACGTTAACAGGTTAACTCATCGCTTGATCATTTTGAGACGGTTCTGCGCATCTCCTCGTATGACGTCAGGTGGAGAGAAGAACGTCGGTATTGCACAAGTATCAATAGTATTCCTTATCCAATTATACCCATATTTTCGCTACCATAGGCTCATAATTGATGTTCGGCTATAACTAACTTGGTGAGCCTTCTTCTTCTTCCTCAAGCTCCGGAGTAGCGAAAAAACAGTGAGTTTTGGCAGCCAAAGAGTATACTAAGTTTTCGCTCTCAACAGTAACATCTACTGTGCTTCAAACATTTTTGCCCTGTAAAATGATAAACTACTACGTAGTAATGATGAGTAATTCCGTTTTCCCTCCAGATTTTTCCATGTAATCACAGAAAACGCCAATTTCTCTTCAAAAAATCATGAAATTTGAAACGAGAGTTTTTTTGTCAAACTTTAAAAGGATGTCTAGCCGAGTTACCCTAATAATCACGATTTTCTCAGAAAAGTCGAAAGAAAATGCTACATCGACGAGGAAACTGTTTAATCACATGAAATATCGCCTCTGAACAACCAGTATGTGAAGCTTGAACTAGTAAAAAAAAACACTCCTCCGTTTGACCATTTGCAATATTTTGACGAGAAAGCCTCTGTAAAATTAAAATTTCAACAGTAAAGTTTATAAATTTGGAATTAAATTACTTCTAGTGCGATTAATACTGCCCCGATAATACGTATGCAACTGTAGTTTTTCTGTAAGCCATGTTCTTCTGCGGTAATTTTTCATAGCGCAGTGGACTAGTATGTAAAATGATATATGATAATTACAAAATGAGCCATATTAACACTTAGGAAGCCGTGGCTATGTAGTTCTAATTGATTTTTTCGCGTGTCATCCTATTCACTCTACATTTTATTGCCTTCTTTCTAGCAAACGGATTTTTGCATCGCATAGTTAACAGCTGTAATAGTGTAGAAATGATTACGCTTCTGTTTTGTTCGTGGGAGCCCAGGCTCACCTTATTCATTAAGCAAGTAACTAGTATGAACTAATTAAAACTGTTTGCTATCTATCTCTCCACCTGACGTCACACGAGTGGGGCTTAACATCTACCTGCGCGTGAGTTAACCTGTTCGTTGTTCAGCCATGGTTTCTCCAATCCACTTCTACTGTTAGTGTATTTAGATAGCCTTTATTTTTATTGCATGCTCCCCTCAGGGGGCATAGGATGGGCCATAGCGTTAGGTAGGTTCGCCCATCCTATGTTATGGGGACCAGTGACCCCAGGGAGATTTTGCTGGTTACCTTAGCTATTTCTTAGGTCTTTGGGACGTCTATCTTTTGTGCCCATTTTGCTTCTTTCCTGATTTCGTATGCCCACAGAGCTTACTTTCATCTGTTCTTCCTCTTTTTTCCCTACTTGCTGTTCCCATGCGCATTGGTTCACATTCGTGCATAGGTTCCACGTTAAACTAAATATTAGATGCATCCCCCTACGCATTACAAAGTGGACAACCCTCGTGCATGGGTTCCACGTTTCCGGCAACATATTGTACGTGCCTTTTTCGTCTGTGAGATCGCCGTGGTTGCGGACACTCAAGATAAAACTACTCAATTTGATTATAATATCCCTAGCAAGGAAGCCAAGCAATGCATTAAGCGTGATGACGTCACTCGATAGGCTCCGCCCATACGTACGCCCTTGTTGTTTAGGTGGCATTGGGAGAGTTAAGGGGACCGAACTTCAGAATTTGAAACACTTTTGGTTCAGACAAATTTTAGGACTTAAAAGGTTTCGACTTTCAACTGGTTTGGAGAGAAAGTATCAGCATCACGTAGCCTATCTGTAAGTGTCCTCATGGACACTTGCTGTAATTACTTGGTGTTCTGCTGAAATTCGAAGCAGAGGGAACCCATGAACCAACCGCTCGTCTTCAGAGTGTTTTCCGTAGTGCCTAATTCCAACGCCTAGGCAAGACGCTTGTGCGTTCATCGATGTTACTGTAACGCAGTTTCACCCCTTTTTTAATATGGTGCACCGCATTTCAAGTCTCCGATTTTGCTACACTACGCGCAACAAACACAAATGACTCTTCAGCAGAATGGTTCTCCGGATTCAGTACTTAACATCAATCTTCTCACTATGAATCTTCAAGTTGTAGCGGCCCCTCTCTGGAAATGGGCCTGTTGTTCTACCTACAGCGCGTCTAATTTAGTAGTATTGAAGAATACTTTTCAGTTAGGATACATCGCCCGAAGAAATGTAGCCTCAAGCAGGATTTGATGACCGGTTCCAGGGAAATAAAGAGAGATTTCTGTACTCAAAGGAAAAATTGGGCATACATAAAAAAAATAAATGTGCCATCACGTCAACGTGTCTAAGCTCTAGATAACGCGGCAAGAAAAGGAAAAAAATAGAAAAGGTGAGGGACCACAACAAATATAGCAATGTAAGTGTTGGGTAGACAAAGACTTTGTTTGAAGTTATTCCGCAAATTGTTTTGTTAGCTGTGCGAATGTGAGTTTGAAATGTAGGCTACTCAATGCAATGTGCATAACAAATCACTTATTCACGACCTTCTTGGTTAATTGAGTATTGCCGGCTCCATCTCTCTCTGGACTAGCAAGTTTCTCTTCTAAAATGAACACCAAATTCACTAATACCATCTGCACATTGCACGGTAAAACTTACTGCCACCAGCGATCCAAAGCATCACTTACATGTCATCATTATCATTACCTACTGCGAGGCTGTGTGTCATGATCTTCTCTTACTAAAGTTTGCTTTGTGGCAAATCGAGCGTGCGTTGCATTTTAACCACGGCCTCTCAAGTCTTCCGTTATGCAAGAAGCAACATGTGACATTTTGTATCATAGGGGAATGAGGCATTTTTTTTTGTTCTTATGAGATTAATTCAAGTATATACTAGATATTCCTAGGGATGAGTTTCAAATATCTCAAAGCAGGTTTCGCGGGAGTGTGTGGCGAAGCGTAAAAAAAATCGGGAAACAATAAATAAAAATAACGACAAGGCCGATAGTGCCCATATATACCCTGCAATTTTTACTTTTCATCGACAGGAAAGAAAAGACTGAAAATATGCACAATTTTTGCACAATGATATGAATTTTTAGATGTTTCGCATTCAAACTTATAGTCATAAAATATTATTTTGGTCGATAATGTTGGGAATTCTAGCCATATTATTAAAATCCATGGCAATCCATACATATTCTGCCCCATATAATGAAAGGAATTCTCCTCATGATCGTACGTACGGAAATCCGTTGATAAGCTACCATAGTTATGCTCTAGCATATGTTCTACCATATATAGTTTTCAAACATCCTTGTACAACCATCTATCATATACAGTGGTCAAACATCCATGTACCGCCATAGACCTTCGTTTCTTTACAAACCTTAAACAACCAATATTGCCTCCACCAATATCAACCTAAATATACTAAGATCAAAGTTATGTTATAAATAAATAAAATAAATAAATAACTTCTATTAAGAACACAATGGGTTCACAAAATACGCTTACAAGCTCACAAGTACAAACAAAGTAGCCAAAGTTCAACCTAGTGATTAGGCCCAGTCACAAAATTTGGTGGCCACGCACAATGAGAATAAATAGATACACTCAGCCTACACCTGCAGACACGAATGGCATTGAGCAGCTCAATCTCACACAGGAGCATAGGTAATAAACAAGAGAGAAAGAACTCTTCGCTGCGTTGGTACAGAGAATTTAACAGATTACCCCTGTACAGTGTGATTGAGATACACCGTTTCATTATAGCTAACCTGGCCAAGGGGCTTGTAACAATGGTAATAATACAAGTTGCACGCAGAGCTCAGTCCCCAGTATACCAACAGGCTCCCATATAGTCCTACCGTACCTCGAGCAATCAAAAGGAAATAGTACAGTAGGAAGACAGAGATACATCAGCTCACGCCTGCGTGCCGTGAAATGGACGCTTAGAGAAGTAGCAGGTAATAGGTACATCAGGTACAGGTCATTCCGATCATGGAGGTCGTTGCCTACATACAGAATCCGAACCCACCGCTGCTTGAGCGCCGAACTCTGATAACTTGGATTAGAGCATAGAGTTATCAAACTTTTCTACTCTCATCTGCAGGCTATATGCGCATTTACGAGCGAGAATATTGAGACACTCTATGTCATAGGACGCAAACACATGGTCGACATATCTACCATATTGTTTCATCATCCATAATAGACTTTAATCTCTCATACGCCACTATATTCTTCTATAATCACAATCATAATTTCCGACTGGGCAGCAGTAAAGTGCAGAGTTTCGTGTGTTCTAATATCTGCAAATTTGCCTCCACATTGGACACTTCTGTAGTGACACTTGCCGAACCTACCGACTTGCCGGCTGACTTAATGCCATATCTAGTGGTAGCCACATAGTTGTGTTGACAGGGGCGCAATATAATATCCAAACGATGAGTTGAGAACACGTTCATCTGACTGTTGCGTGAATTTGCCAATAACTTCAACACGTACATCTAAGGTGATGCAACAAGTAGCATAAGGACGGTAGAACAAATAGGGATTATAAAGTATAAAAAATAACGAGGAGCTAGAGGGCAGAACTACGTATTAGCTAGGCTATGCAAAGCACACAGCATCAATAGTTGAACAAAGACGACTACTCTGCCAAAACATAACCGGAAGACAAAAACATCCGCACAGACAGGCAGAATATAAAGCAGAGAGGTGGCACAAACTGCAGCGAGCAGGTACAAGCATGAGCCATAAGGCACAAACGCCTCGACGTCCAACTCACGGCTCACCTCAGCTTTAGGTGATGCATTTTAGATGGAGACGCGCGCCTTCTGCCGCACCTAACCGTCCGTGGTGGGGCCCTACGCACGGCCGGGACGCAGGCCCTAGTATAACTCTTGTGTTGTGTATTGGAAAGTCATCAGGTGGAGTTGGTATTTGCCGTTCAAAGCGTATGCAATAATGGCAGCGATACGTCGGTAGTCCTAAAGTTAGAGGTTCCTGGGAAGCGGCGAATTATACGAGAAATTTACCCACTAAAAGCTTTTAGGAACTGACTCTTTGCCTGCTATTCGTTACTTCAACTAGTGTGACGCGTAACCGGTAAGTGGCCTATAGCAGTAATAGCTAGGTAGTTATGCATATAATCGATTATGCCATCATCAGCTTGAAATATAGGGATGATATTTTAATCAAAGAATGAAGACTAAGGAGAATGAATAAAAACGAAAATAAACGGAATCGCAATAGACTGTAGCACTTGGTACTGCGAAATAAAATACTGTAATACGTACTACTAATGCACAAGTGTTGAATCGGGACCAATGGACGATTCACAGAAGGGAATCCTTTCATGTCATAAGTTGAAGGAAAAGTCGTCAAGACGTGCGTAGCACAATCTTGCGCATATTGCAGGAACTTGCTTACTGCTAATTTGAAGCTCGAATTTCCTTCCATCTTATATCCCCTGGCGTTCGGGAGAGGAATTTTTTCACATTGTACCTTCTAATCCGTCAACACCAACAACCCAGTCGGTAATTATGGTTGTGATTATAGTAGAACAACTATGATTATGGTCGAGACTTTGGTTGTTTATTATCAAAATATCCTCCATAGTCAACCATTTACGGAGTGCAGTATGGTAGAGATATGTTACAACCTTCGACCATATTGTCATCCATAATTCCCAACCATAAATACCCAATTACAACTATTAAGGCTTTAGCTGCACAACCATGATCTACCATAGTGAACCGTAAAAAATACCACTGACAACCAAAATCGACTGTGTTCAGCGAATGATACAACTATATTCTACCAAGATAAACTTTTTCACTTCTGACATATTATACAGTCGATGCCTGCTTTGTTTGCTGATGAATAGTTGCTTATAATAATAATAATAATAGTTTAATTATTACCTACGTGTTAGGCCTGCAGCTCAGAATGGTTTAAGGCTCTAAACTTCAGAACGATGCTAGAGCAGGAGCTTGAACCAGTCGGTGCAGATAACGCACGTTTATAAGTAACTTCTTTAACTCTAAGTCGGCACAGAGCTATACTCTACCCACTTTAGACGAAGTCACCACTCGGGTGAAAATTTTCGGGCCTACCCGTGTTCAGGGCACGAGTACGAAAGGTTAAATATCTCATAAAACTTGACATCTTCCACATAAAGCTAATGGGAATAATTTCTTGATGAATCTTTACAGATATAAACTGAATGAACACAAAAATGGATGTCAATATTTGATCAAGGATTGCAACACTATTTAGCAACCCCCCTCAGTCTGCCATTAGATCCCATGCCGAGCAGTGCAAAGTTCTCGTGCGCTTAGACGATTTTACTGTTTTAGGGACAGCTGCTACCCCATGCGATCTACGCATTTTAGAATCTCTTTTTATTTACAGTTGTAAGCCACCTCTCAATGATTTGCAATCCGCTTATCCATTACAACCGGTAAATGCATAGCTTCTCGGTATATTTTACTTCTAAAGGCAGTATATATAGGTTGCTTTTTAAATCTCGATCACAGTACAGAGCAACCATAGATGGAATTTTTTGCTGAATTGTTTTTCAATTTACTATTTCCAGATGTTGATAATGGCCTTGAAGGCTGAGACGCTCAATTTTATAGTTGCGAACTTCAGATTCTTTTAAATATCAGTCATTCTTTCTCTGAGAGTTTTTACCCTTGCCATTCTCTTCTTAATAAGAACCTTTAGAGGAAATAATTTTAATTTGTGTACTAATTTAGCAGGGGATACAATAGAAATAAAAATAATGGGCAACTACGCTAAAGTGGCTAAGCAAAAAAAAAAAAAGAATCTGAAAACAATAGATAAAAATAACGTCAAGGCCGTTAGTGTCCATATATACCGTGCAATGTTTACATTTCATCGACAGGAAAGAAAACACTGAAAATATGCGCAATTTTTGCATATGATATGAATTTTTAGATGTTTCGCATTCAAACTTATAGTCATACAAAATTATTTTGGTCGATAATGTTGGGAATTCTAACCATATTATTAAAATCCATGGCAATCCATGTATATTCTGCCCTATATAATGGGTGGAATTCCCCTCATGATCGTACGTACGGAAATCGGTTGATAAGCAACCATAGTTATGCTCTAGCATATATAGTCTTTAAACATCCTTGTACAACCATCTACCATATATAGTAGTCAAACATCCATGTAGTACCATAGACGTTCGTTATCTGACCTACCTTGAACAACCAATATCGCCTCCACCAATACCGACCAAATATACTAAAATCAACGTTATGTTATGGTCGACATATCTACCATATTGTTTCATCATGCATAATCGACTTTAATCTCTCATACACCACTATATTCTACTATAATAACAACCATAATTTCCGACTGGGAAGTGGCCTTGCACTACTAGAGATAAAAAATTAGTTCTATGAAACCCTCGTTTCCTTCGTACCGTAGTTCTGGCTTGAAGAATATCTTCCCATTGTCTTTTGCTGATCTGTTCAATTGCTGGATCACGAGCACTTTGCTTCCTTCCCGATTTTATACTCCTACTTGCTCATGTTTTATTCTGTTCTTCCTCTTCTTTCCCGACTTGCTGTTCCCATGCGCGTTGATCCTGTGTGGAAACACCTTCGTGCATGGGTTCCCCTTTTCTATCGACATACTATATGTCCCTTGCTCTTTCCTCTGTGATATCGTTCCGCTCGGAAAAGCAGGCTTAAACTTTCTGACTATACCTAACTAACTGAGCTCGGAGCAAACAAAGCTAGCATGTGGAGAGGAAGAAAAGTTCAGTATCTATGCTACCAGTAAGAGCTACTTCAGGCGTCCTCAACGATTAGATTTCAAATTGAGCAAAGCAACCGCCGCTTTGCCGCTGCATGAATGAATTTCCTGTGTGATGTTCAAAAGCGGGGCAGAGAGACAAAGGAAGAAATCGATAAGTTACGCATTACTATAGAGCGGGACGTCAGGCGTCTGGCACATATGGATGGACACAGGTGGACAGCGAACCAACGGGGGCTTCTCCGATGCGGGTTTTTCGTAAAATCTTCAAAAAAAAGCGCAGTGTGAAAGAAAATGTGACCTGAATATCGAGCTGTGACAAGCTGGCATTCCAAATCTGGGAGGGCGTGAATCAGACACCACATTAGTATTCAGTGTACATTTTTTAGTGGTGGAGGCACCCACATATCCACCGTGACTATCGTCCCCCATGACCTGGCGAACCTAGGGGTTGTGTTAGCCTTGCTCGGTACGCAGCTCTGCCGAGTGGAACGGACTTCTGCCTCTGCTTTCTTCTGTGTATGGGATTTCTTTCACTTAGTATATATCTGTATATCTCTGTACATTTCTCTTTAGTTCAGTATTTTTCTGTTCATTTCGGTTTTTATCTTCGTTTCTCTCTTGCTTTCTGGTGACGTGGAGAGTAACCCGGGACCGGGTCAGGCTTGGAGGTGTCGTGTCCTTCATTACAATATCAGAGGACTGCATGCGAACCTCGCGGAGCTTGGCTTGGTGTCTCGTGGTGTTGATGTCTTGTGCTGTTCCGAGACCTTGGTGACGAGTCGGAGGCACAACACAGAGCTTGCCTTGGCAGGTTTTCAGTCCCCTTTTCGCAGGCCAAGGGGATCGGGGCCTGGATTCCGGGGCGTGGCCGTCTATATCCGGAGGGGTTTCTGCGCGTACCAGCAAGCAGTGCATGAATGTGCCTGTCATGAGTTCGTCGTTGTGAGGGTGTGTGGCCATCGAAATAATTTTAATTTATTCTCCTTATATCGGAGCCCCACAACTGATAATTCTCTATATGACTGTTTGCTGACGGCAATGGCCTCGATCCAGAGTACGGATCCTAAATCAGCGTTTGTTTTTGTGGGAGATGCCAATGCACACCACAGGGACTAGTTGGGATCTGTGTCACTGACTGATGGTCATGGTGTGGCTGAGTTGGACTTTTGCACCTTGTCTAGTTGTGAGCAGATAGTTCGTGGGTCCACGCATGATGCTGGTAAATTTCTCAGCCTTGTTATGACTGATGTCTCGGACTAGATAACCGTGTCAGTTGGCTCCCTATTGGTACCACTGACCACTCACACCTTGTTATGTCCCTGGACCTGAATCAGATGGTTCCTGCGGTAGACACCAGGAGAGTGGTGTTTGATAAGAGCAGGGCTAACTGGGAGGCTATCACTGGAGCAGTAAGGGCGCTACCTTGGCGCCAGCTTATCAGCACTGACGATCCTATCTCTGTGTTTAATGACATGACTGTGTCTGTTTTGGAAAGGTTTGTCCCGAAGAGGACTATTCTTGCGAGGTCTAGGGACAAACCCTGGTTTGACAACCAGCGTCGGTTAGCTTTCGAAGCTAAACAAGCGGCTTATCGGGCATGGCGGCGTTCGCGTGACCGCACGTTGCGGCTGATCTATGTTGATTGTAGGGCCGAGACTAAGGATATTTATGAGAGGGCACAGCATCATCTGAGGCAGCGTTCCAGGGAGTCGTTCTTGAGTATTGCCCATCTACATCGTTGGTGGAATGAGCTAAAGGGTTCAATTTTGGGGGCTGAACCTTCGAAGCCGCCCTTGTTGGTCCCGGTGGGGGTATCATTGCTGATCCCTTAGCTAGGGTGGAGCTCTTGTCAGCTCACTTTGACGGAAAACAGAGCAGACATGTATTGTCCTTACCTCATGGATGTCACCCTGAACCTCGTTTAACTTCTTTGGCGTTGAGATATGCGACAATCAAGGTGCTGCTTGAGGGCCTTGATCCTTATGGAGGTGTGGACCCGGTGGGCATGTTTACTCTGTTTTATAAGCAGCTTGCTGGCGTTCTTACCCCTAAGCTAGCAGTGAGTGATCTTCCGGCGCCTGATACGGCTGGGAAATTTTCCCCATTATTGGCGTACTGGGAATATTACTCCTATTCTCAAAGGTCCAGTGTCGCCCCATGTAGCCAACTACCGACCCATTACGCTGACGCCCATTTTGTCGACGGTGTTACAGAAATTGGTAGCTTATAACTTGGCCGTTTTGCTGAGGTTACGGGTTTGCTGCCTGGCGCTCAGTTTGCGTACAGAACTAGTTTAGGTTGTTGTGACGCATTGTAGTTGGTGTCACACCATTTACAGTCTGCGCTGGATTGTGGGTCTGAGGCACGCCTTGTACAGTTGGACTTTAGCTCGGCGTCAATCACAATGGTTTATTTTACAAGCTTGAGTCTTATGGTGTGGGTGGTAGGGTTCTGTCAATCATTCGCGCTTTCGTTTCTGAGCCAACGCAGATTGCGTCTGTTGACGGCGTTTTAAGCGCCCAGACGCGGTGGAGTCTGGTGTCCCTCAGGGTAGCGTACTTGGCCCGCTGTTGTTCGTTCTGTATACTAGTGATGTGTTCTTTTCGATGGAAAACACAATGATCAACTGTGCCGATGATTCCACTTTGATAGCAGTGATACCTACACCACGCATGCGTAATGCTATCGCCCAGTCTCTGAATAGGGATTTGTCCCGCATTAGTGGCTGGTGTTCGGCCTGGAGCATGAAGGTGAATGCCAGTAAGACCAAGTCGATGATTATCAGTCGATCTCGGACCTCTGTACCGCAGCATCCACATCGGGAGATACCTAACACCTTGCTTCAGGAGTCTGGCTCCTTGGAGATTCTTGGCGTTGTTTTTGATAAAACAAAGCTTACCTTTGAGCCGCATATTAGGCGACTGGCGTCACATGCTTCCAGTAAGATTGCGCTTTTGCGTAAAGTGAATTCTGCGTTTGGTGACAGTGAGGTTGTCCGCAGATGCTTTTATGCTACCTTTGTTGGAGTATTGCTCACCGGTCTGGGCTTCAACTGCTGACAGTCGCTAGCGTCTGTTTGACCGATTTGTTAGTTCAGCCAGTAGGCTGTGCGCGGCTAAATATTTCGTGAACCTGTCCCATAGGAGAAGGGTTGCCGAACTTTGTATGTTTTATAAGGTGTTCAACAATGAGAGGCATTGGTTGTACTCGTCTGTCCCTGCACTTAAGATGTTTAGTAGAGAAACACGTGCTGCGGTCGGTGCGCACACTTTCCCGTTGGAGGATGTTAGATGTCGAACTAATCAGTTCGGTCGGTGCTTCGTACCCTGGTCGGTTGGGGTTTGGAATTCTGTGCCGACATCGGCTTTCGGTCGTGTTGGCCTGCAGGCGTTTAAGACAGCTGGTAATGGTATTTTGTCGTGTTTCCTTTAGCAGCGTTCGGGCTTCCCGGTGTTGGAAAGTGCTTCATTTGGGTCGTGCTACCTGTCCGTGGTGACCCGAGCGTGAAGTTTTAATAATAATAATAGTATCACAGAGCACAAGTAAAGAATATGGGACGGAAACCAGGTCTTCAACAAGACTACAAAGCGAAACTACTATAACGCCGAACGAGTCCTTCAAATCCTGCAACATGATTTGGCTATGAAGGCCAGTCTAGACGTTTTCTTCTTGAACGCGTTCACTCATCCAATCGTTCAATGTTTTGTAGCGTCGTTAAAAACACAACTGCGAGCATGCCAGAAAAAAGTTATCAACGTGTAAGACATCAAATAAGTTTCTTTTGCTCGGCAAGTATCACTAGGGAAGTCACGGATATCTTTTCAGACATGAAATGAAATAGGATTTTGAAAAAGGTGCACTTTGCCACTTTGCCGTTTCTTGAGTTCGGTAACATATTCGGACGATTGGATGAGTGAACAAGCTGAAAAAGACTAACGTGTAGGCCCGCCTTAACGTCGGAATTACGATATTTCAGCTCCAGCTTGTGTTGCGAATCGCATCCAACCAAAATTTTCCTCTCGATAACGGATTAGCTTATGATCCCCTGCTCCTCAAGAGGTTCGCCCAACCTGCGAGGTGCGTCGAGTCAGGCTCTCCTATCTCCATACCAGGCTCTTGGATTCATAAGATAACAAGCACCATCGTTAACGTTCTTAATCAGCGTAACTGAAATTAGTAGGTATGACAAGATGTGAAAATTATTTAGGCGCCATACAGGATCATAAACATGCTCACATTAGCTCCTGAGATACACGTGGTATTATAAATAAGTAGCGTTAACTAAAGGGCTTGCTAAAGTATGATCCAAGGGCCTCGTACATCTGCGGCATATTCTTGACACTGTGGCCCTCTGGGTAGACCACGCAGCGCTCGGCCACACTTTCCAGTTTTAGGTTTAACTGTTCTCGTCAAGGTGGCACGAAGCGCGGGCGAGCCGCTGGCTAATGACCTTAATTAACTATAGGCGTCTTTTTGTGGCCACGCTCCTGATCAGAATCACCGTGATCATGATCATCGTAATGACTGAAAAACACAAGAACGGCCAACGATTTTGTAAACAAACCAGAGACGCCATGTCAATTTTCGAAATTATATTTTTATCGAATTTTTACGGGAAATGGTAGGGAATGGATTTCTTATGAGCCTTTNTTATTTTTAAGTCAATGAATAACTGAACTAGCAGTATTTGAAGCATTTTGAACATAAACAGGCATAAAACTTACGAAACTACAATTTTGGGAGTCAATATTACAAACAATCATAATAACATTATTCAATTTATCCCTATAAATAAGAAAACATAACGAACTCGCGTTTCAAATTTTAAATTATTACATGTCCAACGGCTGGAATCACTCTTTGATCACGCATGATTAGCCTTCGGAGGAAATCACCCTACGATCAATTGTCACCACTGATCACGGTTGATTGCTATCAGAATCACGTCAAAATGGGGTCACAAAAACGCACGAATCATGTGCGATCAGTGGGAATCATCCCCGCGGTGGTCACAATAAGACGCCTTATGTATGAAATTCAAAATCTTCTGCACTGCACGACGCTAGACAAGTTAACACTTGTTGTATTCGAAAGAGAAGCCCGTCTGGTCGGCAGAATAGGAATAAACCGTTGTGACCAAACTAGTACCTTAGGCAGCGATTACAGAATATAATGATGAAATGATAGGCTTTACAATTTAAAATAAGTGTCGATTACGTCAGAGTGTTCAATTCGCCCACTTCAGCGGAGATAATCTAATCGTACTAGCTTCAACTCTTCTGAGACTTCATTACTGAGCCTTCAATTTGACACTTCGAATCGAGTATCAGACGGTAATCGCAAACCAATTACGTCTAAGACTGCCGAAAACTCGTGTGTTATCGATGTACCATCAACGCCTGAAACTCTATCCTCTATTCATGCAAGATGAAGCTAATAAGAATCGAATACCTCAATTAAAATGGGCCATTCGGAGACATCGATAGTTTCTTTCGCACTAAACGGAACCTTTTCAGGCCTTCACCAACGCAGCAGGTTCAGTTTTCCGCACAAGCTGCTCAGCGCAAATGGCTCCACACTCAGCAGTGCGTCTGCAACTTTTCTTCATAACTTCAAGCACTAGGAATATTCCACTGCACCAAATGTGGAACTCCGACGCATAGCACGCTTTGATGTCGCCGTCGCCGACGATTGCAACACTTTGACTTAATGAATCTGTGGGCCGCCACCGCAGGCGACCTCCGGCTGCGTCTGTGTGTGACCATCGCTCAAAAATCCTTGCTTTCAGCCAAATTGGAGACGACTAGCGGTCTCGTTTTGTAATAGCGAGTAACGAAAAATGATCCCACTGCGGTTGTGCCTGGCTAGCAAAAGAGAATTGGACACACACTTTCGCAACATTCACTACAAGAAGTGGTGACAAAGTCCCCCATCAACGGCTAATGAAAAAATTGGAAACCCATGACATCCAGAGAGACTATTTACGTTGGATCAGGGCATGGCATACGGGTCGGCAGCAGCGAGTGAAGCTTGAAGGAGAGACGAGCGACTGTACACATGTATCATCAGGTGTTCCACAGGGTACCGTGCTTCGCCCACTACTGTTCATAATTTACATCAATGATCTCGATCTTAACATCCAAAGTGAATTTAGTAAATTTGCAGATGATACTAAACTCTGACATCCAGGCCACGAAATGAGCTGAGCTACAAGAAGACCTTGACCACGTCATGAAATGGAGCACAACGTGGCAGATGAGCCTTAATATCGACAAATGTTCAGTAATGTACGTAGGACTGGAGAACCCTTCAACCCAATTGAAAATGAACGTGACTGAATTGGCTGCTGTCACCAAACAACGTGACTTAGGTCAAACTATTACAAGGAAGCTGCAACACAGTCAGCAAGTTGACAAGAGTGTGAAAACAACAAGCAGAGTACGGGGATTCACCACCAGGAATTTCGAATACAAGTCCAAGGACATCATCATTCCCTTGTGCAAGGCGTCAGTGCGGCCACACTTAGAATTTGCTGTTCAATTCTGGTCTCCGCATCTATGTAAAGATATCGATAACATGAAAAGAGTCCAAAACAGAGCAAAGAAGCTGATACCTCAGCTGCGAAACAAGTCATACGAATGTCGCTTATATGAACTGAGCCTGATCTCTATCGAGCAAAGGCGACTCAGGGGGCAACTAATAGAAACATTCAAGCATTTGAATGGCTTCAACAACGTGCCTATAATGGGACTTTTTGGAAGAGACGTTAATGATCGCTCGAGAAACAACGGTCAAAAACTTAAGCATAAAGCTCGAAGAACAACCTCAATTCAGCAGTTCTTTCCGTATTTTATAGTGAACATTTGGAATAGATTCCCTTCCGACGTTGTTGTTGCGGAGGCTGTCAAAGCGTTTAAAAATCATCTTGGTTAACATTGGAAGAGACATTTTCCACAGCTAAGAACTCCTCCTTCAGGAGACGTAAACTCTTAACGACCAAAGCTTCCGAGGCCACCTTCGTCCATCTTCTTCTCTCTTTCGCTCCGACTACACAGATAGACGTCTCTAAGCCCCGCATATTAGATTATATAGGCGGCAGTAGACGAACCAACAGGCCCATTTCCAAAGAGACACCGGAACTTACGGTGCGGCGCTCCATGAGCTATTGCCATTATGTTAGAAGGATATAAAGGACTGGAGAAAAAATAAGAAGAAAAAAAAAGAAGAGGAAGGAGAAGAATCTCAGCCAAAGAGACGATCATGAATGCACGCAAGCACGATCAATAGCCGCTGGTATGTGGAGTTCAAAGATGTCAAACTGTGTAGTTGGAGTGAAAGAGAGAAGAAGCCGAATTAAAGTAGCCTCAAAAGCTTGGGCCGTTAAGAGTGTGCGACTCCTGGGGAAGGAATTCTTAGCTGTGGGGGACGTCTCTCCCAATGTATGTCAATACAATTTTCAAACGTGTTGTCTGATTCCGCACTAACAAAGTCGGAAGGAAGTCTATTCCAAAAGCTGACTATGAAATAGGGAAAGAACTTAAGGTTGTTCTTCGAGCTTTATGCTTGACTTTTTGACCGGTGTTTCGCAAGCGATAATTAAGGTCTCTCTAAAAGAGTCCCGTTGTAGGTACTTCGTTGAAGCCATTCAAATACTTGAATGTTTCTATTAGTTGCCATAGGAGTCGTCTTTGCTCGAGAGAGATCAGACCCATTTCCTTTAGGTGACATTCATACGGCTTGTTTCGCAGCTCAGGTATCAAATTCGTTGATCTGCGTTGGACTCTTTCCATGTTCTTGATATTTTTACACAGATGTGGTGACCAAATTTAAACAACAAATTCTAAGTGTGACCACACCAACGCCTTGTACAAGGGAATGATGATGTCCTTGGACTTATATTCAAAATTTTTGGTGATGGATCCCAGTATTCTGCTTGCCATTTTCACACTTTTGTCAACTTGCTGACTGTTGTAGTTTGTTTGTAATAGTGATTCCCAAGTCACGTTATTGGGTGACAGCAGTCAATTCCATTCCGTTTATTTTCAATGGAGCTAAAGGGTTCACCAGCCGTATGTGCATTACTGAGCATTTGTCGACATTAAAGCTCATTTGCCACGTTGTGCTCTATTCCATGAGGTGGTCAAGGTCTTGTTGAAGCTCGGCTCTTTTCGTGGCAGGATGACATAGGTAGTTTTGTATCATCCGCAAATTTACTGATATTACTAGATGTTAAGATGCAGATCATTGATGTAAATTGAGTACAGAAGTGGGCCAAGCACGCTGCCTTGTACCACACAAGTGTTATGTAATAAATACAGCGGGAAGCCCTGTTAACGGTATTAATTTATTCCTGGAGGAGCACCGCAAACCGGGACAGGATGTTAGTACAGGCCTTAATTACAGTAATGATCACTGAAACAGAAATGGAAGGTCGGTAAGGTACACAGTGCAATGAATGCTAGCTGCAAAAAGACACACACGCACAAACCGATGACAGGCACAGACTGATTGTCTGTTGCTCAGTCGAGTGTGCTACCTTAAACCGCGACAATACAGCAAACCGATACATTATCTTGACAAAATTTTAGACCGTAAACCGAAAATACCGCAGACCGGGACAACCGCAAAACGGGGTTCCACTGTACTAACCACTCTACATTGTTCGTACATAGTGTTGATTAAAACCCATTTAAATAATATTTTTTCATCTTAAAGGCTTTCTTTTCGCCTTCCGGTTTGATTACCTCTTATTTCTAATAACGAGAACAAATGATGACTTTTATTGATGTTTCCCCCAGCGGTATAGCAATGAAAAGAACAAATAATGTTGATTCATCTATTGCTAGTTAGTTTCTTATGGTCAGTAACCTAAAATTTAGAGTAATTCAGAAACTTATGAAAACGCTGTCAGTGCGGAGTTTCTTTCTGGCGTCACTGCATACATATGTAAATACTACTGTAGGGATCAAGTCAGGACTTGTATCGGGGACCTCCGGCTTACCAAGCCGGTATTATAGCACCCAGCCAGGACGACTTTAAAAATCGAAGGAAGCACATGCAGCGCCGCTCTGCCCATCGCACTACTGTAAGTGGCAGCCATATGTGTTGAGAGCTCATCCGTCTACCCTATTAATATTTAGTCAGCCTATAGGCTATATGCGTACATGTAGTTAGAAAAAGAAGTAAACAGCAAAGAACTGATTTAAGTAAGTCCTGACATCTCGGAAAATATTCCCCCGAAAGTCGGATTACGTACTGAGAGACGATCACATACATAATTACAAGCATTGGGTTAACTCATTGCAACGGAGAAACTACAGCAGCACAACACAGGCGGACTCGCTGAAGAACAATTTGGAACGGTGACTCTTACTCTCATAGGCATCAACAAAATACCCCTGAAGAGGGTCGTCTTTTAAGTTCATTATAAAATTTCTGCGACGCATCCCAAACCACACCCATAACTTCCGCAAGAAGTACTTACTGCCAACGCCTGCGTCTCATTCTCCCCTTTATTAAGGCTAATAATATGTGTAGTAACGGGACACTAGCAATTCAATAAACGTCAATGAAGGATTGCAATTATTAGCGCTTCGCGTGATTAATCTCCATATTAATATAATCGTTCACTGCTCCACGCACGTACAACGATGCTGGCCCAGAAACAAGCCTTATTCAAGGAGGTTATGTTTTTGTCGTGTTTGTCTGTCTGTCTGTCTCTTAGTCTGTCACCAAGATTACTCAAAAAGTTACGAACGGATCTTGACTAAATTTACAGGGATTGTTGGACACGTTAACAGTAAGAGATGACTAACTTTTGGTGAAAATCCGTTTGTCTGCCTAATGTTTCTTAGTAACATAACTCAAAGAGTTATGGACGAATTTTTATGAAATTTACATGAGTTGATATGTATGTTACGAAGAGCAAATGACCAAATTTTTGTTATGATCTGTTGGCTCGTTCGTTTGTCTATCGCTGTATTTGATTTTATGCTCGTTGGCACAATAACTCAAAAAGTTATGGATGGATCTTTATGAAATTTACACATTAGTTAAAGCTAAAAGACATAAATGATTAAATTTTAGGTGATAATCTGTCGGTCCGTTTGTGTTTGACTTTTGTTTGTCATAATGTTTGTTGGTAGCATAACTCTGAAAGTTATGAACCGATCTTCAAGAAAATTACAGTAATTATTAATATTATTAAAAGGCACAAATGATTAGATTTTGGTGATGACACAAAGAAAATTATAGTTTCAAAAACCAATTTGAATTTTTCGTTACCGTTGCCTGCTTGGCGGAGGTAGGCGCTCTCGGAATTCTCTAGTTTTGTTCTGTACGCTACAAGCATATTTATCGACATGTATGTACATATACTTATTACCACTGACATTGCTGCCGCTGCTGCTGCCGCCGCGGCCATGTCACAACTTTCATTGCATCATTGTGCAATCCTTATAGCGAATTCACAGGAAATTATAGGAACCTATAGGGCAGCGGCGAATAACATCCGATAATCGCCTATAATTTACCGATTGGTAAATACGGTCATTAGGCGGCATGCTTCTGTAACTAATATAATTAATGTTAGAGACGATACCTCAGCTTATTTTTGACGAGCTTTCGCACGCACCTCGCTGTAACTTGATTCCGTTTTGAGGAATAAAAACCTTGAGTTAGTAAAAGAAAAAACTAGTGGGCAGCAAATTCGTGCGTCAATTTCGGAACTATTTTAGACAGGGCTTGCTGAAAAACAAAAGGTCAAGGTCCAAAAATATTTTCTGTGAAAGAAACATTATGCAGTCAAGCTTGTGTGTTGGTGCGACTCGGGCTAAGCCTCTTACTGCGCAGGGGCGTCCGGCAAAACAACGTACAGAACAAGAAACAAGATACGGGGAAAATCAAAGTTAGTCCATGTCTTTGTGGAAATGCTAAAAGTCCCCGCAGGATACTACTGTACTAATAGCGAGCAACTTATAAAAATACAGTAAAATACAGTATCAACGATAATCAGCTTCAACGTCGATATGCATTTAAGATCTATAGAATCGTCTCCAGAACCTTAGCGAATAAGTGAACGTAAGCAATGGAGATGCCAATTGCAAGGAAAAGATCACTGCCAAAAAGAACGAAGGTGTTGATACACACCTGCACAGTGACAAAGGTAATGATACACACAAGGAGAACGATGAGGAAGGCACGGGAGTGCACCAGGACACGAAGCAAGGCGCTGACACATGGCAGGACAAGAACAAGGCGCGGGTATACCTAGGACAAGGAGAAAAGTGCGGGTGCATGCCAGGACAAGAAGGAAGGCGAGGGGTACATACCACGAGGAGAAGGAAGGCATGTATGGGTACATACCACGAGAAGAAAGAAGGCATGTATGGGTACATACCACGAGAAGAAGGAAGGCATGTATGGGTACATACCACGAGAAGAAGGAAGGCATGTATGGGTACACACCACGAGAAGAAGAGAGGCGAGGGGGTACATACTACGAGAAGAAGGAAGGCATGCA
>LQNS02278091.1:34183931-34233150 GCA_001587735.2 Parhyale hawaiensis | reverse complement strand
ATACCACGAGAAGAAGGAAGGCATGCATGGGTACATACCACGAGAAGAAGGAAGGCATGCATGGGTACATACCACGAGAAGAAGGAAGGCATGTATGGGTACATACCACGAGAAGAAGGAAGGCATGCATGGGTACATACCACGAGAAGAAGGAAGGCATGTATGGGTACATACCACGAGGAGAAGGAAGGCATGTATGGGTACATACCACGATAAGGAAGAAGATGCTGGTGTACACCCGGGCAACAAGGAAGAGAGCGCGAGTACATAAAGTACTGCAAGGAAGAGCAGGGCGCGGGAGCACACCAGGACAATAGGGAGGACTTGGCACGCAGTATCGTTTCGGCAGCACAGCAGAAGAAGCGCGCGACCTGAGGAGCTGCAGCGCTATCTGCCGTTGTAATATCCTGCGACCGGCGGTAACGGTGGTGCTGATAGCAGAGGCTCTTCAGCTTGCCGTGCTGACAGCAAGTAAAGCCTGTGCTGACAGCTGGCACAGAGATACTGCAGAAAGAGAAATACTGACGGACCTGCACAATGTAGCATTGCGGACGCTCATCCCACTTCTTAATGAACACAGTTGGTTGCAGCTATCTTTCTTGCTTGTTTGGTTGGTTCGTCTCTCCGTCCTTCAAGAGCATTAATTAGAGAAATTCACTTGCTCACAAGCAGAGAGGCCAATGTTTTCTCAAATTTGATAGGGAATCGGTAACTTTATGGAATGGTCGATTCATCGAACGGTTAATTCTAATAAACGGTAAAGTCAACGAACGGTAAAGTCAACGAACGGTAAAGTCAACGAACGGTAAAGTCAACGAACGGTAAAGTCAACGAATGGTAAAGTCAACGAACGGTAAAGTCAACGAACGGTAAAGTCAACGAACGGTAAAGTCAACGAACGGTAAAGTCAACGAACGGTAAAGTCAACGAACAATATCTTCAACTAACAGTAAATTCATCGAATGGTAAATTCTTCGAACAGTAAGTCCATCGAACAATAACTGTATCGAACAATGAACCCATCAAACAATAAATCCATGGAAGAGTAAATCCCTCGCTTTGTAAAGTAATCGAGTGGTAATTAAATCGAATGGTAAATTCAACGAATGATAAATTTATGGAATGGTAAATGCTCAGTTGCATTTACCGTTCGGTTTAATTACCATTCGATTAATTTATACGATTGAAGTACCTCTTAGCTGAAGCATAGATACCGAATTTCACTTCCTGTCCGCAGCAAAGCTTCAGTTGCCCAGACCTCCTGATGCACAAATTGAGATCATGAGCGGAAAATGGAAAAGATTTTTTACCAGTAGAACCATGAAACAAAAAGCAAAGAAAACTGAACTATGCTCGAAGTTATTATTGCCTTCCGCCATATCACACTGCCAAGTGCCACTGGTGATTATATATGTGAGTACCATGTTTGTGCTAGCAACAGGAATATTTTTCATTTTTTTTATTTAAACTAATAGTAGAACAATTTTTTTTTGCCTTTGTATCCATTAATTACTCCAATTACTCAATTCCTTCCACCACTTTTTGGTTGGCCAGACAAATATAAATTTTTACAAATATATGTATATACTTAAATCTTCAACGAAAACAATATCACCTCTCTCACTTCGTTCGCGAGTGATAATAATAGTAGTAGTAGCATAAGAAGGTTTAAGCCTTCCTAAATAAGCACTAAGCTCTTCTAAGAGAGGAAAAGGTAGGGATATAGGTATAGTATGTCGACAAAAACGGGGAACCCCCATGCACGAAGGAGTTCCCAGGATCAACGCGCATGGGAACAGCAAGTCGGGAAAGAAGAGGAAGAACACACAACAGTAAGATCAGTAGGAGTATGCAAGTGGAAGGAAGCAAAGTGGGCACGAAAGACGGGCGTCCCGAAGGTACAGCTAATGGCTAAGTAACTTACGCAAACCCCCTGGGGGCGCTACTCCCATTAAAAAAGGATTGGCGAACCGAAGTAACTTAACCCTATGGCCTATGACCCATCTTATGCCCCCCGAGGGGGATTCAACAATACTTCAGCGACGACACGAAACGCTTGAAGTCACGAGCACAAAAAAAAGAGGTTTAGTTTGCGAAATAAAAACATGTAAATAAACGCACGACACCCACTTCTGTTTACAAAATTATAGAATATATAGGGCTACTTAAATCATTACAAACGAGGCATCACATAGCGGACTACCTAGCGAGAGCTGCAAGCCAGTGCCCCGGACAAATTAGGGACCCTAGAGAGGGACGCAATTAGCTCAAGGCGGCGCCATTTGCGCTAAACAAGCATCTTAACGCTCGCACGGGCCCTCAGGAGCCATAATAAAGCAAACGGACTTGAAACAAAATTATACACGGTACGAGATGCACTGCTAGAACGGAAAGCTCAGCATTGCACCGCGATATATAATTTCGAACGAGGGAGTTCCAGAGACAGCGTTCTTACTCGTCTCTTGTACTTAGTGCACTGAAGGAAGATCCCTGCCAGCCACATCACAGGTTATTTCGCCAACAGGCGACTAGCTGAGGGCGCATGACTCGAGGAAACAGACGTACACTTGCCGGTAGATAAAAAGTTAAAAAACGACGGGAAAATGCTCGCCATGCACCAACAGACTTTCGGAGAGCACACAAAATGACCAAACGCCGATATTGTACTGCAAGAACCTAATCCGATCTATTTCGAATCCTCAAACTTATCTCTGTGCGAGGAAAGGGAATACAATTCAGTGCTTATAGTAGCTTAGGCTAGACACCGAGCGGAATGCTACGAAAAGGAAGACATAATTCGTAGTTTGCACTGAGAAACAAGCAGTATACAAAGCTAGCACTAATTCTGTGACCGTTGCGCAGTTCGAAAAAAAAAAACGTGCGGTTGGAATTTGTGATTCATCTAATTTTCATAGTCTTTAGGTATAAACGCATCCAGTCGGTGTCAATGTTAAACATAAACCGGATGACAAAGTTCCCACAAGAATTACATCATCTTCACCAACAACTCAACGAAAACAGAAAGAATTTGCCCAGACTGCATAAAGTGTCAAGAAGCAATACAAAAAGCCTGACACCTAACAGGTAACCTTCGACGATAGATTACATCGAATCCCCCACCCCTTCTACCAACAACATTCAATGAGTAACGCTGACAATGAACAACTGCAGTACGGTAACAATATTGTGAGATTTGGATGTACAGTAAATATTTACCAGCGAACGCGTTGCAGTATGCAGCTGGGCTAACGCCAGCGCTCCTAACGCGGGAGGGGTTACAGTTATACACTACAGTGGTGCGTGCAAAAAAATGGGTAATGTAATTTCTTGGCATAAGCTTTTGCAGCCGCTGAATCTCTGCTCCACCATCATTTTTGTGAATCTAGAACAAATTATTCTACATAACCGTAACACTCTCCGGTCCAGAGTGAGAAGCGTACTTACTCTAGCTGCCCCTAGCAGCATCGAGAGAAACACTCTACGGAGGTTAAGCCGAACAGTTAACTTACTCTTATATTGATGAGCAAAACAGTCCACAGTAGAGGTTCCCATACCGCGTGGCTAGGTAGGTACGCCACGTGACACTTTATGTAACATGAGAAGTGTACGTTTTTATTACAATATGCTACGATGTTCTTCAACTACGTTCAAAATATGTGTAAAATTGTTTATTTAATTCTATTATTTCGGCACCAAGTGCGCCGAAATATTTCAATTACTTCAAAAGTGCGCTGAGAGTATTAATAGTTTGGAGACCACTGAGTATCTAGGGTGCACAGTTCATAAATTTCTGGGGAGAAATGCACAAACTCTACGGAGTTTAGAGCGAATATTTGAATAACGCTAGCTGGTGTCTCAATCACAGTATCAAAGATCCCGAAATCACAGAAGTTTTCAAGGAAAATCCTCCCGAGCATCATTCAAAAACACTTGCGCACGCATGACCGGCCTATTATTCGTTCGTATTTGTCTGTCACCAAGATAAGTCAATAAGTTATGAAGGGATCTTTACGAAATGTACAGGGATTGTTAGGCATGTTAACAGTAAAAGATGATTAACTTTTGGTGAAAATTCGTTCATCGCTTGTTTGTCCGCCTATTTTGTAGTACCATACCTCAAAATGTTATGGACGAATTTTCATGAAATTTACACAACTTGTTAGGCTCCGGGACCACTGGCCCCGAAAAGTAAATGACCAAATTTTTGTGATGATCTGTTTGTTCATTCGTTTATCACCGTTTGATTTTATGCTTGTTAGCACAAGAACAAAAAATTCATAAATGGAACATTATGAAATTTACTGGAATTGTTAATGTTAATAATGTTAAAAGAAATAAATTATTAAATTATGGTGATTATCGGTTGGTCCGTTTGTGCGTTTGACTTATGTTTGTTATAATGTTTGTTCGCAACATAACACCATAAGCTGTGAATACTATCAAAATGCACAAATAGTTAGATTTTGGTGTCGATAGAAAGAAAATCATGGTTTCAAAACCAATTTTAATTTTTCGGTACTGTCGCTTGTCAGAGGTATGCGCTCTAAGAGTTCTCTAGTTAGTTTTAATTATTATACTGGCGCCATCAGACTGTATGACTAGCATGCTCTTAAAATCGCTGATGTATCATGAAGGTAACACTAGCATATAATTATATGATGTCAACTTAGCGTACGTCTCATACTGTACGTATGAATAACACAAGCGGCCTGCTGCAGCAATGCTTATGATTGATGTGCAACTTTCATCGCTCTTCTATAAAGCGTGGCTCTAAATATACTTTATTTATATAGTGTCCATCACTCTTCTTGTGCGACAGAAACGTAACTTAGAAAAAGTTAGAAATACGACAATGATGCATTGATCGTTACAACTGGATCTTTCTTGCATTATTGCGATCTCTATGGCTTCAAAATTTTTATAACGCAGATGAATATTTTTTTTTGCTCTCCGTCATATTGAAAATTCAATGGTATAGACATCCATCTTTCCATTTTTGTTTCTTTACGGTGTGGCAAATAAGAAGACATTCGATGTACAAAGAAAGTAAATATCAACGCACATCTTACTACAGTAGCCGCAATATATATATATTGTAAAATAGTATCAAATTGTTTGTCAAGATGAAGTAATATGATTTTTTTTTTTTGTTGAAGCTGGAGGACGCCTCTGTGCTTTTAGCAGCGACTTCGAGTTTGGCACAAGGAGCTTCTATAGAGAAGGAGGGAGCCCTACGGCCCACGCACAGAGTCGCCAGCAAGTCAACCAGATCTTTTGTGGCTGTGAGACGCGTTCATGAATGTCAGAGGTGGAAGTGACTGGGGAGCAGCGAGTTTCACGGGGGAGCAGCAGATAAACAAAGTCACTGATATGCGATTGGTACATACGCGACTGGCTGTAGCCATAAGAGACTCTTAACTTCACGGGCGAGGCTCCTGGCTCCTGCTTTTCTATAGAAGCTCCTTGGTTTGGCAATGAGCGAGCTACTTCATAGTCCACGCTTAATCCCTCAACTGCCGCATGCGTATCTTTTATACTGTTTCGGGAACGGATAAAAGTAAAGTCAACTTGACCGCACCTTCAAGTGGGAGACCCACACTCACGCACTGGTTTGTGCTGCGGATATAGGCCCACTGGCCCCGTGATCGGCTGCAGCCTATCACGGGTCATCAAAAACTATAGCGTCAACTTGACGAAAGGTTCAAATGACCCCCCCCCCCCCAACCTCCTCGCATCTAAGGTGGCAAGTACCCCCCATGGCACTCTGCACGCCCACAATGTCGAGTCAGCACACCAAAATCAGCAAAGAGCTCCCATGCCTGGCTTGGCCTCGAACCTGCAATACAAGGAGTGTGAGCTAGGAACGTTAGCGCGCTATTGCCGTGGGTATTATATGTCCGTCATTCGCGGTTAATTGGTCAAGTGTCATCACCGCATTTTCTCTGTTATACAACCCGCAACACTGAGTCGTTCCTTCTGAAAATAATCGGAGTGTTTCTTACCAACTGCCGCATATGTTGGAAAAAAACTGACCGCAGCGTTTAAAGCAAAACCATCCTAAAAAGAGTCGTTCGTTCGATAAATGAAAAATGTTGTAGCTTATCCACACAACGTGGCAACCTTGTCATTCTAACTTGAGATAATTGTGACAAGTTGAGCAACGACTGTAGCTGCAGAACAATATTTTCTCTTAGGCTTTAGCAAGCAAACTTTTCAGGGAATAACGGACAATCCTCGGCATTTAAAAATTGCCCCAATTGTCAGGTCAGAAAGACAAATACTCTACGGAGCTTATTACGATAACTTCACTAACTCTAGAATCAGCGTTACAAAATGTCCTACGGAGTGGAGAGTCTTGATATAATGAGGCCATACCAACCCACAAGCTAAAGAACTGCCCCGTCAATTCCCATATGCGGCTCTGAGGGTGTACAGTGCGACCCCCCCCCCCCCCCCCCCCCCCCCCCCCCCCCCCCCCNCGCCCCACCACGTACCCCCACTGACGCATGGTTTTCCGATGCGGCGGCCACACACGGCGGTGTCACGCAAGATTGCGGCCGCGAGCCGGGCACAAACGTCCTGTCAGCAAGGAGTATTGGGCGTGTTTTGGGCAGCCTGCGCACCGAACTGACCACCAGCAGCGCTGCAAAATATGGCAGCAGGGCACTCGCGTCCTGTACGTTTGTTAGAGCTAGCGGCTCTGGGTCGTAGTATTCTCGGGGTTGTTGGCAACAGTGATCGAATTGGGCTGCCAGTTTAGGGTATGCATCTATAGTTCCTATGTCATGTTCCAAGGGAGAAAAAAGAAGAGTGATTCATGTCATGTGAAACTCAACTTAAGAAAGAACATAAGAGGATAAAAAAAACGAAAATAGAAAACATAGAAGAGGACAGCTGCAGAGAGCTAGGAACGAAAAATAACACGAAAAATTGCGGTTACCGCTGCTCATGGAATCCAACACGATCGTGTGCTCCATAACGTAAGATGATCTATCTCAAGCCCGGGAGAGGCATGAACCGGGAAACATCAAAAGGGCCATAAAATGCATTGTAAGCTATTGCTTAAAAACATTGTGCAACGTGAAAAGTTTGGTGACTATAACACAACAGTTGTTTCCGATATCATATCATCTGTAGCCACAAGAAGCTTACATGGCACAGCTCGCACGTGACCGCAACACGGCACGCAGGGTAGTGTGGCCGTCAGCAGATATATCTCGAGAAACTTGAACCACAATACCAAGGTAGAGCCTAACAAAATATGAGGCGCAATGTCCAGAATGAAGGCAGAATATATATACTACACAGCACCACTGAATGCATGCAATATCACAAGTTGCCAAACCACATGGAATCTGAGGGGGGAAAATACACTTACTTTGCTGGAGGGCAGCCCTGCTGCTTCGAGCGCCTGCTCCACCCTCTTCTTGTCGTCTGCGTGTCGGGCGAAGAGTTTGATGATGCTGAGGACAGAGAGAGGTAGACTGAGTGAGACTCGAGACAGGGGTGAGACTCGAGACAGGGGTGAGACTCGAGACAGGGGTGAGACTCGAGACAGGGGTGAGACTCGAGACAGGGGTGAGACTCGAGACAGGGGTGAGACAGGAGACAGGGGTGAGACAGGAGACAGGGGTGAGACAGGAGACAGGGGTAGGAGCGACGGGGAAGCAGGAACAAGAGCGTAGATTATCACTGAGGGGGATTAAAGTGAAGTAAGCGAGACGATTAGGCAAGATAGTGCACCAGTTTAAGTTTTTAATCGATGTTCAATAGNCGAGACAGGGGTGAGACTCGAAACAGGGGTGAGACTCGAGACAGGGGTGAGACTCGAGACAGGGGTGAGACTCGAGACAGGGGTGAGACTCGAAACAGGGGTGAGACTCGAGACACGGGTGAGACTCGAGACAGGGGTGAGACTCGAGACAGGGGTGAGACTCGAGATAGGGGTGAGACAGGAGACAGGGGTGAGACAGGAGACAGGGGTGAGACAGGAGACAGGGGTAGGAGCGACGGGGAAGCAGGAACAAGAGCGTAGATGATCACTGAGGGGGATTAAAGTGAAGTAAGCGAGACGATTAGGCAAGATAGTGCACCAGTTTAAGTTTTTAATCGATGTTCAATAGCATTATTCAGAACATTCCATACATGATATACAGCGAGCACAAGCGTTAACTTTAGAGGTATTCGGACTGTGCCATATTGGTAGTATCGACAATTTGATTCAGTGTCGGGACCGGTATCGGTGCTTCAGTGTACGACAGAAAATCGCCGACACTCTTTACGTTTCATTATTGGCTTAACTGGGAACTACAGAAGAGTTCAGAGATAGACAGCCTGATTTCTGCAACATAAGTAGAACTACAGTCACAACATAGCCATTGTTATATCATTCAAACGTAGCTATATAATCCCACTCTATATGCTCTCAACTTTTCTAGCAAACTAGTGGGCCGACTCGTGGGCCTCGTTTATCTGTACTTACGAGCAATATCCATTCAATCTCAAAATTCTTCATCACCATATCAGCGCTAAATACGAAAGGAAGAAGGCTGATGTCGTTTACTATAATGAAATGCTAAACAAATCTAACTCAGCGGATTTCCGCATGCGAAACAAAGCATCAACGTCTCCACATATCCTCCATTGCCCTAGCAGGGGCGGGAAATGGGCTTAGCACGGACCATAATTTTTCAATAGTTTCTTAACGTCTTCCCGAAAACTGCTCGACCGAATTTAATTATTGTGGCGCCAACACATTAGCTTTGTTGGCTCTGGTTTTCGTACATCATATACTAAACCGTAAAACTCTTCATTACCTTGACAAAGTAAAAAGAAGTAAAAATATTTATCAATTGAATACGGAGCAACGATCCTATTGTTTATTCAAAAAGCGCTTTAGCTTATTCATCGAATATGTAGCGCAACGTCCAATTCTTGGCAATAACTCCACTTATTGCGCTAAAACTTCAACTTTTAATTTAATTTTTAGCACTTCTTCGGCTTTTTTTTCGGATGCTACTTGATCAAGTTGTTCATGTTTGGGGGCAAAACATTCGTCTGATTGATACCTGCTTGCATGGAATTTTCCCTTAGCTCTAGAACGATTGATAATTCTGTTAAAAGCTAGTTCAAATAGTTGTAAGCTTATGGTAAACGACGGCTCGCTGCGTAGTCCTTTATTTATCTAACACAATGAGTGACACGTTAATATTTACCTCCCACAAGGAGGTTATATTTTCGTTCAGTTTGCCGGCTTCTCTACTTGCAGATTAATCTGTTTGTTTGTAATCAAGATAACTCAAAAGGTTATGGAGGGACCTTTATGAAATTTACAGGGAATATTAGGAAGAACAAATGCTTAACTTAGGTGAAGACCCCTTCAACCGGTTGTTTGTCTGCCTGTTTTTTTGTAACATCAAATGGACGGATCTTTAGGAAATTTGGAAGTGTTGGGAATGTTACAGAACGCAATAGGCCGTTGGCAGCGTAAATTCTGTCACCAGGTTGTACCAAGGAAATCTGCCGTCATGCTGTGAGTGTGCAGATCTGCTGGCACCTATATGCAGTATATCACTCAGTGGCATGCAAGTGTTCCCAGCTGAAGCAGCTCGCTGTCACTCACAGTTAATAGTCTACGTCTGTATCTTCTCTCACCGTGGTATCCACTACAACTGGTATCGAGGGGTATAACGGGATATAGAGCGACAACCGGGGTCCGGCTAGTTAGGGTGCTGGGCAGTAACCCTCACGAATACTCACAATCCGTATATTGTAGATGTCACTGATACAATTGTCTCTTATTCACTGGCAGATGTCTATGGCAAGCGCATAGCGGGCTTACTGCACTTATGTCAATGTCGTTCTACGGAATCAGGCACTAACACAGTCGATCCATTATCAAGTCTGTAATGTGACATCCGGTCACAAGTTCCAGTAAACAATACGTGCGAGGTGCGGGGACCAGATGACTGACAGTCCAGTCTCTAGTCTTAACGCACTATGAAGGACCCGAAGCAGGACGCAGTCCCGCAGCTAGTCTGCCGACTGTAGCTCAGGTGTTGCTTTTAATACCTCGCAAAGGCGCGTCACATCTTTGGTATGTTTCGTTGTCACACCGCATTTTTGTAATGATCTATGAGTCCGTACCTTTGTTCGTCTCCATGTTTGTTTTATATTCATCAGAATGTAGCTCATAAAGTTATGAGCATGTAAGTCCTACTTGAATTTTCAGGAACTGTTTGAAATGTTAAAAGAGACAAATCACCATATTTTGGTGAGGATCGGTTCGCCCGTTTGCGTGTTCTATTATGTTTGTCTTAGTGTTTGTCTGAAAACTCAGAAAGTTAAGAATGGATCTTCAATAAAACTAGAGGAACTGTTATTAATGTCAAGAGGCACAGATGACAAGTGTTGGTGATAAGAAGAAAATTCTGGTTTCAGAACCAATTTGAATTTTTTTTAACATAGCCTTGCTTGGCGGAGGTAAGCGCCTTCCGAGCGCTCTAGTTGCACTGTAAAACTAGTACCATTCTCGACAATAAAGAAATAACATTTACAGTTTTCAGAAAGCTTCACTTACCCTGTTTCGGTTCGAACAGGCAGGCCTATTCGCAGTTTATTGGCAGTGTCAGATTAATGGAGGTATAACGATAAAATTAGCGTCATTTCTGCAATACGCAGGGTGAACGGAACCGTATTCTAAAGCAATGCTATAGCTGTGCGTTACCTAACGCTGTACGATATCAATCTTTATGCCT
Source organism: Parhyale hawaiensis (assembly GCA_001587735.2). NCBI lineage: Eukaryota > Metazoa > Arthropoda > Malacostraca > Amphipoda > Hyalidae > Parhyale > Parhyale hawaiensis. Next base: position 34,222,393 of record LQNS02278091.1, on the reverse strand, counting down.
ACTTTAACCTGTGAGAGGATTATGGAGACTTCAACAGATCTATGGCTGATGCATCACAACGCCGAGGTGTGTGTGACACGAAGATTTTATCGCAAATATCAAAATTTCTTTAGTGTTTTCGGCGAAAAGGCTGGGAAAAGGTCCACAATTAATTCTCAAAGTTACATCTTTCTAAGTGTAGCAGCGGAATAGAATATTTTGACAGAAAAAACGTTTCCGCGTGCGAGGGAGAGATATGTTGCTGAGTAGAGAAAACTTTTCTACTTGTCTTTACTTAATAAAAGTAACAGTACGACAGGCAGTTTCATGCTTATATTTTACTTGGACAAGATAATGAATCCTTGGCAGAGTTTATTTTTCCAAAATCTGGAAACGGCAAGCAGCGAGACGGGAAACTGTGGAATAAATACCGGCGTGTCTATTTCCTATGCAACTTAGTGTTTACAAAATCTGACATCCGAATTTTACCGACAACGTAGTTATTATTTTTATTACTACAACAGCCGCTATAGCTTTTTAAAAATACTTATTAATATGTGACGACCATAAGCAAACCGCACACACATTTGGAAGCGGGTGCGTCAGGTCAGTTAAGGCAAGCATTTTATTTTCAGAAGAGTTGGATTTTATTGTCAGCAGATCTGGATAATACTGGACAATTGCTAGCACTGAGTAAGAATGATTTTATTGTCAGCAGATTTGGATAATACTGGATATTTGCTAGCACTGAGTAAGAATGATTTTATTGTCAGTAGATCTGGATAATACTGGATAATTGCTAGCACTGAGTAAGAATGATTTTATTGTCAGCAGATCTGGATAATACTGGATATTTGCTAGCACTGAGTAAGAATAATTTAGTGTTCGCAACTGCTTGTTTTTACGCTACGACATCCAGCCGTCGAAAAACACGACAGGCAAAGAATGTGCCGCGACACTTACTCATTTCTTTTCATCACACTTTCATTATTACTTTGGTTATGTAGGATGCACTGCACTTCCCAATTGCAGCGATCAAAAAGAGGTGAGCGCGCTGGGCTTCAAACTTTCTCTGAGCAGCACTATTTTTTTAGTAAGAGATACGCTGCAAAATAATTTCTTTTAAGCAGGCACTCAAGTATCCCTCAAAACATGAAGTAAATCTGCATATCATTGATGTACAATATTTCTATCAAGATTTCTTCGCTCCAACGACGAGCTGTGTCATCAATGGAAGAATTTAGCAGACGAAACATTATTGAAATGAAACTTTAGGTAATTCTTCGCTCCTATATGCTGTTATGTACGTACTGTGAAGAATATCTTTGGCGTTGCTTCGTTGATCATCTACTACCCAATTCATGAATTGTGAATGGAGAACAAATAAGAATAAACTTTTGGCGTGAAAAACAAACCAAGATCTATGAGTGGGCTAAGAATTCCTTCAGATTGCTGTCTTCCTTGTATTTCAAATTTGGCAAAGCGAGAATCTCATTCAATTTAAAGGCATCCTCAGTTTTGCCACGATCCTTAACGTGGACAACTTGTCGCTCATCAATTTCCAGTGGAGCGCGTGAGGATGGCCACAGTCTCGAACTTGGCGAAATTTTCGCCCATCTTTCCATCAAAGCGTGACATTGAAGAAGTAAATACTAGCATTTTTTTCAAATAGAGTGGGGCATTAATACTGTTATAAAGTAGAACGCAATGTTTTCTTCCAAAAGCCCAAACCATAACTGATGGTGGTCTGTGTTCTGAACAACTCATTCAATTTAAAGGCATCCTCAGTTTTGCCACGATCCTTAACGTGGACAACTTGTCGCTCATCAATTTCCAGTGGATGGATTGTAGGGGATGGATTCACGGCTTCTTGCAAATACTCCATTCTGATGATTACGAGCCTGCAGTGTACTGAATAACTTCTCATTTATAAAGATGAGGTTTTTACGCGTGCCATCTCTGATACGGTTCATCAGGTAATGACTTCTGGAGAGTCTCTTTTCAACTCTAGCTGCAGAATTAAAGAAGCAGTCTCTATCGGAGCCAGTAAGGCTACGTCTCTAGATCTTCTCGATATAGATACCCTACGCATAGTTCTCAGCGATACTTCTTCTTCTTTTGCCGTTATTCTAATGGACTTCTCGGATTGCTTCTAATTTATTCCAATACAATTTTGACAAGTTTTAGGGTTCTAGAGGTAAGACATCGTCCCAATCGAGGTGTGTCTCTGGTCGACGAAATTTCTTTGCAATGGTCAATCGTCCTCGAGACCAGCATTCGATTGATTTTTAGATGCCTTTCTTATTTAAATATTTTGGACGGATTCAAGCTCTTTTGACACTTCTCTTCGATATACTCAACGGACATAAGGTATGTTCTTGCTAATTAAAACTAAACATTGGTAATATTTGCGAAATGTTGTGGTTACACATTAGTTAGTATAAGAACATGTAACAGGAATTATGCCACACCCTGTATACAAACTAAAAAAAAAAAGGATTTTAAGTTTGAGGATAAATAGAAGCACAAATATAACCTGGCAACAATCAATACAGAAATAAACGCCACATATTACTAACACTCCAATAAAGTACTCGGAAACTGGAAAGAACCCTTACAAAAGGTGTTACTACCAAATGCACAAATGATTATCAATCAATATACATGGCGTATTATCTTATAGCATACCTACGTACTATTCGAGTATTCTGCAATAGTGTTGATTACTTAAAACATTGCTCATTATTCATATTTTTTTGTCATACTAATTTAAAGTAACATTTAACAACAGGATGACAACACGTTTACTTTAAAAGTTCTTTTCAAACAAAATTTCCCATTGCATAAATTGAAAAAGTATCCTTATCGATACCTCATATAAGGAGGATCGGTATTGACCAGCTACTTGGTATTGGTCCATCTCTAGTCAAATCTTCTCTAGTTCCCACAGGCTGCTACTACAGAGAAAAAGGGACATAGTGTATGGCAACAAAGAACGGTGAACCTAACACAGCAGATCGAAATCAATACCAACAGCAAGTACGGAGAGAAGACACAGAAAAAGAACTCAGACAGACTTCTACGAAGATTGCAAAACGTTAATTAATACAAAGTGGACATAATAACATATTCCAGAAGGTGCATCTAATTAGAACTAAAATCGGCGAAAAAAAAGAGCAAATCCACGAGAAGTGAGACAGGTGAGGGAAAATGGGAAGGTAGAAGAAGGTTTTCAACGGAAGAACAGTACCAACCAAAACTAAGGGACAAATTCTAAAAACGGCACTTTTTTTTAAGCATGCCAGGTACTTCTTCTTCTGCACACTATTAGCCAGTAAGATGTTGATTATTGTGTTAAAATTTGAGACATGTATGAAGGATAATAAAACGTTATGAACGAAAAGCTTTTTCTCTTGAAATTTATAACGTCCAAAACTAAGGGACAAACAAGAAAAGAATGCATTTAACTCAATATTTTGCTAGAAATATTTGCAAAATGGTGGTGAACAATCAATATTTGGTAAATAGTCCCTTGTTTTCGATTACAGCTGCACATCGTCGACTACATGACCGAATAAGACTCAGACAATCTTCAACAGTAATTTTCGCCCATTCCTCTCAAAGTTTAATCCAAAGATCTTCTTTATTGAGAGGGTTTCTTGCCTTAACTTTCACCCCTAGTGTTTTCCATAGATTCTCGATTAGAGTTAGGTCAGGACTTTGTGGTGGTCAATCCACAACTTTGAGATCTCGCTGCTCAAGGTAATTCATGACTGTCTTTGCCTTGTTGCAAGGGGCATTGTCTTTTATGAAGATAGGGCTGGGGACACCTGAGTTTACAATACTAGGCACGTCAATACCTTCCAACAGACTTTTATACAACTTTGCATTCACACGGGTTTACAAACGAACGAGAGGCGATGTCCCTTGACTAGAGAACATACCGAATACCATCACGCTCCCACCGCCAAACTTAGTACACTTTAGTAGTACGCTTAGTACACTTTACACTCAATTTGTCACCTTCACGTCTTCCAACAAAGTTCTTACCGTCATTATCAAACAAATTGAACTAGCTTTCATCGCTGAAAAACACTCTAGCCCAACTTTCATAGGAGCAGTTAACATGCTTGTTTGCAAACTCTTATCTCTTTTGCCTGTTCTTGGCACTCAATTTTCATAGGACCAGTTAACATGATTGTTTAAGTTACAAACTCTAATCTCTTTTGCTTGTTCTTGGCACTCTTGTCGAAGGATATAATCAACTTTCTGAAGTGGTGCCATCATGTAACGAGCAAAAAATGTTTACAAATGGCAGTGTCAAACTTTGTCTTCCTTGTAAATAAGAAATACGGACTGAATAAGAAATTAACTAAATTTTTCTTTTTTTGTCCCTTAGTTTTGAACGGTATAAATTTAAAGAGAAAAGCTTTTCGTTCATAATTTTTCATTTTTTTATCCTTCATGCATGTCTCAAATTTTAACACAATCAACATCTTACTGGCTAATAATGAGCAAAAGAAGAAGTACCTGGAATGGTTAGGAAAAAGTTATGCCGTTTTGAAAATTTGTTCCTTAGTTTCGGACGGTAGGTACTGTATAAAAAACATAGGAGGAAGGTGTGATAAAGAAAAACAAATGAAACATGTACATGCCACAACACGAACATAAAAGCAGAGAATAACAAAAGAAGCCACGTAAGAGGGAGGAAGAACACAGATGTAGCGAGTGGGGGCAAGAAAAGAAACGTCAGCACGCCGTATCTCTCAACATTCTTGCTCGCATGTAACTTCTCGTTGTAGTTTCCCTTACGTCCTCCAAACCACAAAATAGCTGGACCCTCATTACCACTTTCTGGTTCTTTCATTTGCCCTCAAAGGATTAAACTGCCACTACCCCATTTCGCTACCTCACAGCCGCCCCGCCGACAGATTACTTCCCTTTGATGTTCACCATCAGTGGTCTATTAAAAAACTTTCCGATGAAATTGCGTCAAAAATCTGACAAGAGCTATCGGCTCTACGCCCACGCTTGCAATCAATGGGGACAGCAGACTAGACTTGTTCGTAATTGCCACGGCCTCTTGATTAGAGTCTGGTCGATATGCTACAGCTGCTGCGTCTCTCAGCCTCAATGAATTGGAAAAACGAGCAGCAATTTGGCATAATCAAAGCTCGTCGACTTCAATGTACGTCGGTTGCGGCTCCTTTACAGATCTTCTATTAAATGGAAGGACAAAGAACATTGTAGCACCAATGTGACAAAGAACAATGCGGCACCATTGTAACTGCTGCCGCTTCATTATAGATCTTTGTACTAAACGAAATGACAAGCTCAAAGTAGCACCAAGCTTGTCGTTGGCTTCAATGCTGGTGTGCTGACGCCCAAACTCAGTCGTGAAATTTCACGATAGGTCATGGAAGTTTGTTTGTCGAATGTAGTAACTACGGTACACGCTATAGATCGAGATCCTAATCTGCATGGGTCTCTCTTTATCGTCCAATTTCGATAACACCAGTTGCTTCCAAAGCCTTTTGACAGACATAGTACGTAGACTTGCGCATTTTATTGACGAGAATAACTCGCAACCACCAGGAAGCAGCATGCTTACCAAAAAGCTGTTAACACTTTTGATGGCCTCCTCGATATAGTTTCCGAAGTCCCGAGTGTACTTTGAGGCTGGTTGTGTGTAACGACCCGTCCAAACTTATTTCAATACAGCACGTGACAAGGTGTCCCATGTACAGGGAGGGGGATCATGTGAAACCGGCAACAGTATGAGTTGGAAACTTTTCTGCTCATCACTGGTGATGTAAAAGCGAGTGAAGAAAGTCGTTCTAGGTGGCTGTTACTGTACAGTCATTGCGGTGGCGTCGGCGGTGCCGCTGCGCACCTAGCATGTTCGGTAGAGATCACAACACACAAGTAATACTTCTTAAAATAGTAAGAACATGTGCTAATTGATCAAATCAGCTTTCACCGTGTTTAATCTCAATTCATCACAATAGTTCAATCAAGAAAAGAAACAAGGTTGAATTTCTCATATATATATTTTTATTACCATAATTATATCAAAATCATTTCCATATTATTCGCACTGCGACTTGAAATGCGTCAGACCATGGCTTAACAACAATGAAAATCAGCGCCTATCATCAGATGTTCTTTCCTTATGTCTAAGGCGAGGCTGCCAAGCGGCCCTAGAGCTGCCTTCATCAATCAGACAATGTTGCTCGCACCCCAAAGGATTTCTTTTAAAGAAAGCTGTGCATTAGATGATGAGAGGAACGACATTTAGGAGACGGCATCTTGAGCAAATGAACGTCAGTTCAGTGGAATCAAAAGCTGCCGCAGTTAGTTGTAGTTAAAAAAAAGGACTTCAAAATTAACAAGTCAGAAATAGCAATTTACTATAATGCTCCTTGCCAAGTTCGCCACCAAATTTTAATTTTTCGACGCCAAAAACACATTGGAAACAAACCACGGAGCAAAAACGGGAAGACATGGGAGACATTTTGTGCCAACAAGAACGTCTTGTTACTTCAGCTCCTCCGGCTGCGACATTGCTGAGACAAATGTGGAGAATTTTCCGATGCGAGGAGGCCCTCGGTGGTCATCAGTGAGAGCGTGGCAGGCTGGCTGACAGTTATCAGTAATACCGACATGCATTCCACGCTTCATTTTCACATTCAGCCAAGCTGCGAAGTATCCAAAGCTTCTTCAAATTCTCGCAGTCCAGCGTAAAGAGCTTCTGCTATGAGCTTGTGAGCGCAGTCGAATAGAATAATTTGATCGGCATCATCCAATTAACTGATTCAATGTTGACCAGATGTTTAATCAGGAGAGTTGGCTTTGCTACTTCGCCTCGAGCTTCAGCCATTAACCAAACCGATTACTCTTGAGACGACCTCAAACTCGGACCATGTTCGACCAATGACACCAGTGAGATTAGTGTATCTCTATGGAACAGTTCCAATCGATAACATATTACCTTGTCTGCATATCTTGACCCAAAGAATGAGCTTTGCAATGCAGCTGTTCCGGTAAATTGTCATTATAAGCCCTACATATTTGATAGTGCTACTAATGAATGGCTACTGGGGTTTAATGTAGCTATTATTATTTGTAATATATTCAGGTTGAGTGCGTGGGTGAGTTCTAGTTGAGTTCGTGACCGTACTTGGTCGTGAGAGTCAACTTCGATGCAGAATAATGCAATCAGGCTACACTGCTGGATGGTAAAGGAATGTCGTTAAGATCTTGTTTATTTACATCTTATTATACAAGACTTAGAAGATATGACCCAATAATAAGTTGCAACATGCTACTTGATAGATGCAGAGAACGAAGTACAAGGTCTACATCTGCATAAGTGCTAAAAGCAGAATCCAGTAGACAGTGTTGGTACAGTAAGGCTAAGTACCGAATAAGCTGACGCTTGATAGCACAAGCGCCTTTAAATATCTACGATTGCCGGCTTCATTTAGAACACCTCTCGCTTCCGCCAGAATCGAGTCGGAAGTCCGCTGGTAAATTACTGTACGTTTATGAGAATAACAAATAACTCCGAAACTCTGCTTACAGGCTTTGACAGACAGCTTTTATTGATATAGGTTCCGGCCGGAAGGTCATTGTGATTACGCATGTCGCTCACATTTAGCGATGCTGGTGAAACAGCATATTTTGTATGGTAAGGTATGCGTCCTTTTTGTTCCTTATTTGAGAGACTCTTACCTGGAGACGGCGGGTACATCCGCCTAAACATGAACTCGCATGATACAAAGAATGTGTGTATACATTTGAATGTTAAGGCTAACACATTGGAATGTTGTACGTGCGAAACGCATATATAACATTATCATTACACCCGCCAAGGATATATATTTTATTGAAGTTTGTCCGACTGTCACCAAGATAACTCAAAAAGTTATTGACAGATTTTTAAAATTTACATGGATTATTAGGAGGAGCAGATGATTAGGTTTTGGTGAAGATCCGTTCAAGCATTTGTTTGTTTGCTTCTTTTTTCTTGGTAACATTTGAACAATCACGAATGAATCGCAATGTAATTTACAGGAATTGTTGGGACTGTTACAAAGAGCAACTGATCAAATTACCAAATTTTTGTAAGGATCAGTCAGTCACCTTGTCCCTATGATTTTGTATTTGTCAGTAAAATAACCCAAAAAGTTGTGAACAAATATCTCCAGGAACTTGGCAGGAGATGTTAATGTTTGAAGCATAAATGGTCAAACTTTGGCGATGTTTGAAAGGAAATTCTGATTTCAGGATCAATTTGAATTTTTCTTTAACACTGCCTTGCTTGGAACAGGCATGAAATCTTAGCGTGCTCCTCTAGTTATGATTATTATTATAGCTACTAGAGCAGTGGCGCCCTATAAGAGTCTATAGACCCCCATAGACTTATTTCCCTGTTTCGTATTTAACGGCTGAAAACAAATTCTGCAAAAAAAAAAAACGACTAAAATTATTAAAATTTCCCCGCGCGTATGCTACCGACCGAATGTCAGGCCTTCGGTACATTGAAGTTTTTCTATTGAAGCGAACATTGTTCTGAAGACGTAAACAGCAAGCTGGAAAAAATTGTTTTATGTCTGCTGCCCTGTGAAAAGAAAATCACTTCGTCAGTGCTGCGTTGATCGTCTTCTGAATGTACACTTGAACTGAGAGCAAATAGGTATAGAATCGATTATTGGAGAAGGTAATACAAATCAGACTCCAGCACTAACAGAAGCTTTAGATATCTTCAGTATTTGGAATTAAACTTTCGCTGATTAAAATAAGTTTTCCATAATCTGAAACCTGATCTATTTTCTACCTATTAATTTTCAATGAAGCTCAACAGAAGGACCGCAGTCTCCAACCTAGGCTAATTTTCGCCTATTTTCCTAAAGCGTGAATCAAAATAGATAAACAAATAAATAAACATACGTGCGAAATATGAATCCCAGCGGTGACTCAACCAAGTAGCAGGCGTGCGCGGTATATTTTGTTTGTTAGTCTAAAACATTGTTTTAATATTACATTTGATATTTTTTTAATGTTGAAGAAGAATATTTTACTTGTTAGTCTAAAACATAAAATTAATATTTGGAATAACGTTAAATTAAGATTTTGTTGGACATTAAATCAATGTTAGGAGATTATGTTGATGAGTAAGTAACACTATTATAATATTATCATAGAATAAGATATAAACACAACAAAGAAATATTACGTTGTAATCTCAAAATAACATGATAATAACATACCAGAAATAATGTATAACACGCAAATAACTTTCCAACTTTATAATATTAATATAATAAATGAATGCTACCTGGGACATAGCCCTCCATTTAGGAAATATTAGATAAACCGCTTGGACATTTCATGAAGAATTAAACTAGCAGTTGAGAAGGCTACTTCACACGCAGATATTTCTAGTCAATGAAACTAAACGCCTCACCCAAACTAACTTGGCACAGAGGACCGAAAAGACATTTGCTCATACCAAAAAGAACATACACACTAGATCTCTTAGCTAGGGGAACAAATTGTGTCAGGTTGTATAACTTGATACATTAACTAGACAGTTCCATGTGGGTAACATCATCAGTAAGAACAGTCATGTATGGAGACTCTGATTCTCATACCCAAATATATTGACCCGATGCTCTGACTACATCAACCAGAAACTTCTCTGCGTGCAGCGCAGAGATGTTGAACCACATGGCTTAGAAAATAAAAATATTCGCTACGTCTGCAGCCGGTTTTAATCTGACAAGAAACTCGGTTAGGAAAGTTCTACTTGTCTCAGCATTTACTTTCAGCACCAACACTAAGACGTAACTTTGTGAAGCTTACAGGAACCCTTTCAGAGCCCGATACCCCAATATCTGTAGCAATGAGAAATTGGCTCGTACAGCAGCAGCGCCAAGCATTATTTCAGGACTGTAGATAAGGAGCGAGGAGAGTTGGACCCCACACATCAGCAGCCATTGGACTGAACACCACAAGAACCTGAGCAGGGTAAGAAAAGTTTCAAAATTTAGTGGGCTCCTTCCACCTTAGAGAATGCAACTCCCTTTATAGGATACCATTTCCAACTTTTTGTTCGTCAGACTAGAGTCAACGGTTTATTTAATTATTCTACTATACACTGAGAGAATCCAGGCGTGCTGGAAACGCACGCGAATGCGCGCCGAAAGCTTGGCCCAAAACCAGCACACGGACGCGTGCAATAATTGCACACGTAGACGTGTTCTAGACCCTCAAATCTGACGCGTGTGAGTGCTCGCGCATCTCTGGATGCGTGTAAGTGCCAAGCAGATTGAAAAAAAGATGCAGTTAGTTGCCCATGACATCTATACCTACTAAAGTGGGGTGTGCGCAGCATGTAAGCAAACAGTATATCACTTGAAATTCAACCGGAAAAATCCCTACTCCTCACTAGTGATGGGGCGAATATCCGCATCCGCGGAACATCCGCATCTGCGGAAGTCGAGATGGTAACATCAGCATCCGCGGATGTCAGACCGCTTAAAGATCCGCAACCGCGGATGTCTAAGTAATTACATCAGACCCATCACTACTCCTCCCTAACTTCAACACAACTACACATTTCTCCGACGATTGCACGCGTAGGGGAGTGGAACAAGCCTCGCGCTTTGGCGTGCAAGCGAGAAATATACCAGAAAGTCGAACGCGTGCCGGGTCAGCACGTTTCGCCGTGTAGTAGGTTCAACGCACGCCTAAGTGTGCTCAAACAGCACGGCGACAGCATGCTCTAGAGCTTAGAACATGTTTGCAAAAGCCATGATTTTTTTTTTTTAATGAGCTAGCGAGTCTTCTACCTAAGACCTGCGAGCACTAGCAGCTTACAATTGAACTTGACCTTTAAGGAAGGCCTAATTTTCCCATCTAATACTGATGAAAGCGTGACGGCCGTACAAAGTAATTAACTAACGAAGGGATAAGAATGACCGTATTATAAACACACTCCTGATCAAAAGTCAAGACCACTTGAAAATGTAAAAAAATAACATTTTAGTGATAAAAAAAACTCCTTCGACTAGGGGACAGTAATTCCTAAAAGTAAAAGGTGAGTAGAACGAAAAATACCTGCTGTAACAAATTATTAAGAAACTAGAGGGCCCGCGCTGTCATAAAATGACAGCGAAGAATTTGTGATGACCTTTATTCATCACACTTTCGTTATTACAACTGCCAACCTAAGCACCCTGACATGAGCTTTACGGCTTCACAGCGTCTCAGTATCGAAACTGTTTTTTTTCTCTCTCTGAAATGGAGAAAGTACATTGCTTATTGCAGGCCGGTCAGCAACGTTGAAAGTAATAGCTTCGATTAGGTATTATGGATACGGTAAGATAGTCTATACAGGTCCAATGGTTTTCGCTTAGGAAAAGTTGTTTCATCGACCATTGAATTAAATTTGAGAGAATAACTGACGCAACGAAATTATCCATGGGAAGAAACTAAGAATCAAGATGCATGAGAGTGCCAATGGAAGCTTCAGATATCTTCAGCCCTGCGATTTCAACTTCGGCAATGCAAGGAGTGGATTCAGACATAAATAAGGTCGCCCGATACTTTGCCGTAGAATCACTGTATGGAGAAGATAATACTCGTACAAATCAGATTCAGCCTTCAATATCTACGTTGTTCTGGACAAGGCGTGCCTCTGACCTATAATCCAGCGCAGACTGTAAATGGTGTGACACCGACAACAATGCGTCACAACAACCCAAGCCAACTCTGTACTCAAACTGACCAGCAGGCAGCAACCCCGTAACCTCAGCGAAACGACCAAGCTTACCAGCTATCAACTTCTCGAACACCTTCGACAAAACGGGTGTCAGTGTGATGAGTCGACAGTTGGCAACATAGGGCGACACCGGACCCTTAGGAGTAGTAGTAATATTCCTAGTACGCCAACAAAGAGGAAAATTCCTAACCGCATCAGGTGCCGGAAGATCACTGTAAGCTTGGGGGCAAGAACGTCAGCCAGCTGCTTATAAAACAAAGGAAACATATCCACCGGATCCACACCTCCATACGGGTCAAGGCCCTCAAGCAGCACCATGATTGTGCCAGATCTGAACGCCAAAGAGGTCAAGCGAATTGGCCGGGTTGCAGAAGATGGCAAACGTATCTTAATCAGAGACAGATAAAATTCAAAAAAGAAGATTTCGCAGGCTTAGTCTGATCCGTTCGAGTATTAGGTACCTTCTCCACACATCGAATCTATGGCAATGTATTGGGCGACCTCAAGTCTACATGCACTTCTTGCATTGCAACAGTTGAAATCTCAGCACTGAAGATATCTGAAGCTTCCATTGGCACTCTCATGCACCTTGATTTGTAGTTTCTTCCCACAGATGATTTTCTTGCATCAGCTGTTCTTCCAACTTTGATGCAATTGTCGACGAAACATCTTTCAATAACAAAAAAAAAAAATATCGGACAAAAATGACATAGTAGGTTATCTATGATACCAAATCGAATAAATTATTTGCAGTTTCACTGAACTGCTTGCAAATATAACTAATTTTTTCCATATCAGAGACAGAAAATAAGAGTGTCGATGCTCAGTAATTAGGAAACCGTGAATCTTCATCTAGATGATGTTTGAAGTTGGCAGTTGTATGAAGGGAAGCATGATCAATGAAGCAGGATCAACACAAAATCTCCGCTATCATTTTATGACAGCGTGGGCCCTCTAGTAGTTATATATTTGCATGTTTCCTGTCATGCTCTTAATAGAATAGATAGGCGAAAAATAGGCCAGTTTGCAGATTTTGTAATTAAGTTGGGTTTTCATGGACATCGGTGACCAGATTGCAGAAGCTGGTGAAAGTTGGATCCTCCTCCCTTTATCTGAATGCGCTTCTTGCTTGAAAAAAATCTTAAAATCGAAACAATGGATATTTGCAGTTCCTCTTAGTGCTGCCATAGAGTCTGATTTTATAGCTTTCTCCAAACCTAAACAGATATGTTTGCTTTCAGTTCACGACGTACAAATCCAGTAAATGATCAATGATGGACACACACACACACACGAAGTGATGATTTTTCAATGGGTAGTAGACAATTCTTTCTTCCAGCATGCTGCCTTTCTTTGACGTAGCAGTTTTCGCTTAGATGTACTGAAGTCGTATCCTTTGGTAGCTAAGATAAGATTCAGTAATGTTTTGCTCTTTGCTAAAGTAAGATTTTTTTTCTGCATGTGATCTCAGGTGGGGGGCGATTGTGCTGCTTAGATGAATTGAAAGAGAGAGCCCTCATCTTTTATGATATCAGTTGGCCGTAGTAGCGTATCCTCCACAGACATATTTGTAACGAAAGTATGTTAAATGAAGGCGGGTCTTCACAAATTCTTCGTCACTTTTGACAGCGCGAGTGCTCTAGTATAATAATAAAGAATATCAGGAGGGTAATTCAATGTTTAATGGAACTCACATAAAGACGCTCGGGACATGGCACTGCTGGAATATGTGAGACCGGGTCATTTTTTTTAATTTCAGAAAGAAATTCTCGAGTTTCAAGTTTAGTAGGAAGTAATTTTACATCTCCAAGGGTTCACTCAGATCCACGAGTGAAATTCAAGACTGCCCACTGTGCTAATTAACTGGAGCGAGGGAGAGAACGTCTGACCGGGCGCTCCACGTGCCAAGCACGACTGCATACGAAAACATCATTTGAATACACGGTTCGAGTAGAGCACTGCTATTCTGTTATCAGACTGTTCCTGAATATCATTTATAAAATATTATTTAAACTGTAAACATTATTCTACTATACACACTATGCGTTGGCTTTTGAATACAGTAGCGGTCATAATGGTTCGGACACCTAAAAACTCTTCAGGAAATCTTTAAAAACTTTAATATTATTGAAAGCATTGAAGTGTAATTTTACCCAAATTGAGCAACATGTCATAGCTAACTTGTGTTACAATTTAAGCAGCACAAGATAAATAAAACAAAAGTTACAAGCAAATAAATTATAAAAGTAAGAATTCAGTCTGGACAAATAAAATTCTGACACTTCCTTTTTTCCATTTTATTTTAGAAAAAACCAATGTTGCCACAAAAAGAGTTATGAAGATTGGGTTAAACACACTTGCAGTCATTATGGATGCAACATCCTCTCTGTCAACATGCCTCGGGGAGTGCCTACACTTTCTATTCGTGAGTTAATCGTGACATTGCGTCATGATGATAAACTTTCAATAAGGGCAATAGCAGACAAAGTTAATCGACCTAAAAGAGTGGTTAGTGATATAGTGACTGAATATGACCAGAATGGTTCAACTATCGCTGGTGTTTCAAATGGTAGACCACCCAAAACCTCGAGAAGAGAGGATAGTGTATTGCTTAGATTGTCAAAGAAGTGGTTTAAAACCGCAGCAGAGATTTCCCGTGAAGCTAGTGATACGCATGGGATCAAGGTGTCTAGGAAGACAGCTTCACGCCGCCTAAAAGAAGCAGACTTTCATCCGAGAACTCCAGCTATCAAGCCTTTGATTAGCAAGAAAAAAAGAAATGCTCGGATGAATTATGCAGCAAAACACGTTCTTTGGACTCAAGAAGACTGGTCAAAGGTTCATTTTAGCGATGAATCTAAGTTCAATTTATTTGGCTCCGATGGAAAAAGATTTGTTCGTTGTTCAACTGGTGAAAGATTGTCCAAAAATTGCGTTAAGTGTAAAGCTTGGAGGCGGAAGCGTTATGGTCTTCGGTATGCTCTCAGCACGGGGCACAGGTTCCTTAGATCGTCTGCAAGGCAAAGTAAACGCACAGGTATACAAGGGAACTTTTACAAAAACATGTAGTGCCGATCTTCAAAGCCTCTTCAACTCATAAACCAATTTTTATGGAAGATAACGCTCCCTGCCACACGGCAAGATTGGTTACCCAAGATTTTTAGAGCAAAAAGGAGTAAGTGTTGTGGACTGGCCAGCACAAACAAGTTTGTAAATTATTAGGAGAAAGATCGAAGAAGAGAAATCCACGAAATGTACATGAGCTATGGGCCATTTTGGAGTACGACTGAAAAAAAAATAACACCAGAAGAATATTGCAATTTGCTCAGCTCTTGCGGTAGATGATGTCAAGCTGTTATCGACAGTAAATGGTACCACACAAAGTACTAAATGCTAAAAAGTTAAATTCATAACGTAGTTCGTATTTGTAGCCTCATTTCATGTGTTCAATCATTATTTTTGAAGGTTGTCCGAACTTTTTTGTCCAGACTAAATTCTTAGTGTTACAATTCATTTGCTTGTAATTTTTGTTCTATTCATCCTAAACAGCTGAAATTTTAACACAATTTAGCTATGACATGTTGCTCAACTTGTGTAGAATTGCACTTCAATGCCTTCAATAATATTGAAGTATTTAAAGATTTTGTGATGAGTTTTTAGGTGTCCGAACAATTATGGCCGCTTGGTCCTGCCCGTCTCAGCTACAACCAGGAAAGCGACAAGCATTGGCAAGTCGCCTCCTGTGCACATACGTGTGCACGACTGCAGTCGACCACAGGCCGACCTCACGTTGGCATCCATCGCAACTTTGTTAACTTACCAAAATCTTAGGCCCGCAGGTATGAGATACCTTTTGCAACAAAATCTGCACCACAGGTACGAACAATAATAGAGTTTCATCAGCAATTCCTTACAGTTATTTTTCACAGCTGGACTACAGTAGCTTTTGAAACAAACTTGGATTAATTACGACCCTTAAGGGATGAAGCTGTTCTGCGGCAACCAAACAATTATCTTGTCTTAACGTTTTGTTCCATTCCTATATTCCAGTATTAAAAAATGCGTTTTAGTTATGTTAGTTATAGTCAGAAAGTTTAAGTCTCCGTTTCCGAGCGGAACGATACCACAAAGGCAAGTACAAGGGTCATATAGTATGTCGATAGAAATGGGGAACCCATGGACGAAATTTTCCCACACTAGATCAACGCGCTTGGGAACAGCAAGTCGGGATAGAAGAGGAAGAACAGAATAAAGCATGAGCAAGTAGGAGTATGAAATCGGGAAGAAAGCAAAGTGGGCACGGAACACAGACGTCCCGAAGGCCTACAGCTCAGGGCTAACTAAGGTAACCTACACCAGCCCCCAGGGGTTGCCTGGTCCCATACCATAGGATGGGCGAACCTAACCCTATGGCCCATCCTATGCCCCCTGAAGGGAAAAATGCTTTTTACCATCACAATTTTTTGTCCACAGTGTTTCAGGTGATATGCGCTTACCCTCATTATCGAAAATCGGCGCTCAGGCAGCAGTGGGTCAGGATTGTGCATGTGGACGATGACTTACATGATCGGACGGACCTCTGGCTGCTGCGTCCATACCCTGCTGCTGCCTAATCGTTCTTTGTTGCTCCTACCATTTAGTCATTAACTTTCCTCTCTGTCTTCTTTTAATGTTCCTTTCTTTACCGCTAAATTTATATGATTATGCATTGCTCAAGATGTGGTTGGCCCATACGTGAGCCAATTATTATTTTGAAGATTGAGTTGTTGATCAAATTAATAGTTATTATTGTTACTAACCACTTTGCCAGGCAAGTTAGGTTTCATCGGCGCTCTCTCCATTCCGCCATTTTAAAAAATGTTTTTTCTATCACACGATTAAAGAGTGCGCGCAAGTCACTGGCAGATCTCTGCAAGATTGGAGAAAATTGATCATAGTCCCTTTATATTACTTCCGCCAAAGAGGCTATATTTTCGCCGAGTTTGTCTGTAAGTCTGTCTCTTTGCTGTTTATCTGTCTGTCATGAAGATAACTCAAAAACTCATGAAGAGATTTCAACGAAATTTACAGGAATTGTTAGCTATGTCACGAGGAACAGATGATTAAGTTTTGCTGAAGATCCGTTGAGCTGTTTATTGTCTGCCTTGTTTTTCTTAATGTCATAACTCAAAATATGATGGGCGAATTTTTATGAAATTTGCAAAAGTTAATAGGTACATTACTTAAAGTAAATGAACAAACTATCGTGAGGATCTGTCAAATCGTTTGTCTGTGTGATTTTATGCTTGTTAGCAAAATAACTGATGAGTTATGAACAAATCTGTATGACATTTAGAGGAATTGTTATTAATGTTGGAATAGGTACATCTATCTATATTATACTAAAAGTCTGAGAACCAATTTTGCTTGTTTGTGTCTTGTTTATTTGTGTCTTGTTTGACACATCTTCTTCACTTTTACACGAGAAGAAATTCGAGGTATTGGGGGGGGAGGGGGGCAGTGGCATTCTTTCCATGGATTAGCTCTTTAATTCGATCGTATCTGTGATACGGAAGTGAAACTGAGCTGAGCCTCAAGAACGGGCATGGTCAATTCATCGGTTCCAGGGGCAATGCAACTCAAATACGTAACATATAATAATTTGACTTTGCTTACAACCTGGGTGTTGAATATTCGTTAGAGAAGCAAAGAATCTGTTAATAGTGAACCGAACGGGCCGCTCCTTGACGAGCAGAAGAGGACGGCCGAATAGCGGGTGGTCTATGCCCAGCTAAATAACACGTGCATTTTTTGCGAAAGCGAAGACGATCGTGATAACGACCCAACGGGTTACGGGTCGTCTAGTAAATGATTAAAATTTTGGTGATGATCGATCGGTTGGTGTGTTTGACTAATATTTGTTAGCAGCATAACTCGAAAAGTTGTGAACGGATCTTCAACAAAATTACAGAATCTGTTATTACACTCACAAGGCACAAATGGCTAAATTTTGGTGCTGATACAAAGGAAATCATAGTTTCAGAACCAATTTGAATATTTCATTACCTTTGCGTTACTTGGCGGAGGTATGCGCTCTCAGAAGGCTCTAGTCATTATCATTATTTTGTTTTTACTTTTGCGTGAATGTAAGCTGTTTGGAGCTAATGATGTCTGTAAGTATTGGCTGAATGTAATCCTGTATTTTTCCTGTGTGTTGCCTCCTCGATCGTTGTGTGACTGGTTCCTAAGAATAATGTAGTCATAAATTTATAGCTTACTGGTAGGCGTCTTTGTGAACCTATAATGAAAGTAGTTTTTACTATTATTACATGAATCCACGGGAAACGTTCAGCCATGGTTACAAGCATTGACCACATCGAGATCCAATAATGTCGACAATAAGAACAAATTATTATTATATTGAATGGTTTAAGCCTCCGTGCAAGCCTTCGGCGATCTAACAGAGGAAGAAACAGGGGGCAGAGAGATTATTATGAAACCCAGGAAAGAGATCACAGCGCATGGGGACAGCAGCCGGGAAAGTAGAGGAAATAAGAGCAGAACAAAAGGTGATGAGCAGGAGCATGGAAATGGAAGGGAGCAAAATGGGCAGGAAGGAAAGACGTCCTGAAGGCGTATCTAAGGCTAAAGTAACCGATGAAGACCCCAATTAAGGATGTGCTACTCTCCGTAACATGGGATGAGCGAACCTAACTGAACCTAAATGTCTCCGCTCTGTGATCGCACAGTAAGGCGTGTGGGGAGCCGCAAGATAAGCAGGTGTCCATCATTGCAGAACGCACTCAACACGGCTGAGGCGTCGTCCTAAAAATAAAAAGTTCAAATTCCAAAAGTGCAATAAAATTAGGACTTTCTCTTTAACAGTTCACGTCCATGGGTGGAAGAAAAGTCCCATGGAGTAGGGCCGAGCTGCATGATGAAATGCGTCGCAGAAACTAGGGTACAAGTGAGGAAGAGCTCCTACAGCACGGCAACAGCGGCAGCAATATATGGCTAGAATACACCTTAATCCTTATATAATAAAACGCTTCATGTATTTATTTCGTGTCCGCTTTGAAGGAAATAGGCGAAAAATAAGCCAGGTTGCAGATTTTGTTAATCGATAACCAGGTTGCAGAAGATGGCGGCGACGGCTGATCCTTATCCCATTATTATTATTTATCTGAAGACACTTCTTGCTTGAAACACTTCTTCACGTCGGAACACTATGTATGAAGCTTCTGGAGTGCAATTTTATAATTTTTTTTTCTCTCAGGTCACGAAGTATAAATTCGGCATATGGTGAACGAAGCGCTCCGGAGGGAGTGATTCTATACGGGCAGTAGATAACTATTTCTTCTATCTTATTGTCTTTCACTTCTTCTTCTTCTTCTACAGCAGTATTATTCTCGTTCAAAGGGGGGGATCGCTGAAGCAAATCTTGCTATTCCATGTATTTTTGTCAATTAACATGTGCTCCTTCAGCTCCATACCATGCATATCATCCCTCACATCGTCGTTCTCTGAAGGTGCGAGTTTTGTTTCATAACCCTAAATTTTAACACTTCAGTGAAGCAGATATTTAAGTTCGCAAGACCGCATCTTGGCTACGGAGCGCTGACATGCATACAAGCTGGCTGGAGTTACATTCAAGTTTACTGCAGTGTTTTACTCGAGATTTATTTCTGCCTCTCACTATTGAAGACGCACGCTTAATCAAGAAGGAGGATGGGGGAACGTATAAGTAGTACAAGACAACTACAGTTTCAAGATCGAAGATGTTCTACGAATGCATGGAGAGAGATGAATCGTCTATGCGATACAGTCAAGAAAGACTTGAAACAAAGAGGTTACAGAAGTGAATGAAAACTACTGTTAAGCGTGAGCGGGAAAATGATGCAACGACAAGTCAGAGAAAAAAAGCCCTAAGGTTGAAAGCACGACAAAGGATCAGTGAAGAAAATAAAGCAAGTCAGAGAAGAGAAGATTCTGCAACGGCCTATAATAATAAAAAATATCGATTATTGCATGACTTTTTTCACACACGGGTCCACTAGTTGTTACATGTAGCTCTCAGTGGTGAAGCGATGTAGTGCATAGTGCAGTATTAGCACCAGGGCAGGGATCCTGTCGTGTGCTCTGTTACAGTGAATGTGTGAAATCAGTAATTTCATGAAATCCCCAAGAATTTCAGTGATTTCGTGTAATCACTGTTTCACTCGGGGATTTCACGAAGTCACTAAAATATTCAGGAATTTCATGTAATCGCTGAACTGAGGCCACCATTTTTACAGATTTACTGAAAGTGGAAAAAATATCAGCAAATCTGTGAAATGGGGGCGTTATGTGGCACAGAATGTGACACAGACCATAGAATCAAGCTAGTTAGGTTGGCAGTTTTCTGATCTGCGCCCTCAGGGTCGCTCGTAGGTAACTGCCATCTTTCCAACCTTCAGTTAGGTCATTGGGACTTGTCTTCCCGTGCCCATTTTATTTCTTACCAGTTTTCTTGGATCTTTCTACCAGCGATGTTTATTTTAAAGCAGCAGTTAATGAAGCGCTATTAGGAACATAAGACGTGCCTCATACCGAAGAATGAATATTTCACTGTTACAGAAAGTTTGAAACTTACTAGTGGAAGCAGCCACACCAAAACTAGATGTAAATATCATCTGCTTTCAAGGTAAGCTGGTGTTCAGTCAGTGACACCGTTTTCACATGCAAGGCCTTGGGCAAGTTAATAAGAACAAAAAGAGAGATACTTATTCCTAATATATTCAGCTAATTAAGCAAGAAAAAAATAAGCCATAATGTTGCCACTTGTATGCGTTTCCAGGCCTGTCACCTCTCATGGGGCATAGGATAGGCCGTGGGCCATTGGGTTAGGT
The DNA here is from genome assembly GCA_001587735.2 of Parhyale hawaiensis. Classification (NCBI taxonomy): domain Eukaryota; kingdom Metazoa; phylum Arthropoda; class Malacostraca; order Amphipoda; family Hyalidae; genus Parhyale; species Parhyale hawaiensis. The sequence goes on along the minus strand of LQNS02278091.1, from coordinate 34,201,759 downwards.
TAGTTTGGGTTCGCGTATCCTGTATTATGGGAGCAGCGTCCCAGGGGAACCCTGGAGGCTACTTTAGCTATTAGTTTGGCCTATGGGACGTCAGATTTTCGTGCCCACTTGGCTTCCTTCCCGTCTCTTCTGCTGATATTTCTTCCATTTGTTCTTCCTCTAATTTCCCGACTTGCTGTTCCCATGCGCGTTGATCCTGTCAGGGAACACCTATGTGCATGGGTACCCGTGTCTATGGTCGTACTATATGTCCCTTGTTTCTTCTTATATGATATCGCCTTTGTTGTGAAAACGAAGACTTGACCTTCTGAATACTATACTTATCATTTTGGCCTGTCAAATTAAGTACTATCGTTTGATTTTTAGACGCAAAGTTCCTCACAATTTCGATGTATCATCAGGTATGAGATCCTCCAGTGCGGTGATGTGGAGAAGCAGATTAAAAAACGCAGTAGTCCAGTAGAATCTCCAATCTACTACGTAACCACAGAGAACACTTTTGATATTATCAAGCTTGTTCATATTGCTACTACTGTAGTCACGGTGGTCGAGACCGCATTATCAAGGAACACAGAAAAAATATGCCAATATTAGCTTCAAGTCTCTGGAACTGTTCAAGTGCCAGTGCCACGAGTGTCAGAAGAAGAGAAAGAGTTCGATGATAAAGGGTGTTGTTTTGCGTCCTATTTTAAACTAACGAATTCTTATCGATGGGACAATGTTGATTTGCTCGGCATGCGAGCTATGCCACGTAACCTCTATGAGCTCATAGTATTGACGAATGCCGTCAGAAAAAAAAAAAAAACTAAAACAGCTTCGTCTATTTTAATTCTTTATTTGTGCATCAAGTATTAATGAAAGATTTCAATTCTATGTACGATTTAAATCAAAATTCAGCATATTACCTATTGCGGTTCCAGATTTGAGCTTCAGTTATTTCATGAAATCACCGACGATATTTTTCAGCGATTTCATGAAATTCCTAAGTAGCTATTTAGTGATTTCGTGAAATCTCCGAGCGAAACAGTGATTACACGAAATCATTGACATTTTTAGGGCTTTCACGAAACTACTGATTTCACACATTCGCTGTAACAGCTCCCCTCCCCGTGAGCATTGTCGGCTCGGGGTGCAAGGCCTCTTAGATCTTCATGGAGGATGTGCTATGAAGTGGGCCGTGCGTATCCGCGAGAACTCTCTTCTAGAAGCTAGAGCAGCGCAAAATTTAATTAGACCAACTAAATATAAAAATTTGCGCTTATGTACAACTGCATATTTGAAATTATTTTTCAAGTTATAAGCTGAAAAGTATTTTTAGGTGGTCGACCAGCAACACCGACCGCATCCAATAGAAATCGACAAAGTCTCTGGCAAATTACAATGACTGCTGTCTATTTTTAGGTAATTTTTTGACAGCTCGAAAGCATTTTATTTTCGCGCTTATTTTGAGCAGCACGAAGACGACGACTAATGCTGAGCCGGAGTGAAACGGGCGCAGGCGCAACGCTTCCCCCACCGTACAACAGGCCGCAAGACCGAGCATAGAAACAGACCATGTTTATGCCAATGCGTACTGTGCCCCGTTGTTTTTGACGGCGGCGTTCATTAGAAAACCCTTTACTGTTCTACAACACTGGTTCTCAACTGCTGGTCAATTATGGATTTTTTGGGGGTCCACAGGATTTCCACGGTATTTATCAACAAACTGAAAATAGCTATTATAATTTCGAATTATACAGGGGTCTATATTCAAAGAAAAACGGTCATTCGTTTTACAATACTATTCCTATTTAAAAAAAGGTACTGGCAATCTTTAAGCCAAAAAGCTTGTTGTGTGTACTTCTTTATCATTATAAAAGATGAAATGGTGGGGACATTTTTCTGTTGCGCTGACGGTCCATGGCATAGGGAGAGTTGGGTACCATTTGTTTACAATAAACATCATTTTTCTCAGAACCAGCGGAATTTGAAATCGGGTCCTGAGATCCACCTGGCCGACAAAAGACAATGAGCAGGCACCGCACGGACAAGAAAGTTAGCCACAGCTACAAAAACTGTGCGCAGCTCTTACCTATCCTTGCCACCATTGCATTAGTGCTCAATGAGCTCTCTGCGTGGGCACGAAACTTTAGGTCCAACACGCTAGGTAAGAATCAGCGAAGAAAAAATTCTAAAGGAAACCCCTGCAAGAGAAAGAAAACAATAATGGTAATTAGGATAAGAAAGACGGAAAAAATAGTCCAGTTAAGGATCTACTGGCACCGGCACATGGCCTCATACAGTACAATTATGAGAGCTGCTCAAACTTACTTTTTGACTGGAATGCGGCCATCCTTGTCTTTGCCGATCTCAAGCTTCGTGTGTGCCTTGCGGAGGTTGTTCGCCGGCGAGCTGTTGAGGGCCAGCAGGTTGTAGGACATGGACATGAGGGCGTCCGCCCACACCTGGCCGGTAAGATAAAGTTACATTTATTAGCACTTCATCGTGTGATTTACTATTCAAGTTCACGAAGTAAATGTTGGCTTCACCTATACGCAGAGCATAGTTTTTAAAGTCCTTGCCACACAGTACTTAGCAACATAGGGCTCTAATCCTGCCTCGCTTGTAAGAAAAGCGGCTTTTGAAGAGTTGCATGTAGGACAGATGCATCGCGGCACAAAGGATTACGCGCCATCACATTGCTTGTTCACATCAGTGGATGACTAAATGAGCAAAGGGGGCAAACAAGGAACTATTCTGAATATCTGAATACTGTACTATTTATTAAAGCTCTTGTGGCTTTAGGGGAACCACCACGTTTATTGAGCTGGGTGTTAAAAAAATAGTAAACAATTCCAGAATTGACTTTTTGCGTCCTGCGGTTACACAGCTCAAGTTCAATCGGATAAAAGGCTGCAATAGGCTAGCATATTAATCCAATAAGGCAGCAGAGCACATCGGTTTATTCACTTGGTACATCCGACAGAGCAGATAAGCAGATAATAGTAAACAGGACACGTGTAATAAATTCGTTTGGTTGTAATTATTATTGCATTCGCTCTGAAACAAAATGTAAATAAATAAAACGTAACATAGCCTATACGGTGGTTCTGCATCAATACATATATCCAGTATTACAGCAAAACCATAAATAAATTAGAGCACTCTTAGAGCGCATACCTCCGCCAAGTGTGCCAACGGTAGCAAAAATTCAAATTGGCTCTGAAACCATAATTTTCTTTGCATAAGCTCCAAAATCTAATCATTTGTGCCTTTTTATATTAATAACAGCTTGTTCAATTTTTTTTAAGATCCGTTCATAAGTTTTTGAGTTATATTGTTAACAAACGTTATGACAGATATGAGTCAAACATACAAACGAAACAAGCGATCTACACCAAAATTTGATAATTTATGTCTTTTACCATTATTAACCACTCCTATAAATTTCATAAAGATCCATTCATTATTTTTTGAGTTATTGTGCTAACAAGCATAAAATTAAAAACAGTGACAAACAAACGAACGAACAAACTGACCATTACCAAAATTTGGCAATCTACTCTTTGTTATATACCTAATAACTCATGTTAATTTCATCAAAATCAATTCATAACTTTTTGAGTTATGGCATCGAGAAAAATAACGCCGACAAACAAACAAACGGATGGACATATCTTCCCACATCTTCACCAAAAGTTAATCATCTGTTCCTCCTAACATACCTAACAATCCCTGTAAATTTCATCCAAATCGGTTCATAACTTTTTAAGTTATCCTGGTGACAGACAGAGAGACAAACAAACAGCAGACAAACACGACGAAAACATAACCTCCTTGGCGGAGGTAATGAACAAAAAATACATAAATGAGAGATCAAGTGGGGGCCACAAATATCGCTAAGGAAGTGGGAAAGGTCCGAAGGAAGGTGCGACCCTACGGACGTTCCATCCTTGATTTTTGGCACAAAATTAAAGACTTGCAGTAACATTATTATTGTAATTATTAGTATAATTACCTTTGCAAAGGAGCTCAAGTTTTTGTCGAGATTGTTTGTCTGCCACAAGATAACTCAAAAAGTTATGGACAGATCTTGGCAAATTTGACAGGGATTGTTAGGTATGTTTGGAGGAACACATGGTAAACTTTTAGTGAAAATCCATTCAACCGCTTGTTTGTTCGTTTATCTGCCTCTATTTTTATAGAAAAATTGAAAAGGTTATAGACGGATTTTAATGCAATTTTCATGTGTTCGATTCCGAAAACTGTCAGTCGCCCAACATGCATCTGGAGCCTGCGCTTTGCTAAAGAATCGATATAAAGGAACTGTCTCTGTATTTAAATTAATTTCTTATTCTTTATCTCATCGTTGCTTGAAGTAAAATGCGTTGTAAGATGTCAGAAACAGCGAAGTATGTCCGTATAGCAGACACACCCAGAACAGAACCAATCAGCTGACGCCTCTGTGTTTTATTTTCGCGTTCCATTTTCGCTTGTAACGAGCGCTATGATTGGTTGATATCACACTAGTGACGATTTTGAGCATTTGCACCCAAAAGGACCTAAATAGACGATAAATGCCTTCGAAACTACTTTGTGCATTGGATATTTGGTGGATTTAATTTGTCAACAGGAAAAGGCCATTTAAGCAGTTTAAGGATGAAATTTCTATTTAGCGTCACGGTCGTTTTGTGCATTCCGGCGTTGAACACTTCGGGCGTAACGTAACTCGTAAGCCATGCTGCATATTGAGCACATACACCTTAATCATGGCAGCGTATTCGATGCTTCAAATAATGTAATTCTGATGAGAAACCGAGTATTTGGTTTATATAGGGTTAAGGGGTTGTTACAGCACTATGTGCTCAGTCCTCTACGGCTGATGTGATGAATTCTTATTGTCAGGGTCGACAAAACCATGGTTTCTTGATTTTAACAAAAGAAACAGTTTCTTTTTGTTAAAAAAAAAGTTTTTTTTATTTAGTTTTTGAATATTTTATAGTTTTTTCCGAGTTCTAGGAATTTTCTGCTGTGTAGACACATGTAGTTAGCAAATCATCAACAATCTTAGTCACTTCACTTCAACTAGCTATTATAGAAGAAAGATTTTAAAATGAAGGGGTTACGAAAAAGCAGTTAGAAGAGTACCTGTATTTGCTATGGCTACATTTAACATGCAAACTGCAGAAATGGTATGATTTAAAATTGCAATATTCAATCCTTTGAAAAGCTTGAAAACACTTCAAATTACAAATATAACTTGACAGAAATAGCTACCTACCAGCTTATTAAGAGCAGAGTAATGAACTACAGAAAGTGAAATAGCTTTTTGCCTACATACTTCTCATGAGCTCACTAGCTGTCCAATAGCAATTATATAACTACCGGTACTACTTCTCATTTTCAGCAGCTTCTAGCTGTCCAGAATATAATTAGACATGCATCTCTGAAATGAAATAACACAAAATTCAATAAGTTATAGGTTTTTAGTAATCATAACCAATAGTTGACCCTAACTGTCCTAACACTCAAAGGGATTTTTAACAAGAAACACATTAACTCATCCTTTCAGTTGTGTAACCAAAACTTGATACTTTCTAGAAGTAAAACTGTTTAGTTTGCAATGTCCATGAATAAAAACCAAAAAAGTTGAATAAAAACAAAAGAAAAAAACATAATGTTTTTTGGTTGGTTTAAATCAGCCAACCCTGCTTATCGTGATATTTCTTTTCTAAGTATGAAGGTGCCATCGACTGACAGAAATTTCATCAAGAGAGGATAACTTTATTAGCTTTCATTTGTCAAACACTTCATTCATAAGCATTGGTTTTGAGTTAAATTCCATATGTTAATATCTGATCAATTAGTCCTAACACCCTAAAAGTACCAACTTCAGTATTAAACTTAGGCTAATTTCTTAAAATAGCTATAGAGATTGACAGAATTAAAAAAAAACTCAACATTTCTATCATCAGAAGATTTAAAATATGAATTCAAAAGAATCTAAAAGGAACAAATTTATTAGAACTGGAGTTGGTGCGGGACAGATGTTGCTAGGGGGAGACCTAAAAGGCGAATGGCTGGAGTACGCTGGGGGGGGGGGGTCCTAACATAAAGAGCTGTACAGCCGGATGATATGGGATGTGAAGGGAGCAGAGCATGTACAGTCAGAGACAAAACGTCAGCCGTGGATCGTGACGAGTAGTACATATGTGGTCATTATATGGAGGCTGGGTTTTGTGTTATGGATATATTCATAGCGATACTAGAGTTGTGAGTTCTATTGGGCTGGAAAAGTCGACAATAGAGAAGTCTTTCCTGCTAATTTGACGGTTGGTTTGTTCTGCATGAAGACGGGGAACTGAATGTGTAGGTTTTGCAAGTGGTGAACCTGTTCTGCTTGATATACCTGTTGGTCCACGCGGGCTTTGTAATGTTGTCTAGTGCTGCCGATGTACAGAGCAGAGCAGCTCGGGCACAGAAATTTGTAGAAAACACTCGACAGAAGATTTGTGGGAGGTTTGTCTTTAAATTTAAATTAGGATTCTATGGTAAATGTGTTTTCGTAAGAGAACCTGAAGTTTAAGTGCGGGTAAGCTATGGAGAGGAAAGCTTTCAGGGAGTTGACTTTATCGACGGTAGTTTTGCTGTAGTATGGAAAGAAATCGAAAAATTTAAATTGACGAAAGGTAGGTTTAGTTATATACCGAGATCGAAGAGTTTATCAAGAAATAGTTTGCAGTAGTGATCTAGGAGGTGGTGTGGGTAGATGTTATTCTTGAAAAATACTCGAAGGAAATGAATTTCATTGAAAAATGCTAGGCATGAGTAGCATGTGATATGCCCTAAACAGTAGAGTTTTTATAGCATTTATGTTAAATTGATCGTAGCAGTGGCTGAAGAAGCTGGTTCCAAGGCCTGAAAATGTCGGCTTCCTGTAGACACTAATGGTTAGTATTGAGTTAAACTTTGTGACTAGGGTAGCTAAAAATGCAATGGAATAGTTCGATTGGTTTCCGGCAGTGAAATTTAAGTTGGGATGCCTACTATTTGAATATTGTAGAAATAAGTCTGAATCAGCTGGATCTTTAAAAATAAGGAAAGTATCGTCTACATAGCGTCAATAGTGAATGGGTTTGAAACTACTCGGGCAGTCGCTGAACCATATTGCTTTGTAATGTCATAAAAAAGATATTGGGTAGGGTGGGGCCGAGCAGGGAGCCCATGGAAATTCCATCTACTTGTCTGTACAAAGTGTTATGGAAAATAAAAAAGAATTTTTGGCTGCCAGATTAAGAAATTCTTGAATGTGGGTTGGTCCACCTGCAACTACCCCCAACGCATTCCTATCCAACTTTGACATCACTTCCCTGTTTACCAATCTACCCAAAGACGAAACCGTAGATATTATTGCAATAAAATTTTTGATAACACTTACTTGTTCCACAACATGGACCACGTTGCTACACCAATCCATGATACATAATTCAAATTTTATCAATACAGTAAGGTACATACATTGAAACTATTACCAGTGGACAGGCGTGCTATTCAAATATTGAAGAGATTGTTTTATTTCATAAAACTTGCTAGATCAACGAAATTCATTTAATGTTAAAGTTCAACATTCTGTCAAATATTGAGACATGCGCGTCTCCCAGCGTCCGTTGCGTGAGACAACGCAGTAGTTCATCAAGCAATAATAAGTGTTCAATTCCAGTCAAATATATATAAAAAAATAGAATATTTGTTTCCTCAAAGCTTTTCTCTATATATTATACAATTGATCCTCAGGAGAGGCGAGACTACGTCTATCAGAACGCAACAATATTGAAAATCTTTACGATTTTCTATATTTGGGGTCAGAATTGAATAATTTCAATAAAATTGTGATAGATAGGGTTGCTATCTAAATGACGGTTGAAAACATCAATGGCGATGAAATGGCATGCCCCAATAAATTTTTTATCTATCCAGTTCTTCTGTGACAGTACCGTACTTCAGTGTTATCCCAGGCCATAATCTGTTCCGAATTTTAAATATATTTGTTGACTTTATATGCGAGGCAGTTTTACCAAACATTTTTTTACGTTGTTCATTCAGCCGACTTGCTAGTTTCTCCAATATGGGTCTTGTCACCATCATTGCATGGAATATTGTAGATGGCGTTCCTAACTTCTTCTTTTGGTCTTCGATCTTGCAGTTTACATACATAACTATTTTCTTAAGATGTTGGTTGAGCTACTTTCTACTGTAACGTCGAAAGGTTTCAAAACTCGCGACAGTTGTACAGTAGCTCCTCGAATATATACGGTAGCTTAGTAAATTTAGTTTTTGAAACTTCGGCTATATTTTCGTTGTACTCGTGCATCCTGGCGAGACCTTAGGTTGCCTATTACATTTTCCAGTGTTCTGTTCACAAAATGTTAAGGATAGTTGTTGTCTTTCAAAATTTAGTGGAGATTTTTCATTTCAGCATTTCTTCATAGATGGAGCAAAGATCCTATATCCAATCATACAAACAATTTCTCTACTAAGCTACCGTGATAGCTCTTATAGCCCAGATAATGGTTGGTCTGCGTAGGCTTTCGATGTTCATTGAACGATAGTGTATTAGTCATGCACAACGCACTGAAAAACAAAGAAACATTCAGTTTTCATGACTAGTGTAAAACATACAAAAAGAGAAGCAAATATTCTATCCATAATATTTCATTACCATCAAAGCATAGTACTGAGTATCGTAAAAGTTATCATAATCGAAAGTTTAACTGGGAGATTAATGCAACTGAAAGCCTTACTATGCAATCATATTGGGCGAAATTCAACTGATGAAAACAGTAGAATCCATTCTTTTGTCAAGCATTTCCATTTTTTTCTAAATAGATGACACTCTCCAAATTGTTGCCGTGCTGCATTCCTTCTTTTCTAATTATTCCAGCTGGGAAGACGGAGGTTCTGTTTCGGATTTCTTCTTCAAATAAAGGCTGTCAAGTGAACGCATCGTCACATCGGTCTTCCAAGTGTTGAGTTTTTAGCATGAGGTTTTCTTTATAGCGACTGTGCGATGCTGGGCTTGAGCTGGTACGAGATCAGGCTATTTCCTTTTTCTCGAACCCTGGGGCTCTCGCAATCTCATGAATTTACAACAGATACTTACAGTAACTGAAACACCAATTCCAGAAGCTTTTTAGATCTCAGTGACGTTTGTGGAGCGCGATCAAGGAATCCAAAACCTCAGCATCACTGTCCATAAGAGAAATACTGCCTGTCAGGTTTACATGTCAATAAGAGTACAAATGGATAGTCATATTTATTCGTTTTTTTCTATGCAGCGAGGAAAGTGAGCACTTGTCGCTGCATCGCCGCATGTGCCAACGAACACTAAAATTCACTGAGTAATGTGACACGCAATATGAATAAAACATACAGTATGCAGGAAAGATTAAGGTAAATTACGTTTAGATAATTAACAAGCTACTTCAAATTTCACATACACTATACAACAGGCGTGGTTCGATGTTAAAATGCTGAGCAGCACATATAGATACTACACAGAAACTACTTGATCATGTAACGTTGAATTCATAATAGTATATAAATACCTTTCTATGAACAACGGCAGTCATAGTAACTGTTTCTATAGATAATTCAAAACTACAAAAATTCTAGGGTAACTGATTCATCTTCATCAGTGTAGGCGTTTTCAGCAAACAGTTTAATTTGGCGACAAGTACGAACTTTCTACTAGAAAAAAGAATTGCTAATTTTCAGGGGCAAATGGCTCAATGTCGTTTACAAAGAACTTTAAGAATACGGCAAATAGCTCTGAAAATACACATATAATTAGCATACAGATGAATCATTCGATATTTTCAATTCACTCATAACTAATCAAGAGATAATCACGCATCTACTGTTATCTCCCGCGCAAGGTAGTCATCAGCTGACAAGAAAGGTTCGTGACAACTGCTTCAGTAACTAATTTGCATACAACAGCCAGCATTTCAGATATTAACATGTCTTCTAATTTATCGCTTAGATTTGAATGAAACACTATGAATATGAAAGCATGTTCCCTGATTTTCTGACGTCCTTTAGCGACGACACTGGTTATTATAAGGTTAAAACTGACTCAAGCTCAGTCCCGCCGAACACAATTGAGTCTGAGGGGTTTACGCGTGAAACTCGATTTAAAATTGCGAAACGGACGCTCATGAGTGAACTTCCAGAAAAATTAATGTAGAGCGAGTAACCCAGACATAAGAGAAGACGACATAACGCAAAGAAAACACAACCATCGGAGGAATACGAAGAACTGGAGATGCAAAGGGGGCACGCGGCTCGAGGGTGAGGTCTGGGATAACAGAGGTTGGGTCTCCTGCCGTTACACGGTAGGCGATCCATACCCTTATGTCTATCTCTACCCTACATGTCTCTTGTCGAGCTGTCAGCACCTGAACTGCACACAAAAGTTGCCAGAAAAATCAAACGCAGAGAATGTCTCATAGACCGATTGAACGCAGTTCTATTTCCCAGCACTCACTGCGAAAGCTGCATGGAAACTCTTTTGAAAACAATGTACACACAGCGGCAGAATGGTGCAAGTTTGGGCTGGGCATCCAAAGTTATGCACGCAGCACTCAGGTCGCAGCAGCCATCTTCGTCATCGATTAACAGAGTTCAGGTCCATCAAGTGTGATCCAGTTCATTCCATATAGGCATTTTTATGACGAAAGTTCAGGACGCCAGTAAAGTGTCGATCAGCCCAAGCTCTTAACTGCCCGTAACGAACAGCACTTCGCTGCTGCTCGGCCGACTTTGATTAACGTCAAGGGAGGTTTACGTTAACGGCTGAACTTCATTAATAGCGTGCCTGCAAAACACTGCCAGTTCATTTGCCTTCGGTCCTCGTCTTAGCCGCCGTGGTGTGGATCTGCTCTCGCCAGGCGTTTGGGCGGCAAATGTCGAGTTGGTGCAGGCAACACAGCCATTGCTGACAGGTCTGAGACTGGTATGCAATTCATAGGAGCGAGCTGCAGACTGTATTTTTGTGGAGTGCGACATATAACAAAAAAGTGAATTTTGACTACAGACAATTTTCGAAGACGCGTTCTGAGCAACGTAAGGATGAACTGCAACCGCCGACAGAATTTCATGGCATCCATCGCGAAACGAAGACTGGAGTGAACTTCAACTGCAGACAGGAAAAAAAACTGACATTGTGAAAGTTTACCCGTGAATTACCTGCATTACTCGTCATTATGAAGAACAAGGTCTGTAGACAGCCAAGTCGTGAGAACGAGATTCTGCTCCTGGTGGAAGAGACTATCTGGCATGCATGCAGCTTCTACGCAGCTGCGTGTATTTTTGGTCTGTGCCGCAATAAAAAGACGAGGCAAAATCCGTGGTCACACGATTGATTGTTCTTGTTGGCACGATTTTAGTAATACAGTAACGTGCACAAGGAATGTGAGAACAGCCAATTTCATATAAGCAAAGCTGCATTGCAGTCCTGCATTTATCGCCAAAATTAATTCTTTAGCTCCATTTACAGTCTTGCATTACAAAAAAAGCTCACTCTTTTCAATTCGTGCCAAACATGTCACGGACTCGGTGCATTTATGAATACAGTACTACGATACAATTACTTAGTATTTTCATGATACAAATTAGTTTAGGCCTGCCTAATCAAGATAAATGAACAGTTCTAAGAAAGGATAAGGATATATATATATATATATATATATATATATATATATATATATATATATATATATATATATATATATATATATATATATATATATATATATATATACATTAAATTTCCCAAAAATTGGAAAATTCCCAATATTTAAAAATTTCGAAAAATTAAAAAATTCCAAAAATTTAATTACTATACAAAATATAAATACCAAGTCAGAAAAAGCGTGGAACCCTTTCACAAGGGTGTTGCCACACAGAATCAATGCGCATGGAACACCTAATAAGGCAAGAAGAAGAACAGGATTAAGCCTCATTATGTAAGAGTATGACTATGGAACGAAGTACGGTGGGGGTGGAGAAAAGATATCCTGAGAGCAGAGCTAAGGCTCAGGCATAGACCGCAACAGTACTTGACTCTTGGGTCGGACGCTGGCGGCCAAAAGTCGGCAACCGAAAAATGGGATTTTCATTCCAAGATACCCAAACATTGTCTTGCGGAGAAAGTATCTTGGATACGGCGGGGACGCAAGTGGGCGCTTGCCTGCATGACCGTGTCTGGACATGTTGATAATAGCCCTTGTGAAAATCCCATTTTTCCCATTTTGGCCACCAGCGTCAGAGGACACTTTTGGACCTAAGAGTCAAGTACTGTTGCGGTCTATGGCTGAAGTAATCTATGAGGGCCTCCTAGGTGGATCTATGATATGCACTACATCTAGTTCCAGTGTTTGAATGAGAATGAAAAATATGTAGGAACTTAACCCAGTTACTGAATGTCACAGATGCAGTACTGATAGGAGGGCTGAAAGATCAACCAACTAATAAAGTGCCTATTATTATATGGTGGAATGCATGGGAACACGGCCTTTTTATGGTGTTTCCCTGGAGTGCGGTTAGGGTCTTGGATTAGATACCTAAATATTATCAAAATTATTAATGAAGCTGGGCTTGATTCCCGGGAGAAGGATGAAGGGAAGAGAAGGGGAAAGGGAGAGCAGGGAGGGAAGAAGGAGTGAGGAGAGGATTCGTATTTTCCATCAAACTATATTTTCCAGGGCTACTATTTATTGTAGCGTACGAGGAGCCAAGAAGACGCTCCAACTTGTATGAAAATGTGCCTCTCAACCAATGTTCCCGCCAGCAAAATCATCCCATTAACATCTAGGAGACTTCCATTTCCCGTACCAATAGAACCAGAGATAACAACCACACAGGAGCAGCGAGAGTTTCTATGTAAGCTGCAATTGTTACCCAAACACATCGACGTAAACTTAGCTCTTCATCCTAACTTTCCTCCTGAATGACTACGATTGAATTCTATAACCCATGCGGTGCAGCTCAGATCATGATCCCAGCCTATTTTTGTAGCTTAGAAAAGATTCCTATAGCCTCTAGGAAGTCAGTTGAAAAAGTAGAATTATGCTGATTCACGACACTGGAAAGGTATAAATTTATGGTGAGAACAGTTGAAAAGTTAGCTTTGGTATCTTAAATTTTCGACATATTTAATTTCCCAAGTCGCATTCCTAAAAACCTGGCTATGATGAACTTTGTATGGTAAACTTAACACGGCACATGACCAATATTCCTGATTAGCCTTTTCGTAATTTCTCGCGAACGTCAGCGGGAATTCCCATTAACACAACATCAGTTATTCGTATCATCTTTATTTGAGGCAAGTTTCAGAGCACAAAGCAGTGCTGAGTGCCGAAACAAGAGTAGTTGGTGCACATTAACCTAGAGAAAAATTGATTACCCTCAGAAATTTTCGCTCTAAAAGAAAGGCTGGCAAAGAAGAATCCCGTATTATCACAAAGCTTTATCAAAATAAAACAGCAGAAACAGTATGAAACTCTTTAACTAACCTAACGCTCGAATCGATAGTCCCTCCTCGTCCCCGAGGAACATTAGTTGGTCAATTTGCTTCTACAGCATTTTATAAAGCGAACATCAAAAGGCTGATTAACTTTGCAAGCATTTTAAAACCTAGAAAATAAGGTGACCTGAAGACCGCCAGAGTACGGGTCTCTAACTGCCGCTGCTCAATCTCTTGGCATCAAATGGCAGCGGTACAAAAGTGGGAGGAAAACATAGGAGGAAAAGAAGTCATTTGGGCGGCCATTAAGAAGAGGGTCGGAAGGGGGGAATGGCGACCGCAAGCAGAGCTGTTACTAGGTCAGCCTGGTCGGTATACAGAGGAGCTTCTGGGACACGGCGCGGTCTCATTTTCGGTCTTGATGGGTTCCGGCGAGACAAAGAGAATTTCGGCAGTACGAAGTCCGACAGCAATTTCACATGAAGAGCTCCAGGTCGTTAAGTTAACTCGATGTAGTTTTTGTACGATTTATTTTGAATCCAAATTTTAGTTACACTTAACTTGATGTGGCTCCGTATGGCAATAAAAGCATCGACATAAAGACGAAGTGAATTAAGTTTTAGTTTGTAACTACATGCCTTTATAGGTCTGCTCGGTAACTCGATGGAGTGCAGCTAATATATTCTAATGGCAAAGCGTCTCTGCATAACTTTTCATCAATATGCATCAAGTTCCAGCAAGGCGCGTTTTGCAAAAAAAAAAATACCGATAAAACGTATATTTTGTAACTGCACGGAGTTCCGGTGGGACTTATACTGCAACTACGCGAAGATTCATTAAAACTCACTTTCAACTTCGATACAGCTCCTAGAAAACAAATAACTTAGTAGAGGTAAATGAGATATGGAATATATACAGTAGTAGGGCCAGGCGCTGTACAGATTAGCTTCGCATCATCGCTTCTATGCGTCGAAGCACCAAACTGCGCGCGCATTCCTTCTCGCGGAACTCAGCCAGGCCCGGGTTGCACTATCGTCTCTCACGACGATTTTGCGTTCACGCAAGCTTTCCTGCGCGCGCCACCACTAAAATAAACATTACCTAGGCAAACCTAACCTAGCCTAACCTAACCAAACCTTACCTAACTTAACCTCCTTACCAAACCTTCTAAACTAACCTAACCTTACCTAACCCAATCTAACCTTACCTAACGTTGTCTAACGTTACCTAATGTTACTTTACGTTACTTTACGTTACCTAACCAAACCCAACTTAATCAGCGATACAGCGAGCAGCGCGGCGCACAAACTTGAACGCCGCTCACGCGCACACGATTTACGTACACAAACACGCACACAAATCGTCGTGAGAGACGATAGTGCGCCCGGGTTCAACCGAATTACCCGCTCTGCAGAGCATCCCAGTTTGCCTGTGAAAAATTATAGAAAACGAGTGTAGGACTCAAGAGAAAATGGAGAATGGATAATTTCGAAATATAGTTGGCAAAGCATAAGTTACTGTTCTTTGAAATACTGTCGGAAGAAACGCATACGAAACATAGAATTACGTACATGTATTATAGTATTATTGAGTGGTAAAATGATTGAATTATGGTTATAAAAATAAATACTTAACAAATTGTTACTACTTACTGCATACCATAACACAGAAAACACTAAAGTAAAAACAGTATATACTGATGAAAACTTTTGTTGAAGTAAAGCTTCTTCTAAACATGGAAGCTCATTAGAGCATTTGTTCTGAGACGGAATGCCTCGCTTCTCTGTGACTCTGTTTCAATATCAGAAGCCTCAATTGATGAGGGCTGCAAAGTTCTGTTTGACAGCAGAAGGTTCATATTGCACTCGTAGTGCGGAATTTGAACAGAAAGTTTCAGCTTAGGAAAGATTTGCTCAGAAGGCTACGTAAAAGTCATTCAGCGATTCATGCTAATGATTAGTAACGAATCCATCGAAAGAGTTTGTACTAATGCCCATTGAAACTAATCGCTATTACAGTACTTTCTCTAAGCATCACAATATTACATTTTCCAGTAGTTATCACCGGCGAACGAAGTGAGAGCGGTGATAGTGTTTTCGTTGAAGATTCAAGTACTGTGTGTATATATATTCGAAAAATATATATATTTTTGTTTGTCCACCCAAAAAGTGGTCGAAATAGTTGAGCAATGTTCACAGTTTTTGTAAGGAGTTAGGGGGGTTGACCTAGATGTGACCCATATAAAAAAAACTTGGCCTAGCTGGCCGTCAAAAATTACGGCGTTGAATTTGCCTCCACCGCGGCGTATTTGCCTCCTCTCTCACGGAGCTGAACATTCCACACTGCTTTCACTTGACGAAACGCTCGACAGAACCCAAATCCCTCTGAGCCCCGCACGGCACCGCATACTCCGCAGTTGCCGGGCCGCGGGTCGACGCCGCAATAAACAGGACATTTGGTGAGGTCGTGAAACTGCAGCGGCGATCAAATCAAGAGAGACATAAGAGCTGCCGCTGCAAAACTGGCAGTGCCCTCGCACCACCGAAGCATTTGCGGGGGCAAAACACCATAGAACTGCAGAGGTTATCTGCTGTAAAGGAGAGGAGAGCTGGATCAATATCGTACAGGAAGAATTCTTTGGACATTCGAGCAAGACACAAAGCCATCTGTTCGGCAGCTACAAATCTAGAGAGCACAGTAGAGGTAGGCGCCGTTCTACAACCTTGCTGGGTTCTGTCTTGGCCACAAGACGGAACAGTTCTCTCTCTCTCTCTCTCTCTCTCTCTTCATTTGGGCTACTTCAAATTCCAGCGCTAAAATAATTACACTAGTGATCCTTCTGCCAATTCTGCAATACTGTCAGGTCAACCAATCTGACCTAACCACTTGAAAATACAAAACTTGTTTTGCTGTTGGCCATGGACGTACGAGCGATTAGTCGTAAATCGCATAGGTCTGCCTATCGTTTTGACCAATGGTCCAAGTCGCCCAAAGTTCTGAGCTACGACCTTTGGTAGCACTGCAGCAGCACGCTCAGAAATCCAAAGCAAGAATTACGTAACAACGCAATTATGTCAGGTACGTTACTGCAGTAACTCACAGCCAGGCAGGTGGAAACTGACAATTACGCCCGTAATGCTCAAGTTTATGCACACGTCATCGAGTGGAGTTACAAATAAGGAACTCGATACTATTATTGCTTTGCCAACGTCGTTAGGTCCTACTGCCAAGAAGACACAGCTTAAAAAATACAGCAAAACTCACAGTAGACCTACCACTTATAAGACAAAACTCCTAGTATACAGAAAATTTTTCGACGCTGTACATGAAAAAAAAGTCTTAAGGCAAAATCTAATATTGATGCTCGGTGAACTTTCTGATAACAGTATGAAACTGACATTAACAATTTTTCTATCGCTACAAACAAAACTTTTCGACTTATTTACTACTATATTTATTAAAGTTTTAGTGACAAAAAATTCTTATACCAAGAAACGCCGAACGGTATCATATAGAAGTTTGAACGTACATACAGTGTCTAGACATAAGTATTTGCACAACTCTATTTTTTATGTATTTTTAAAAATTTAGGGACTGCTTTAGGAAAATTAGTACAAGAAGTTTATAGAACATATATATAATAAAATATTTAAACAGAACAGTCAAATGTGCACTTATAACAAGAAAATTTAACACAAGCAAAAGTAACGAGCGACAAAAGTATTTGATAAAAAAAATTACGACATTAGTGTTTGGTGGCGTGACCTTTATTGGCAATAACAGCATGGAGACGATTGTTATACCTGAAAATTAACTTTTCACATTCACTTGATGGTATTTTTTTTTCATTCTTCTAAGCAGATAACATTTAATTCAGTAAGGTTTTTGGGACACCGTTTGTGGACACCAGACTAAAAAAGACGCCACAAATTTCTATTGGATTAAGGTCCGGTGATTGGCTAGGCCATGGAAGAACATATATTTTCTTCTTTGAAACCATTCTTTCGTTAAATTCGCAGTATGCTTGGGGTCGTTGTCATGTGGAAAGGTCCACCTGCGCCGTCCGTAAAATTTTTTGGCACTTGGAAGCATCTTCTTCTCTAATATGTCCCTGTACATGAAACTATTCATCTTGTCATCAATGATATGAAGATCCCCAACACCATGGGCAGTAAAGCAACCCCACACCATGATGCCGCCCCCTCCATGCTTCACGGTGGGGATGGTGTTCTTGGGGTCATAGACAGTACCACGTTTCCTCCATACATGCCGAGCTTCGTTTCGGCCAAAAAGTTCTATTTTAGTTTCGTCAGACCATATAACC
>LQNS02278091.1:34101870-34136109 GCA_001587735.2 Parhyale hawaiensis | reverse complement strand
AAGAGTTCACCAGCCC
The DNA here is from genome assembly GCA_001587735.2 of Parhyale hawaiensis. Lineage (NCBI taxonomy): Eukaryota > Metazoa > Arthropoda > Malacostraca > Amphipoda > Hyalidae > Parhyale > Parhyale hawaiensis. The sequence continues at coordinate 34,136,093 of LQNS02278091.1, read as the reverse complement.
TACTTGCATTACTGAGCATTTGTCGACATTAAAGTTCATCTGCCACGTTGCGCTCCATTCCATGAGATGGTCAAGGTCTTGTTGGAGCTCGGCTCTTTTCGTTGAAGGATGACATAGTTTTGTATCATCCGAAAAATTTACTGATTTTACTACGGATGTTAATATCGAGATCATTGATGTAGATTGAGAACAGAAGTGGGCCAAGCACGCTACCTTGTGGAACCCCTGATGAAACCTGTGTCCAGTGAGGTGAGGTCCCTGCCATACCCTGTCCTATACACTGGTGAGGTCCCTGCCATACCCTGTCCTATACACTGGTGAGGTCCCTTTCATACCCTGTCCTATACGCTGGTGAGGTCCCTTCCATACCCTATCCTATACACTGGTGAGGTCCCTCCCATACCCTGTCCTATACGCTGGTGAGGTCCCTCCCATACCCTGTCCTATACGCTGGTGAGGTCCCTTCCATACCCTGTCCTATACGCTGGTGAGGTCCCTTCCATACCCTGTCCTATACGCTGGTGAGGTCCCTTCCATACCATGTCCTATACACTGGTGAGGTCCCTCCCATACACTGTCCTATACGCTGGTGAGGTCCCTTCCATACCCTGTCCTATACGCGGGCGACGCCTGCTGAGTGGTCAGCAAACAAAGCTGATGGCCCGGAGGCGGCAGGCAAAGTGTCGGATCACCGTCAGCTCACTCACATCGGACGGGCCTGGGTTTCAATCCCCCGTAAGTGCAGCCAAGGCTTCCAAATCATTGCTTCCTAGAGGGGACGGACATTTACTGATGACGTGAATAAATTTCACGGAGGGTCGCATGTAAGGAAACGCAAGAGAAGGTCGCAAGGGACGAGTCCGGCACAGAATTGCAGGCACAGGCCAAGGTCTGATCAGCGTAGCAGCTTTTAATACAGATCTTTATCCCACGGTGGTCGCTCATTTGCGGAGCTCTCGAAAAATATAAAAGATGAATTCAATTTGGACCGGCGAAGGCGATTCGCTTTCCGGAATTGAAGGCGGTAGACAGTGACGTATGATCCTTGGTACAAAGTCACAAACTGCATTTCAGGTCTACAACCTCCCGTACGTCAGATTATTATTGGTAAAAACTTTGTGCCTGCGACCTGCTAAAAAAATTGCAACTGACTTATATTAATTTCAATGACGTAGATGATAATGCAATACTTTAGTGTAGGCCTTCATGAACAGTTCACGGTGTTGCAAGAGAATAAGAGGAACAGACATACAATGTGACCATAGACCTGAAACCAAAACACAAGGGTGTACCTCACTAGATCTTTGTGCATAAACACAGCAAGTTGGGAATTAAAAAGCAGAATAGTGCAAAACACCATTAGGAGAAGCTTCAAAATGAAAGGAAGAAAAGTGGACACAAAATAAAGACCGACGTGATATCCTACAGGTAAGGAAACGTAACGTCTGGAGTCCCCTGACGACACAAGGTTAAGCTTATGCTGCAGATTCAAAGCGCTGCATGTCAATAGATGTTCAACACATTTGTGCCGTTGAAACTGGTGAAAATTGAAGGCCTGCAAAAAACATGTCCTATTAAAACAGTGGATTAGTAAAGAAATGACCGTTAATGGATAACTTTCTTGCATGAACGTAAAAATTTTCGCCTCATTGGCCTGCAACTGTGACGTCATCAATGACGTCACAAGTCCACAGGGGCCAATTACAGTGCTTGGCTATTGTGACGTTACGCCGCAAGACGCTTGTGATGTACCCTCAGACGTTGTATTACCACCCTTCCCTTTACTGTGCCAGGAGCTGCCCCAGTGTGGTGATATGAGGTGATGGTGAACTCCTCACCAGCGCTTGCAACATTGTTACGGGTTAAATGTTACCCGTGTGTACGGGGGGGGGGGGATTTAAGCTAAACGTGCTCTGTGTGTTTCTATTTTTGCAGCAGGAACCCTTCCGCTGCGCTTTGGGAACGACGGTCCTTTCGATCCCTTCGTTATCGACTCTTCCTCGTCCTCGTCTGCGTTTTATGTTCCCCTTCGAAGGCAGTTCAGGTTCATATAAATATTAACACAGAGAAACAGAGAACGGTAATTGACTGCTCTTTCTGGCAGCAAAAGTGATTGTGATGATCTAGTACGGAAGCTGAGAGCAATAACCTGTAGCAATAAATTCTACCCTTGCATTATGAGTTTCCACAATTCTTAACGTAACAGTAAATTTTATCCCTTCAGGAAACTTCAACCTATTTTTTTTTAACGTAAAGATTCATTTTTACTCCCCTCCCCGATAGGAAGGAAACAAAAATACCAGATCATACGAAAAATAAAACACGATAAATTCTTGCAGTTCCTAGTTGGCGCCTTTGACCGGTTGATCGTCCTGCGGCCACTTCCAAGCCGTAGACGTGAGCGTTGGATCCGCCTTCCAGGCTCAACCTCTTCTTTCGGCCCTTCAGCATTGCCTGCCTAAATTTGGGCCCGCCGATGTAGCCGTGGATGTTATAAGCTTATTGCTGGATGACCACTACATCTTTCGGGATCGGGAGAAACTACAACATTTTTTGTCTATGCATGCTTATTGCTATTGAACGCTACGACAGAAAGTATTCCTATTTTGTTCATTAACTATGGTAAGAGAAAGACTGTGTTGACTTCACGTTGTAAACGCTAGCTTTTTTCGTTAATCCTTTAGGCAACGTTTAATCAGCCTTTTTTTTCTGTAGTGAGTCACGCCACAGCCATGCACCAGGTATCATTGAACAAATAAAGAATTGTTCTGATCCTTCTTGTTAGCGTTATTTGTCGCCACGGTAGCTGCATGCTTCCGTTCTCAGCTCTAACACCTTGTATCGCTCGTTCGATTCCCCGTGCACACGAGCTCTTTGCAGTTCTTGGTGTGCTGACTCGGCAGTTGTGTGTGCATGCTCGGCACCGTNAATTGGCGCCATAGTTCGTAACCCGAGGGCGACTGCGACTACACTTACTTATCTGGGGCCAGTGGGCCTATACCCGCACCACAAACCAGTGCATGTGGGTTTCCCAGGTGAGGGTGTGGTCTAAGTTGACTTTACCTTTACCTTTACCCTGCATAGCGATGTTTGCTGCCGAACAGAAAGGACAGTGTCGAGAGCCTACCTAACATAACAAATTAACGTTCTCAGCAGGAACTGCGGCCAGCTGCAACATCCCCTGCGGAGAAGGCACTCGGGACGGCCCATGGGTTCGTAAAGCCCATATATATCGAGACAGGGAAAGGCCTGTACAATGTGTTCTCTAACAGTAAGTCGGTAAAGAAGAGGAAGAACATAACACATAGTGATGAGTAGGAGCATGAAAATGGAAGGAAGCAAAGTGAGCACGAAGGAGAGACGTCCCGAAGGCCTTGCTAAGGTTAACGTACTTCATGATGCTCCTCCTCCTGGGGTCGCTGCTCTGCATAATATAGCATTGGGAGCAACAGGCTATTTATTGAAAATAAGCCTTTCAAGAGAAAGACGTCATGAAGTACAGCTACAACTTGTTAACTGGAAAAAGCGGGCTGCAGAATATGCCGCGTCTCCACCGTATTGAACGAACTTATTTGCTGTTAATCTGTATTTAGAATGTATTCTTGGCGATCGGCAGATGAATTTTCCTCATATCTTATCCTCCAGATCGGGGCGGAGACACCAACCACTCGGCAGTGTATTATTAAATAGTGGATATAAATCAGGCTGCCAGCCTCCTCCTCATAGTTCAATCATAACCACCAGCATTGACACTGAAAAAATACACACTGCAATTCCTTGCCAACGTTTTAGACAGCGAAGTACCGTACACTGGTACACGCAACGCGTCATCGACTGGCGGGGAAATTAAGTCCAACACGCTTGACATGTCCGGAACTTCAGATCGGTGGGCTGGAGTCGACCCGTCGAACGAATGAAATTTCATGTGTTAACCTGTAATTGGTTACCTTTAAGTCTCGTAAACTCAATCCTGCTCCGTAATATGAAGTTTTCAGGCATCTCAAACGCTATCAGGATACATCTAGCCTCAGTTCCAAAGCTTCTCACTGAAGTTTCAAACAAGTCCAGCCTTGTATTGGGGCAACTAATAGAAACTTTCAAGTATTTGACTGGCTCCAACGACGTACCTACAGCAGGACTTTTTGAAAGAGACCATAATGATCGCTTGCGGAACAGCGGCCAAAAACTCAAGCATAAAGCTCGAAGAACAACAACCTTAAGCCAGCAGTTTTTTCCGTAATTCATAGTGAACATTTGGAATAGACTCCCCTCCGTAGTTTTCAGTGCGGAGACAGCCAATGCTTTTGAAAAATCGATTGGACAAATATTGGAAAAGACATCCTCCACAACTAAGAACACGTCCTCCACCAAGAGTAACAACCTTTTAAGCTCCGCAGATCTACGGCAATAAATTGCACTTGCGTGAATGTGTGATCTACTCTTGGCTGAGATCTTCCTATTCTTTTCTTCTTCTTTCCTCTGTCATCTATATCAAGCTAACATAATGGCAATAGCTCATAGAGGATCGGGGCGTAAGTTCCGGTGTCTCTATGGGAATGGGCCTCTTGGCCCGTCTACTACCGCCTACCTAATCTAATCTGGTAAGCTTAGCTTAACTTCACTTGACAACCACATCGATGATGCCTTCAATATAATGCGTGCAATTCACAACTATAATAATACACAGTTGTTTGTCGCTTCACGCTTGCTTGCTTTTTTGGTTGGTCCTTCAGGCTCATTTACACGGGGCAAGTAGAGAGGCAAGGCAAGTGTGCAAGAAAGTTGTTTCAAGGTACTTGCCATGTGTAAACATTCACTGGACTAAAAAAAATTGGCAAGCCAAGTAAGGAGCAAGTTGGTGGGCAAGCTACCAGGCAAGGAAGTAAATAACCAGCAGTTCATTTTGAGGCAGCTTGCTTCACCTCAACTGACAGAGACAAGCTACTTGCAACTAAGTTGCCCTGTGTGAACACGAACTTGCTCGTCTTTCGACACTTGCCTTTATACAATCCATTGCCTGAGTGTTGAGGCGCATGTGCATGCGTCAAATGTACAGCACAAACTGAGAACTTACTTGCTTGTGTGTAAACAGTACTCGCCCAGCTACTTTCCTTTCCAAAAATGAGGGCAGGCAACTTGGACACTCGCCTTGCTTCTCTTCTTGCACCGTGTAAACGAGCCTTTATGGATTTTGATAGGAGAAAATTCATCTACTAAAAAAAAGTTGAGATACCATAAAATTTCAGCCCTTGGAGTTTGGTGACAATTAAGTAGTCTATAGCTTCTGAACTATAGTGTTAAAAGTGGAAGCACGGCATTTTTTGAATTACGCTTCGCTTTGTAGAGAGCGTGGAAGATGAACGGCGGCATCTTCGATAGTTTTAGACGCTGTCGGGCATCAGCTGTATCGCATATTTTTTAGCCAAATTTCTTCGCAGCAGTGAGAGAGGCTCAGTCTTGGTTCGAGTTTTTGTGTCTTTTGTGCATAATCCATTTAGCTTAGGCTTTCTTTAGCTGAAATTTTACGTGGTAATTGCTACTTCACGCTGAACAGACGTTAATTTATTTTCAGTTTGCATTGCAGCCAAGTTTCGACGCTTGAGGTTCAACTATTGGTTGGTAATCCTGGCATGCAGGTTACAGTAAGCTCTGAGCATTTCCGGGGCATTCTTTCGATTGAACTATATTTTCTTGGAGCTGCTCAACGTTTGACAACTTCCATAGCGATATTCGCGCCTAACCTTGCGGAGGGGGGGGGGTATATTTTACTCTCACAAAACTTACGGCGGTACAACATGCATTTCATTAATGGACGATCACGCCTGCAGGTATGAGATGTATTTTACAGCAAAACCTAATCTGAAAGTATAAACAACTAGAGCACTCTGAGAGCGCATACCTCCGCCAAGTGAGCCAACGGTAGCAAAAATTCAAATTGGCCCTGAAAGCACAATTTTCTTTGCATGAGCTCCAAAATCTAATCATTTGTGCCTTTTTATATTAATAACAGTTTGTTCAATTTGTTTGCAGATCCGTTCATAACTTTTTGAGTTATACTGTTAACAAACGTTATGACAAATTTGAGTCAAACATACAAACGAACCAACCGATCTGCACCAAAATTTGATCATTTATGCCTTTTACCATTACTAATAACTCCTATAAATTTCATAAAGATCCATTCATTATTTTTTTGAGTTGTGCTAACAAGCATAAAATTAAAAAGTGACAAACGAACGAACGAACAAACAGACCATTACCAAATTTGGTCATCTACTCTTTGTTATATACCTAACAACTCATGTTAATTTCATCAAAATCCATCCATAACTTTTTGAGTTATGGCATCGAGAAAAATGACGAAGACAAACAAACAAACAAATGGACATATCTTCACCAAAAGTTAATCATCTGTTCCTCCAAACATACCTAACAAACCCTGTTAATTTCATCCAAATCGGTTCATAACTTTTTGAGTTATCTTGGTGACAGACAAACAAACAAACCGTGTTAACGTTTGTGTTCTAGTATTTAAAAATGGGTTCCACCAATCGAAAATCCCGCCGATTGTGAAATACGATCGGTGATTCGTTTTCTTATTGCTAATGACTTGAAGGCAGCTGGAATTCATCAAGTTAGTGACGTTTACGGACAAAATATTACGACCGGTGGCATGGTACGGAAGTGGGTTAGAGCTTTTGAAGGTAGCCGCACAACTGTTCATGATGTACATCAAGCGGCAGAATTTTATGAAGAGGGGATTCAGACACTGGTTATGCGATACGGTGTGATAATATCTGCCGAAATAACGCAGAAAAATAAAATGAGATACAGGCTTTCATAAGAAAATAAAATTGGTAAGAGAGTTATACTTGTTTCTCTTTATTTCAAAATTATAGCCTACTTACTTTCAAACAACCCTTTTATGCTTCCTTCAATGCAGTAAAAGGATGCACTCGACAACTGGCACTGCGTTATAAATTTGCACGTTGAGAACTTTACGCGATTAATGGATGGCACACGCAGGACTAAATCAAAGTTACCATTTACACAATATCTCCTTCGAAAACTGTGGTGGTTCATGGCTGCTAGAAATTTGTTGCGCAACTTATATTTGCAATTCTTTCATGAGCTAAAGCACTGTGAATATCCTAGCATGGAACTGTACACGGCACTCCCACATTAGTAGCTACAAACTGCCCCTGTTGCAAAAACATTTCGTTCCTTCAGTAGAACGAATGGCGACATTTGGCAACCGGTCGCCACGGAGACGCTCTGTCACGGGCTTGCAGCTTCAAAACAAGACCGTTTTTAATCGGAATTTTGGAGGCAATCATATTTGGCGGAGGCAAAAGCGGCGGCCTGGAGGCGCTAACTTTTGGGCTTAGCATAAAACCGAGAGAAGGTCAGGAGTTTTGTGCCGCTGGAGTTAATGCGGCGGCTGTTTTACAAGGAAAGCAATCAGAATTGCGGCACGGCTGCTGCCGCTGCTTTTAGGAAGGGGCGAAAAAAGCGGAAATCAGCGGTCGTAGGAACTTGAGGAGAGAAGCTAGGTAATGGATCGAACTTTTGCGAAATTGGTCTTTTTAGAAACTAGGCAGGCGAACGAATCAAACAGTAATGGGAAAATTAAAGGGAAGCGTGAGCAGCAAACAGTAACAGAGTTGGCTACATATACTGGCAGGTGAACTAAAAATACACTGCAACGATGATCAACGATTGACAAACACAATGCCTAACACTACGGCACACATAAATACTTGTTTGATCCTCTAGTGCCTGTTGCACACACTCAAAACACGTGCTATTGCTACGGGAGGCGCTGTTTCATTCAGGCACTGCAGGGTTAAAGTGAGCTGGAAAATGTTAACGCATTGTCTTTCGCCAATTTTGATCCGGTTTCTACTGAAAGTAAGTATCTATTGACACCATCTACAATATAATAAAAACCGATGTGTATTATCTGCTTGTTTATTTATATGTTTCGCTGTCCCATTTTCTGTCACGCTTTAAAAAACAGATAAGCGAAAATTAGTAGGCCAGGTTGTAAAATGTGGTCATCCTGCCAAGCTTCATTGAAAATTAATTGGTAGAAAATAGACCATGTTGGAGTCGATGGCAAACGTATCTTAATCAGAGACAGTTGAAACTCAAAGATTTGTGGAGATATATTCGTCTGTCACGAGTAGTAGTCTATATTCTACTTATGTAGGCTTGAACAATGAACATGTATAGTCAAGTGGTGTTTCCCGCATCACCTGTACATGCAAAAACAGGGTGATGCAGACCAGCTCCGTTTCCTCATATTATACAGCTTGTTCCTCTCTCCGCTCCTGCCTTAATTCGTTCGTTCCTTCGTGAGTACGACCGGTTCGCTCTCAGTTTTAGATAAGAGAAAACTATTATGCGTTGCATACCGTACCTACCACCTCAGTAGAGAAGAGTCAAGTTTTCTCTTCTCTTCAAACTGATAGTGCTGGCAGGTCTTAGAAGATTTGCTGTTGGGCCTAGAACATATTTTGGCACTTCGTATGCGTGATACGGCTCTGAGATATTGAAAAACAATCCTTTTGTTCTCTTTAATTTTGCAGGTTCCAGCTACTCGTTTCTCTTCCAACGTTAGCGTCATAGCGCGAGATAGTCGAAATTTCACAGGGCTGGAGCTATATTTACGACGCTGGTATCAGTATACGACCTTGTGATGTGCGAAACAGAGACGAGTCTGTCGTGAAATTTTCTGCGAAAACAAAAAAGATATAATGTCTGTCTATGTTTATCCACAAATGAAAATGAAATCGGGGATTCTGAGAGTTTTATCTAGCCAGAGCTGCATTCATGGAGTGCAAACTGTTACCAAGACACACAGTGGAAACCGAAAGGATGACAAACAAACGAACAAACAAACAGACGGATCATCGCCAAAAATTTTTTCAGCTGTTCTTCATGGCATTCCTAACTTTAGCTGTTAATCCGATGAAAATTTGCCCATAACTTTTGAGCAACGTAGCCAACAAGCGAGCAGACAGGCGGACAAGCAGACAGAGGGACTGAGCTTTCATCATAAAAAGTATTCGGTTTCTTGACACATTCAATGAAAATCCTTCCAGAACGTTTTGAACTAGAGCACTCTGACAGCGCATATCATATATACCTCCACCAAGCGAGGCAACGGTAACGAAAAATTCAATTTGGCTCTAATACCACAATTTTCTTTATATCAACTCCAAAATCTAATCATTTGCACCCATTGGTTATGGTATTAACATTTTATGAAATTTTCATGAAGATCCGTACATAACTTTTTGAGTTATGCTGCTAACAAGGATCATGACAAACATGAGACAAACATACAAACGAACAAACCAATCTGCACCAAATTTTAATCATTTATGTCTTTCAACATTACAAGTTTCACTCAATACTTTTTGAATTTTTGCGCCAAACATAAAATCAAAACCAATGTCAAACGAACGAACAGATCACTTCAAAAATCTGGTCATTTACTCTTCGTAATATACCTAACAAGTAACTCGTGTAAGTTTCATCAAAATCCGTCAATAACTTTTTGAGTTTTGGCATTGAAAAAACTGAGGCAAACAAACAAACAAACAAACAAACAAACGGATGGACGAATCTTCACCAAAAGCTAATCATCTGTTCCTCCTAACATACCAAACAATCTCTGTAAATTTCGTCAGAATCCGTCCATAAGGTTTTGAGTTATCGTGGTGACAGACAGACAAACTGTCAAATCTGACGAAAACAATCTCCTTAGCGGTGGTAACTATGTAGTTAAAAGATCGTCAAACTGTCAAAAACATACCTTCATTAGCGATGGTTATGAAAACAAGACGGAAAAAAGATGAGCTGCAATAGGAAACAGGGTTTACCGAACAAGAAACGCTCATTAATAAAATTGGTCGAGTGAGTTTTTGTTTGTGGCATACAATTACTGCATTTACATATGGCGTCCCAGAATTCTGCAAACAAATTCTAACCTGCGGTTTCTTAAATGGAATAAGCATACGGTACGCCACTCTACAGAGGCATGTTCGAAAAAGTTTTGTTTAGAAGTTACGACGAGTTAAAATAAAAAAGTGCGATTTACTGCAGAAGCGGTTAAATAAGAATTCAAAATAAGAATAATTTTATGTACAAGCGTGGAGACGCTGGTAGAGTGATTGCCGAAACCGTGCAAAGATACCAGGAGATCACTAATCCTCTCACAGCCGTTAATTATCCTGCCTAACAGTTCTTCGTTCGACAGCACTGGCGTTTCGTAGACTATACTCAACAGGTGTCCGTCAAAGGTAAAAAGCTGAAGAGACCCCGAGTACTTCATAGACGTTTCAAACAATGTAATTTTCAAGTGAAATAGGAGACGAACTCCTTTGCTTTGTCCTTACAGGGTTGGAAGCGACCATATCGTCACTAGAGAGCATCATCAGCAAATTCAGCAACGTCACCGTTTAATTAGAACGAAGGCGCCTACAATCTTGACATGAGCACTGGGGAAAGGTACTATGTATGGTACTACTTAATTGCGGGTTTTTCTAATTTACCCTCTCACAGTTGCCACAACTGTCCTTCCATGCCTGCAGCGGTTTTCTGGTTGGTAATAGATTTCATCATAGGGTGTTGACACTACCCTGGCCGGAAATACATCGAAGATATCAGCTTTTCCACGGAAACCCAGAGCCTGCCTAGTAGATCTGGCTGTTGTTGCTGCTACGTACACGTAAGCGTGCGTATTCTCAAACTGCAAATTTCATCAGGAAAACTTCAAACCGTCGAATTTCTGGAATAATTTAACATAGAGCAGAGATACTCAGGTCTATAATTTAGGCCGCTGACATATTCTCGTTTTCACGTCAATGCGCAGTTAGTAACAATAATTAAACAAATACGCTAATCCGTAACCCCATAAATTTACCAGTAGCGTAGCTATTAACAGTTGAGGCTCATACGCGAGTTCTTTCATCCGAGCAATTAGCCCTTCACTTGACACCTAAGCAACAATTTCAGAAACTCACGCCAGGAAGCGCTCGACTGCCTTCCTACTAAACTCGACTGATGAGCAGCTTCATGTCTGCAAGAGGCCCTACGTCACGAAATGAACTTACAGTCACTCTGCATAGGCTCACTTTCAGAAAATCAACGCCACGCTGCAACCCACAGCGAACATTAGCCGTTGATACAACGTGGGCGTGCACTGGTTTTTGTCACACCATCGAATACGATTAAGAGAAAAGTTTGATATTTATCGTCATCTTCCGAATAAAAGAATTTATCGTCCGAAGATTGTGATCGTAAGAGGAACATAGAAGTGGCACACAATAGTATGCCTTGAAAATCTGGGAATCCGCAGACATACGGGGAATTGTTCCCATCCATAGACGTATAATAGGAAATACAAGGGGAAGAATGAACGGTGCCCCGTTGATTAGAGTAAAAAGTTGACGGTAGCAGAGAAAAGAAAAGAAAAATATCCAAAAGAGGTTTCTGAAATTCAGGTAAGCTACACAGCTCCCTCTCCACATCGTCGGATGGGTAAAGCTTACAGGAAACTCATGAAATAGAGAAACAAGCAGCACACGAGAGTTTGGAGAGATGTTAAACTGAATACGAAGGTGGAACAGTTCACTGCTATAGTCAGCTGCACGACGCCCATCTTTACATAAACTTTAGATAAACACGCGCTTTAGAGATTTGGAAAATCTGATCTCTGGAATTCTACTTCGAATATTTTTGAACACCCCGAGTCCCCAGACGGAATGGCGGTTTGCAAGTGCAACAGAGCAAGCACACTGTGCGACCAGTTCACATTGTTCTGAACCGACGACGAGCATCGTTTGATATGAACATTAGTACATAACATTGAAACACAGCTGGCCATCCATTAAACCGAAATTTTTCACTCTCAAGACAACTCGCGTTACCGTACGCCTGGTAGCGGTGATCGCAGCCATTTTTGTAGGGCGCTGTCAGCGCTAACGCTTGGGTTCCGAAATAGGGCTACACTACGAGCAATACAGCATCAACTTGGACGTTAACAGGCAAGGAACTCGATACTTAATTTCACTGCATTTAAGGAAAATATCTTTAGTTTCAGATGGCACCTACTCATTATAAGGGAACGCTAAGAGACTTACTTCAGTGATGTTCATGCGATAGCGTTGCGTAATTCTAATTCATCAAGAACACACAGAGTCACGTACGGGAAGTGTAAACCATTTGCTTGCAATAATCCATACTGCATGAACTGAAAGGGTACAGCACGTGAAATTCCAGTGGCCAATTATCAGGCTCAACGACGTATAAACAATGCCAAGCAAAAGCTGACAGATGATCGATGTGAACGCTTCTGGAGAACGGTACATTTGTCATTGCGAGTGGAAATTATTAACTGAAAATTAACTGAATTATCCTAATTCTATGAAGAAAAATCCATGGTATCATCGCAACATGTTTCGGTTCCCTACCGAAGCGCAGCACTTTTGTTTTACTTATTCTTGCATGTAAATGCAATCAGTAAGTCTTACTTACGATAATAATGCACCTAATCCTTAGCTTCACAAGACAATAAACATTGATGAAAACATTGGCCAGGCTACTAGACGAACTAGCAGCGTCTTCAGAGAAAGAAATTAAATCTGGTGTTTCCAGTCGAAATTGCGCAGTACTTGAAGAGGCTGTCAACAGCTCGATGGTTGCGCATAGCTGAATATTATTGAATAGCTACAGAACTCCCTACTGTTAGGCGCTGTAAAATAAGGTATGTTGAGGATGAGATGGGTGAAAAGGCTGGGTGTCGTCATAAGCTTACTGGATCCCTCCAATGCCCGCAGCAGCCTCTTAAATCTTCCTCAAGTTGCGACAGCCGCTCGCGACACAATGACGCTTTCGAGGACACTCTGAGAGCTCCAAAAATCTTTGAGTAGTTTCCTATGGCCTGCATAAATACTTGGTTCGCGCCACTACAACTGGTGAATATTCTACAGGTTGACACCTGCCGAGTATGAAATAAACTTTGTCGCAGCCCACAGTCCGATGTAAAAAATCAATGAGACTAAAAAAAAATCAGTAAGGATGCAAGCAATTCTCAATGCCAGTACACAGAGTTGCCAGGAATTATAGAGACCCAAGAACTGCTGAACTGCAAACCAAGCACAACGAAGAATTGATTGATGAAAGTCCTGTAATTACAGAGATTTAAAATCTACTCGTCACCGAACCGAACAAACGAAAGAGTTGGCAAAACTCTGGTACTTCCGAGGGACTCGTCCCAACACACTTCAAAGATCTGCAGGATTTCGATCTTGGGACCCAAACTCAAGAGCACAGTCAGCCCACTCAATGGGTCACAGACCGCCACCAAGGAGAACCAAAACCCACTCAAGTACCTCGAGAGTTTCCATCAAAGAAGCCCCCAGGCTATTAGGAATTCCAGCTGCATTTTAAGTGAGCGACCTTGGACAACCAAACATGCGGTAATATTCTGCGTGACCTGAGCTGATGCTGGCCTTGAAATATGAACGTAACTGCGATATCAAACCCGAAGAAGCGCTCGCTCAGGTTTGTACAAAATTAATTGGAAGCTTTCGACAGACCGCTACGCAACCCTCAAAGAGAACACATTCAGAGGGCTCGTGCATTTTATTTGTTAATATTAGCAAAATCCAAAACTGGATGACGCGAAACCGGGCGATAAAATAATGTTACTGTCGTACAGGGAGTTTCGGGAAAATATGAAGAGGCAACCATAGATATTTTATTACTACAGGCATTACCCTAACTGAAAGTCATAGGCAACTGTCTACTGTTTTTAGTGAGGGGCAGCGGATGATTTCATGAAGATAATCGCCAAAAATTTTCGACTGGGTGACCACCATTTTCTGGACTGTCATAATCTACTGTGCAAGTACATGCAGGCTGATACTATTGACTTGGATTAATTGCAAACCAGCACATGTCATTTCAAATTGATTTGAACCCATAATTTAGTTTCTATGCTAGGACAGCGTAACTTGCTCGCCACACCGGCGATGTGTACGGCTGCCCAGCGCAACGGTGCGTCGAGAGCTGCCGTACATCGATGAACGCTCTGCGCCGCCTCATTTGGCCCTTAACCTTTAACCGACCACAATAAATACTAACCAGCATAGGATTAACATCATTTGAAACATGACCGAAGTGTCGTTCAGAACGATAATGGATTAACCTCTTATAAGGTTCGTACGGTCCACTTTTTAATGGCGAGTGATATTCATGGGCACGGCAAAAGGTTAGAGTGTACCGCGGCAGCTGCTAACACAATATGTTGACATCCGCGGCAGCTGCTAACACAAGATGTTGACATCCGCGGCAGCTGCTAACACAATATTTTGACATCCGCGGCAGCTGCTAACACAATATTTTGACATCCGCGGCAGCTACTAACACAAGATGTTGACATCCGCGGCAGCTGCTAACACAATATTTTGACATCCGCGGCAGCTGCTAACACAAGATGTTGACATCCGCGGCAGCTGCTAACACAAGATGTTGACATCCGCGGCAGCTGCTAACACAAGATGTTGACATCCGCGGCAGCTGCTAACACAAGATGTTGACATCCAGGGCAAGGGAAACTACACGACACACACTCGTACCTGGGCGTCGGAGTCGTGCTGCCAGTACAAAAAGTAGCCATTGGGGTCGATTTTGAGTGTCACCGTGCACGTGCCGTCCTGAAAAAGAGTAGAAAACAAACAATTAATTTCTAGTCGAGACAGAAAATTACTTATTCCAGATTCGATTCGATGTAGGCTAAACTGAACTAGTATGTGGTATCACAATTTTTTAAAGAAATCCACGCACCGATTAATTTGGAGGACAATAAGTACCAATATAATCTTATGATAAACAGTTAAAATAAAAACTTCGCATCACAGAATTATGTGTTTGCAGTTAAATTTGAAAATACAAACATTGGAAGCCACTGCGTTGCTATTATAGCTGCATGTGTCACCCGGAGCATGAAACCTTGCTACTGTGTTCACATCGACCTTTCGTAAACAATTTATTACCTCCGCCAAGGAGGTTATGTTTTCTTCAGGTTTGTCTCTCACCAAGACAATTTAAAAAGTTATAGACGGATCTTGACCCGAAATTTGCAGGGTTTGTTAGGTATGTTAGGAGGAACAGATTATTAACTTTTGGTGAAGATCCGACCATCCGTTTGTTTGTTTGTCTGCCTCATTTTTCTCAATGCCATAACTCAAAAAGTTATGGATGGATTTATATGAAATTTACATGAGTTGTTAGGTATATCACAAAGAGAAAATGACCAAATTTTGTGATGATCTGTTGGTTCGTTCGTATGTTTGTTGCTGTGTTTCATTTTATGTTTATTAGCGCAATAACTCAAAAAGTTTTGAGTGAATCCTTATGAAACTTACAGGAATCGTTAGTAATGTTGAGAGACATGAACGAATAAATTTTGGTGCAGATCGGCTGATTCGTTTCTATGCTTGAGTTGTGTTTGTCACAATGTTTTTGCGCAATAACTCAAAAAGTTTTGAATGGATCTTTATGAAATTTTCAGGAGTTGTTATTAACGTTAAAAGATATAACTGATTGAATTTTGGTGCAGATCGGTTGGTTCGTATGTATGTTTGACTTATATTTGTAGCAATGTTTGTTAGCAACATAACTCAAACAGTTATGAAAGGATCTTAAAAAAAATTACAGAAACTGTTAATACTATTAAAAGGCACAACTTGTTAGATTTTGGAGTTGATACAAAAGAAATCATGGTTTCAGAGCCAATTTCAAGTTTTCGTTACCGCTGCCTTACTTGGCGGAGGTATGCGCTCTCAGAGTGCTCTAGTTCAAAAATAGATTCAAAATTCTATAGGCCTACATAACGTGAATAGAGAGCAATGTTGCAATGACAGATGAATAACAAGACTGAACTGGGCACTGGGTGCGGCTGTTGCGTCGGTGTAATTGCGTCATTCGAGTTGGTGTAATCCATCTATTCCTTTTTTCACTTCGAATATTATGAAGATGTCGCGCCCCAAAGCGATACGCTAGATACAACTGAGCTAAGAACTGGAAATCCTGGGAGATATATATCTATTCGCTACCGAATTACGAAAACTCGAAATAATTATGATGTAGTAACTAATGGCTGTCAGACATTAAAAAAAATTGCCGCGATATCATCCCTTTCACCTTCTCTGACCACTACCCATGGAGCAGTGCACGAAGTGAATAGAAGGGAAACCAGTGCAAGGATTCTCAACAAACCAGAGAAGAGCACGTCACACAAAAAAATAATAACTAGTTTGTAATTGTAGATAAACGAAAAGAAGCTTCAGAGATGATGGATACGATGACCTAAGTAAGAAGTACCGTAGTAACTGAACCATGAAGAGTGAGAGTTAATGAAAGTGAAGGTTTTTTTTCTCGTAAAAATCCTCCCGGATGATCTTTCAAGCACAGTGTCGTTACAATATTTGACTCCAATGTGAATCTCAAGTCGCTAAATTTAGAACTTTTGGCGCAGCCAATGTTGCATTTTCTAACAGTCATACAACGCAGTCAGAAACAGTTGTATCAAAACTTGGCGCTATTGCTGAAGTCATGAAGCTTTGGACAAGAATGGAATTAGTAAGCCCATGAAAATTATTTATAAATAATTTTCATGGGCTTACTAATCACCCTCGCATATCTTCGAGAAATGTTCCGGAATATGAGGGTCAACCCAGCGCTGCTCACCCTCAGTAACAAGCACTTCTTGTGTGGCGACGATCGTTTGTTGAAGAGTACGCCAGTCTCTGAACAGGCCCTGCTGCTAGTCGGTACAGCGCGAGAATAACTGAAGTATCAAGTAAAAAAGAGCGCTTGACGGTAGTTCACGGCTACGGCATCTAGCTATACGGTCTAGCGAGCAGCACTGGAGCCGCAAACACAAGTTGCTTGAACACCATTTATGGCTAAAAAGCCTAGGGCCACTCGCGCAGTCCGGGGCACTAACGAGCGAGAGGGGGCACGATGCGGCCCGGTGGGAGGGCGAGAGGAGGTCGCTTTAGAATCGCGAGGCTGAAGGCGTCTCGAGAGCTGCCGCCTACCCATTGAATGGCAGGGACATCGATGGCTTTACAGAAGTGGCGGGAGCACTGAAGGTCCGTCCAACTGCCGCAGTATATAATATTACATCGTCAGTGGCTTGTCTGGTTCGTTGGTCTCGATGTTCCGATATGAGCCTAGATACGAGAAATTTATCTGCACAGCGACAAAGGAGCAGTTACTGCGCCGAATTTCAACTTCAACCACTGACTGCACCATGAGAGGAAGTCGCCTGTCACAGCAAAACTGCGGCGAGCCAAGATACGCAGATTGAGTAAATCAACCAAGGAGAAAAAAATAGTCATGAGAGTACTACTATTGAAACAGGATAACTAATGCTGCAGCGGCTGGGCCTGTATTGAGCCGGACATGTCAAATATATTATTTCGCTATATCTGACAGAAGGTCTGAAAGTGGAAGGCAACTTAAACGCGCTCTAAAAGCGGGAGGTGGAACGTGGATGCGGATGGAAGCTAAGTGGGCACGAACGAAAGACTTACCAATTGCCCAGCTAAGGTTAAGATAACCTACAGGATCCCCATAGATGCTGCTCCCCATAACATAGGATGGGCGAACCAAACCTAGACATGGCGTCTGGAGTCCTTCTGGTGCACTGAGAATAGAATGAATGGCCCTGACTAGCAGCAAGAAATGTTCGGTCTCCGACAATGCACGTTGAAGGCGAAGATTTGATTTTTCACTGATGCGCAACGAAGCGCGGGACCGCTGGGCCGCAGCGGCACGCACTTCAGATTCTGCGGCAGCGAACTCGCGCATCAGCAACGAAATTACTGCAGTTGTGTCTCTTCACAGCCGCGCCGAGTTCAAATGCCTCATTTGGCGTTAAATATCGAGCTTTACGTTCTATTTTATAGATACTTTCTTGCTTGGATACTGGCGCAATAAGGGCAGTCACAAGAAGAAGGCGTCGTAACAAGTCCAGCTAGAAACTTCATTGGTGCAAGCGACCGTCGTTCTGCCCACGCGCCAGTCGTGAATTCCTTGCTTGGGTCAGCCGAACGACGCCAGTTGTATCACTTGCGTTTCCTGTGCTAAATAAGACCTTAACGTACTAACCGAAGATAACTCAAAGTATATTTTTAATACTTTTATGTTCTTCGCAATTATCCCTTTGCTGGCACATACAAATGTCATTTTATTGTCAGAAGTGGTACCTAATTCTACTGCAAATTTTCATTTTCTTAGTTAATAGAAAACAGACACTAGAACGTTCATCGTCGTCCATTAATATTTTATCAACCATATTATTTCTCCAAAAACTTGCCTGGGTGACGCATCTTCCCGACATCTCTAAGACAAAGTCGAAAGTAATGTGAGTTTACGATCGGTATATTTTAATAAATAAAATTGTACAGAAATAAAACTTACAAAGAGCGGCACTGTACGCTAAAGTTACGGGCTGATATCCCCAGCCATAGTTAGCAGAGGCAGGCGTATAACATGTCCGTAATTAGCTTTTGGGATCTTAGAGACTTACGCGTGTATATATTTTATATTGTTAGAGCTTTTCACGTAAAACTTATTGTACATCAATTATTTTGATAAATCTGTTCTTCATTTACTTGCGTTTCCATAGATTAAAAAAAATAACAATAGCGCGCCTTCAAACTGCATGAAGCCGGCACATGTCCAAATACATATTTGTTGTAGTTAAATAAAATAAAGATAATGATAACCAGTTTAACACGCAATGTTAAATCAAGTTAATTCATATACCTACTGTACACAGAAGGCGGATGCATGAAGATAACTTTTCGGTAAATAGTTCTCAACAATGATGACGAGAGCACGTACCGAACGAATGAGTGCAGGGCTAATCTTTACGTGAATTTATGCACTAAGGAGCAGGACTGAGGTTTTGTCTCAAACGCATGGGTTGGTGACGACGTCTGGACACAGATCCAAAGTGGAGAACCGGACGATCAAGAATGAAGTTTAAGACAAACAAAAGCTAAAAGCATTAACTTATCTCAATCAAAACGGACCTGTCGTATCATGAGGAAAATTCGCCTTCGTAACATCTCCTTGCAAGCGGCATACACCAAATAACGGAGCACACACAAAAATGTCCAATTCCAAGTCTGTTAGATGATACGATCGGCCTCAATTGGGGCCGTGAGGGCAACACTTACAGCCCGCTGTAGCAAAGCGAAAGCGAGGCTCTAAAGGCGACAGTGTGGACCTCCAGTCGGATCCGTGCTGTGTGTGCAGTATTTGTTTGGGGTTCAGTGCCGTTGATACTGTTACTGTTGTCAAGAGGGGCTATGCCGCGCTGCGGGCTGTAGGTTTCCATGAAGACTCTACTGTACTACTGCAACAGCTGAACTGCAAGTCGATCCGAAAAAGACAAGTAGACAAAATAGCCTCACTAGCTTCACAATTCTAACACTTGAGTCAACGTTACCCTTGTACGGAGCCAAAATTTCGGGTTTCTTTACAGTTCAGGCCGCTGGGATAATTAAGTTAGGTTTGCCCATCCTATGTTATGGAGAGCAGCGACCTCCGAAGGATCCTGTAGGCTTCTTTAGCCATTAGATAGGCCTTCGGGACGTCTGTCTTTCGCGCCCACTTTGCTTCCTACCGATTTCATACTCCTGCTGATCTTACTGTCATCCGTTCTTCCTCAGTTTCCTACTTACTGTTCCCATGCGTGTTGATCCTTCGTATGAACACCCTCGAGCAAGTGTTCCTCGTTTCTATCGACATACTATATGCACCTTGTGTCTTTCCTGTCTGACATCGTCTTCGTGCGGAAACAGAGGCTTCAACGATCGACTATAATACAAAATCTTTACAGTTCACATACCGATGTCCATGTTCAACCATCTCGGCTCTGGGGCGACAGCTACCTAGATTACATTGCTGCCGAGTGTGCAACACACCTTAGCAGCAGTCTCAAAAGAATATTCAAAGTCTTGTACTAATATTGCTTTGTTAAATTACATTACAATAAACGTGTATGTTCGCTGACCCTACATCAGCGAGCACAAAGAAATCCAGTACACCATAACTAGGAAAGCACATATTTAGTTGTTTTGCGTTGAATTCTTTCCACATTGTCGATTTATTGCACTGAGATGGCGACCAGAATTGAACAGCAAATTGTAAATGCGGGCGTACCAGTGCTTCGTACAAAGAAATGATTAGAGATGTCCTTGAATTTGTGCTTAAGATTCCTGGTAATGAATCCCAGGGTGTCTGCTTGCTATTTTGACACTCTTATCAACTTGCTGACTGTGTTGTAGGTTGCTTGTGATAGTTATTCTCGGGTCAAATTGTTGGGTGACAGTTGTTAATTTTACCCCGTTCATTTCTAATTTGTGGCTGAGGAGTTCTCCTGCCGCACTCTTGTTGTTCGCGACGATTTTGTGTGCGTGTCTGTGTACGCGCATCGCTGTGCGTGCGGGCGGTGTTCAAGTTCGTGTGCTGTGCTGCTCGCTCTATCGCAGATTAGGTTAGGTTAGGCAAAGTAGTGCTTATCGTAGTGGTGACGCGACAAGAAAGCTTACTTGAACGCACGCACAGCGATGCACGTACACAAAATTGTCACAAAGGACGAGAGTGCTCTCCGGCCCTACGTGAACTATTGCACATTCGTCGACAATAAAGCTCATCAGCCACGTGGCGGTCCATTCCATGAGGCGGTTACGTTAAAGCGTTACATTAATGAAGAAAATAAAGACAATGAAAGCTTCAGCTATGTATGTCCAAGATGGATACGTTGCCGAGTTGGATACAAGATCAGAGAAGTAAAAATGTTCCGTTGGAGTGAAATATGATAGCAGACAAAACAAATGCACAGAGCAGACCACTACTAGTCTTATAGAAGTAACATATATACAATGTTTATTGGTTAGCTGGTCTGGCTCGATACGAGCGTTACGTCAGCGCAGGTTCACGTACGTACTCAGGGGCAAAGAGACCGTTGGTTTTCTAAGTATGAAATGTATGCACTGAAGTCGTCTGTGGTACGTACCTCGCAACGGTAGCAAGACTACCGAGTTTCATATCCTTCACACGGTGTTTTCTCCTGAAAAGCATGTTCATGCGGTTCTCTTCTAGTAAGGTCTCGGGACAAACCATGGCTTGACGACCAGTGTCAGTTAGTAGCGGCTTAGCCTATCGGGCATGGCGGCGTTCGCGTGACCGCACGTTGTGGCTGGCCTATGTTGATCGTAGGGCCGAGGCTGAGCGTATTTTTGAGAGGGCACAGCATCATCAGAGACAGTGTTCCAGGGAGTCGTTGTTGAGTATTGACCATCCATATCGTTGGTGGAGTGAGCTAAAGGGTTCAGTTTTTGGGGCTGAACCTTCGTTGCCGCCCCTTGTTGGTCCCGGTGGGGTATCATTACCGATCCCTTGGCTAGGGCGGAGCTCTTGTCGGCTCACTTTAACGAAAAACAGAGCAGAGACGTGTTGTCATTACTCCATGGATGTCACCCTGAAGCTCGTTTAACTTCTTTGGCGTTCAGATTGGCTAAAATCAAGATGCTGCTTGAGGGCCGTGATCCCTATGGAGGTGTGGACCCGGTGGGCATGTTTCCTCTGTTTTATACGCAGCTTGCAGGCATTCTTGCCCCTAAGCTAGCAGTGATCTTCCGGCGTCTGATACGGCTAGGAAATTTTCCCCATTGTTGGCGCACTGGGAATATTACTCCTATTCCCAAAGGTCCAGTGTCGCCCCATGTAGCTAACTATAGACCCATTACAATGACGCCTATTTCGTTGAAGGTCGTCGAGAAATTCGTAGCTTGTAAGCTTGGCCGTCTTGCTGAGGTTACGGGTTTGCTGCCTGCCGGTCAGTTTGCGTTGTTGTTGTTATGCATTGTAGCTGGTGTCACACCACCTACAGTCAGCGCTGGATTGTGGGTTTGAGACACGCCTTGTACAGTTGGACTTGAACGCGGCGTTTGATAGGGTCAACCAGAAGGGTTTATTATACAAGCTGGAGTCATATGGCGTGAGTGGTAGGGTCTGTCAATCATTCTCAATTTTGTTTCTGAGCGAGCGCAGACTGTGTCTGTTGACGGTGTTTCGAGCACCTCAGTCGCGCTGGAGTCTGGGGTCCCTCAGGGTAGCGTACTTGGCCCACTGTTGTTCGTTCTGTATACTAGTGATATGTTCTCTTCGCTGGAAAACACAATGATCAACTATGCCGACGATTCCACTTTGATAGCAGTGATACCTGCACCACGCATGCGTAATGCTGTCGCCCAGTCTCTGAATAGGGATTTGTCAGGCATTAGAGCCTGGTGTTCGGCCTGGAGTATGAAGCTGAATGCCGGAAAGACCAAGTCGATGATTATCAGTCGGTCTCGGAAACTTGTATCGCAGCAGCCACATCTGGAGATAGCAGACACCTTGCTTCAGGAGTCTGGCTCCTAGGAGATTCTTGCTGTAGTCTTTGGTGAAAAACTTACCTTTGAGCCGCATATTAGGAGACTGGTGCCACGTGCTTTCAGTAAGATTGGGCTTTTGCGTAAGATGAATTCTGTCTTTAGTAACAGTGAGGTTGTCCGCAGATGCTTCTATGCTTTTTTGCTGCCTCTGTTGGAGTATTGCTCACCGGTCTGGGCTTCAGCTGCTGAGTCACTTGCGTCTGTTTGACCGACTTGCTAGTTCAGCCATTAGGCTGTGCGCGGGTGATGATTTGGTGAACCTGTCCCACACGAGAAGGGTTGCCGAACTCTGTGTGTTTAATAAGGTGTACAACAATGAGAGGCATTGGTTGCATTCTTCTCTCCCTGCACTCAAGGTGTTTACTAGAGAAATACGTGCTGCGGTCGGCGCGCACACTTTCACGTTGGAGGATGTTAGATGTCGAACTAATCAGTTCGGTCGGTGCTTCATACACTGGTCCGTTGGGGTTAGGAATTCTTAGCCGGCATCGGCTTCCGGTGGTGTTGGCCTGCAGGCGTTTAAGTCAGGTGTTAATAGCTTTTCGCTGGATTTCCTTTAGCAGCGTTTCGGGCTTCCCGGTGTTGCATCATACTTCATTCGGGTTTGTGCTACCTGTCCGTGGTGGCCCGTGCGTGAATTTTTACCTCCGCCAAGGAGATTATGTTTTCATCGCGTTTGTTTTTCACCAAGATAACTCAAAAAGTTATGAACCGATTTGGACGAAGCTTACAGGGATTGTTAGGTATGTTAGGGGGAATAGATGACTAACTGTTGGTGAAGACATGTCCAACGGTTTGTTTGTTTGTCTGCCTCATTTTTCTCAACGGCATAACTCAAAAAGTTATTGATGGATTTTTATGAAATTAACATGAGTTGTTAAGTATACAACAAAGAGTAGATGACCAAATTCTGGTAATGATCAATTTGTTCGTTCGTTGGTCACTGTTTTCAATTTTATGCTTGTTAGCACAATAACTGAAAAATAATGAATGGATCTTTATGAAATTTATAGGGGTTGTTAGTAATGTTAATAGACAAATGATCAAATTTTGGCGCAGATCGGTTAGTTCGTTTGCATGTTTGACTCATGTTTGTCTTAACATTTGTTAGCAGTATAACTCAAAAAGTTATGAACGGATCTTCAAAAAAATTCCACGAGCTGTTATTACTATCAAAAGGCACAAATGATCAGATTTTGGAGTTTATACAAAGAAAATGATGGTTTCAGAGCCAATTTGAATTTTTTGCTACCTTTGCCTCGCTTGGCGGAGGTACGCCCTCTGAGAGTGATCTAGATAATAATAATAATCATGACGCACAAATTTAGCAGATCAAAGAAAGAAAAAAGATATTCTTCATCTGCAGAGCAAAAACACCAAGAAGATTAAAGAAAACGAGGGTTTCATTAAAGTGATTGCATTCTGTCGTTATATCACGTTATGACTGTTGCAAGAGAACAGTGCTGCCGCTAGTCATAGCATAACGCATCACATATATACCTTATATAATATTTATATTTCAAAACTTCTGGTGACAGATTGAAGGCAGCAGGAAGCTCTATGCAAACCGCAGCTCGGGCGTCACATGTTGAATACTTCTACTGACACTCTGAAGTTGATGGTCACAGTGCATCACAGGGCATTTCACACTTTACCCACAGAAAAATTTTACTAGTCGTCTACAGTTTCTCGTTCACGATAAGATATTTTACACACTGAGTTGGTTTATTGACGGGTTTCATGTACACTTTACCTACAGAAAAAATTTTACTAGCCGTCTACAGTTTCTCGTTCACGATAAGATATTTTACACACTGAGTTGGTTTATTGACGGGCTTCATATACTATCACCTAGCGTTCCCTACCAGCCGTCTCAGTTGGCGATGAAGAAAGAACATGTTGGTCTCTCGACTATACGCACCAAAGTACACCGAACCTGCCCCCCCCCCCCACCCCACCCGTCTCCCGCAGTGACCTCTCACCACCAAAAGAAAGGCGCAACTTCGCCAAACAAAAAGCAAAACAAACTTTAGCAGCAAAGACAAACCGCGACAGGAACACGTGAAGTTCCGAGGACAACTTGCGCGCAATCTCTTCAGCTCGATTAGAGGGAGGGCACATTTAAGCTGCAGGTAACAAGGGCTGCGACTGTCGGTTGGGCATAGTGAAATACATAGGTATTGGGCTGCAGTACTGTTGAAATAACACCAAGACACTATTATAAAAACTAACTAACGGGACCCGTGGAAATTCAACGGTTGAATAAAGTCTACACCTTCCAAACCGAACGAGACCACGTTACGCTATTGATTCTTAGTTTTTCATTAAATAGGTTTAGCAAATTTTTGGCCAATTCTACTATAGGCATTCATTGCATTGCTTGCTGTAAATGACTTATAGTTCGATCTTTGCTCCACAAGTATCTTTACTTTTAGATAGGCATGTTATGATATGTAAAGCCTAACTCTAAGCCCCAGAGTATTGTGTAAACACTGCATACTGAGAACAATAAAGTGTTACCGTTACCCGAGTTTAACCTAAAACATCTCTTCTAACGTAACACACCCCATCTAAGGAAATGCCCGTCAATTAACCCTGACGAACTCTTCCTAACTCAATAATGTCTGTCTACCTTAATATAATAATTATATTGTATACGCTAACTTGACCCGAGGGTGAAACGTGAGAATTCCACGATTAGTTAACGTTTTCACTTCGTAAAATGCAGCAATCCTAAGTGCAATCATAACTCATCGTAGCTTGACCCAACGCAGCTTTTCTTACCTAACCTGCCCCGTAAATAACGCCAGAGGGCCACACGGTCAAAAATTACGGCAGTAATTTTGTAATTGGGCTTTTCATTGTTCCTGTTCCTAGTACGGGTTTTGCTGTAAAATAGGTCTTATTCCTGCCGGCCTGATCTTCCATTAATGAAGCGCTAGTTGTGCAGGCATGAGTTTTGCAAGAGCAAATATCCTCCGTGCAGGATAAGGTGCGAATATCAGCTTGGAATTGGGCAAACGTTGAGCAGCAATGAGAAAATGTAGTTCAGTGAAAAGAATTCACCGGAAATGCTTAGGGCTTGCTGTGAACTGGATACCAATCGATTGTTGAACCTCAAGCGTCGAAATTTGGCTGAAATGTAAATTCAGTATAAAAAGCGTCAGCTTAGCGTGAGATTTCAGCTACATCTAAGAGATTCAGTTAACGTCTAACGAAACATGGTAACGTTTCTCCTTTCCCATCGGATGTCGCTGCTATGGATGCGGCTGAAACCTGTTCAAATTCCATACAAGAGACGCAATGTTCTTCAGTGATATCTCAGACTCGTATCATACTAATTGCCCCTATCTAATACTGAAGGAACCTGTGTAATTTCAACAGAAATCAAGACTCTTCAATAATTATGCCTTCGGAACCGTGTCATGCATAGAAAGGTTGAAAATATCCCAAGTCAGGCAGTGAACCTTCTATCTAAGGCCTGCCTAGAGGTAGCAGCTAAAATTTGAACTTTACTCTTTCTCCTATTCATCTGCAGCGCATTCTAACTACATATCTGGCTGGCCCTACTAAAAACGTCGAGCGCCACGAGCAAAGCGAGCATAATATGTTGAGAAAGAAATGAAAAGCAGTAGATAAGATACGAGTGAAATGGTCTTCATTGCTTTGCTTTGAAAGTGACAAAAATTTTTTCAAGAAGCGCTAAAGATGACAGCTATAGTTGAACGTCCTAGCGTAAATCGAGCTTCTTACAAGTTGAATAACCTCCCCCATCTTATGTTGGAAAGCGTAACGTGCAGAGACACGGACAGACGGATGGACGGACGGACGTACGTACGGACGGATGGAGCCCCAAGCAGAATTATAATACAGATGAGTAGTTTTATACATAATTTCGAGTCTTTCTCCCTTGGCCCGGGAGAGCTTGATTTCAGCTGCTTGAAAGCTTACTTTCAAAATTAGGTTCAAATGCAGCTTTACCTACAAAATGTACTCATCTGTATCCAAGTTACGCCTGTGGCAGGAAGTATAAAATTAATCCCATTTTCTCTGTACTATGCTTGCAAATTTTATTGCAAGCAGAAATAAAGTACTTTTACTGTTGGCACTTTTGGATCAACGTCAGACAGCATCACAGCAGCAGCTATGCATTGTTAGTCGCCCACTAGCAAGCAAATATTAAGGTACTATGACACACACGATCCTCAATGTTTCAGTGTTCTGCATTCGTAGATTTCTTTACGGAAAAGCACTTTTGAAATGATGACTAAGAGACAGCAACAGGGCTAGAAATGAAAAATTGAAGCGATATTACTTCCAGCTCCCTGAAGTAAAAAAATCAAGATCTAATTTTACAACATAAAGTACAGTTGGTAGTGGGAGAAGCATTGACAGCAGCCCTGTCGCTGCTATAGAAGTAATTCTCCGTAATAAAGGAAGCATAATTGAAGTCCTCGTCTAGAGTATTAGTAGTGATTAGCATAAACATATCAGCAAGAAGAGTAGGCTTCATAATTGGAGTCTGACCCATTCTAACTGTTCTCTGCTGCAATTGTAAGTGCAGTGCCACTGTACAGTTATCTGTAGCTTCTACAGTTGCCGTGACAATATGACAACTGCTGCAGATGTGCTGCTGGAGCGCTCACCCTGTACTGCCCCGGTGATATTTTCTGATATTCAAATGCAATTGACAGTAAAACTAATCATAGCCATCATTCTTTTAATTAAATACGTAAAACAATAGTTGAACATATGACTTCGAGACTCTGAAGAAAAAACTCGGATATTGATTGAAGTTCTAAGCATTTTTTTTTGGGTGGTACAAATTGGTCTCGCCTTGGCGCTCAAGCGGCTGAAAAAATTGGTAACGGATAGGGTTAACAGTACAACCAAGCTGCTGCAACAGAGAGTGCTTTGCAAGGAGATTCAATAGAGGAGGGAGCCCTGCGGCCAGCAAGTCAACCAGATCTTTTGTGGCTGTGAGACGCGTTCATGACAAGAAGCTTCAAAAGTCTGTCTTTGCTGGTGCGGGTATTGGTAGCTTTAAACGATCTGTATACAGAGCTATTCTGTGATCTTGGATTTTTGTTTATCACTGGCTCGGCTGGTTGCGTGGGAGTTTGTCAACATCATGGAGTTTCTCCGTTCCCACGTCGCCAGTCTGATGTAATTTAATAATAATAATAGAGAGAAGGGAGCCAGGAGCCTCGTCTGTGAAGCTCAAGAGTCGCTTATGGCTGCAGCCAGTCGCCGTATGCACCCATCGCATATCAGTAAGGAGTCGGGTATGGCTGCAGCTAGTCACCGTATGCACCAATCGCATAACAGTAAATCGGTTTGTCTGCTGCTCCCCCGTAACACTCGCTGCTCCCCAGTCACTTCCACCACTGAGATTCATGAACGCATCTCACAGCCACAAAAGATCTGGTTGACTCGCTGGCGAATCTGTGCATGGGCCGCAGGGCTCTCTCCTTCTCTATTGAAGCTCCTGGGTTTACCTAACTCACCAGGTCAAACTTTGCACTCTCCATCAAAGCTTACACTCTACATCTTAACTGAAGTAAGCACCATGTAAACATCCATATGAAACGAATTGATCTGATTATTGTTAATATCGTCTCTTCCCCAAGACCTTGTCTGATCTAACGCGCCTCCTATAACCGTATGATGCGCCTTGTCTAAGCCAATATACCTACCTTGTTTAACCAAACGAGTTATATCTCGCCTACTTTACTCCATCGAATCTACTGGGAAAATTACATGTCGTAAATCTACTACAGTGTGCAAATTACCACAGAACAGAATACATTGACGCTCAAAAATCATACTTATTGCAATATACACAGCGTTTTATTTTTCCCGGAGATAAATACCACAATTCAATTTCCTACCTAGTTTGACAACCTTGTATAGCTCATTTACTTCAATACTTCGGACATTATTCAATAGAACTATGGAAATGAGACGACATCGCCCGTATGGTATATGGTTATTCCAGGCAATAAGTTCGTTCTGTTACTTTATCCGTTTATATTTCAATTGTCTCAGCTACCAGGCATTTATAATCTTCTCGTTACATAGTCTTGCAGATGATGCAAAGAAACTGCAATATATTATACAGCAGTATTAAGCAATGCTTTTGATAATTGTATCATGGGCATTATTCAATTGTGATCCTAAAATACATTCATCTCATGTGACCACGCGGGGTTCAGCATTTTGTTCCTGGGTTTTTTTTTCCTCCTGTGTGTGTATATTTTGTTTTACCTCTCGCGTTGGACGTACATTCAGTTGGTAATGTTCTTCAACCTTATCAATTCACATTTCATGACTGTTTTTTCTCAAATTCGCGTTTGCTTTCATAATTTCGATAATTTTCACTTATGGCTTTATCAGTTCTATTATATATTCAACTATGGGATCTATTGAATTTTGCCGGTAATTACTTATTTCATTTCTTTTCATTTACAGTGAATGCATTCCGAATTGACCGATTTATCAATAAACTTTCTTGTTAAGGAATCCAGCTTTCTGATCATTATCTTTTTTCTCCGTTTGACTTTCTTTGACAGAACTGTCTCCTTTGCCGATTTCTTTGTAAGTGGACCAACTCATGAATGGAAATGGGCAGATATTCCCAAGAATTTTCAAGGAAAATTTGCGGCTATATTTGCGCTGTTTTGTATATAATTAAGCCCACGTGCAAACCCAGGTATATTCATATTGAAAGAATTTTGAAAGTGTTCGCGGTTTCTGATACAATCCATCTTCAACTACTAATAGTTCAAGACTGAACAATCGAAGAAGAGCTTCCCATCAAACAGTAAATAGTAGATCTGATGCATATCCAACATCAGATATATTAAGTAACTGACGAAGAATGAAATACATTGAGCGACAATAATCCGATGAATATATATTTTTTCTTAGGTTGGTAGCCAGGATACGACTCTGGTGTACTTACTGAGCTCTATTGTTGAACTTTTTGAGATTTTTTTTTTCTGCAGGCGGGCTACGTTTAATGATCCGTATGCTTGGGGTTACATACAAATAAATATAAAAAAGAAGACTTTCAAAACTATCCACTATCCATTGTATATAATAATCACAGTTGTTGGTGGCTTGCTTGATCTCTCTCGCTCGCTCTTTGGTTTGTCTGTCTCTCCGTCACGCTGTTGAAAATTTAGACAGGAGAATATTCATCTCCTGAAAAACAAGTTAAGATACCATAAAATTTCAGATCTTGGAGTAACGGTGACAAATAAAGCTTCTGAAAAATATGGCCAAAAGTGGAAATACCGTATTTTCTGAATCTCGCTTCGCTTTGAAAACTAGCTCAGTAGTTTTTGATATGAGATGATGATTTTTCTTCTGGGCGTGGTAGATGCATGGAGGTTCTAATAGAGAGGAGGGCACCCTCTCCATTTATCCTACGGGAGCGTTGCGAGTAAACTTTTCCCTTAAACTGGCCGAGTGGCTTATCCAATCCGAGAGCGGCATTGCCTCACGCAGCCTATATAGGAAGGAGTCCTGAGCTCAAATTTTTATAGCCATTAACCATCGACGAAATTCCGAGCGGTTGGAAGTATGTAAAGGAAACTTGTATCCTGTACACCATCTGATGATGAAAGTAACAAGATGAGCACTGGGATATAAATCTTCAGACACGATTGTCTTTGCAAAAATATTGAAGAACTGCCCGTCTGTATCTTCCTTAATTATATGTGCTGACCACTGGCACTTCAGCCACTTTAAGGACTCCAAACGCCAGCTTCGATCACGTGACAAAGCCAAGTGTTTACTCGCCCAGAGAGTGCTTGGGCTTGCTCCTCCCATTAGAAGCTCCTTGGGTAGATGAAAGGTTGTACTTTTGATGGAGATTTAGATCCCGTCTGGCATAAGCTATGTCGCATACTTTTAGCTGACTTTCTTCGTAGCAGCTTGAGAGGTTCAGTCGTTGTTGGAGTTTTCGTTCCTTTCGGGCATAACCCATATCGCTTATGCTTTTTTGAGCTGAATCTTTCGTAGCAGTTGAAACTTCACGCTGAACAGACGCCTTTTTATATTCAACTAGTGCACCTTTGCGTTGGGAAAACAACTTATTCAGTACTTTATACATAAACTTTTGTAGAATGGTAGGGTAGCTTTTTTCAAGTGTGATGAAGTTTTAAGTGTTTCAGGTGGTAGTCCACAAAGTCCACAATGTTCACCGAGTCCACAAAGTTCACCAAGTCCACAAAGTTCACCAAGTCCACAAAGTCCACGAAGTTCACCAAGTCCACATTGTTCACCAAATGCACAAAAGCAACCAAGTTCACAAAGGCCCGTGACCAGGCCTTCACTAATAACCCGGGAATTCCCGGGTTCGTATCCTGGATAGGGTTTGGCAAAAAAAAGTTGGGTGCCTTGGAATTTTTTTCTTCAGTATTAGATAGGGGAAAAATAAGGCTTCGGACAGACGGACGGACTGACAGACAGCTCTCTTATTATAGTATAGATTTACATTGGAGCCAAATTTCACTCTAGAGGTTTTACTGGGTTAGCTGGTATCCAAGTTACCCTACGGTAAGCCCCGAGCATTTCCGGTGAATTCTTTAGACTGAACTATATTTTCTTAGTGCTACTCAACGTTTGACCAATAGCTACGACTTGCGTTTCATTAATTAAGATCACGCCTGCCGGAATGAGACCTACTTTACAGCAAAACCTATACTGGGAACCGTAACATTTAAGAGCTTGGTCACAATATTATTGCCGCCATTTTTTGACCGCTGCGCCCTCCAGTATAATAATAAAACACTGTTGTTGGTCGCTTGCTTACTCTCTTGCTCCCTTGCTTTCCCCAATGTTGGTCCGTCTCTCCGTTACACTTTTAAGAGTTTACTAGGAGAAAATTCATGAACTGAAAAACAAGTTGAGATACTAGACACTTTCAGCGCTTGGAGTACCGGTGACAAATACATATAGCTCTGGACCTCCAGCCTCGGGATCCCCGCTTTCTTTGCTGAATGATATCGTAGTAGTTGAAACTTCACGCTGAGCAGATGCTTTTTTATATCGAACTTACATCGCAGCCAAATTTCGATGCTTGCGGTCAACAATCAGTTGGTATCCACAGTACGGTGAGTCCTGGGCATTTTCAGCGAATTATATTGACAACTATATTTTCTTAGTGCAGCTTTACGCTTGATCAATTCCAAGCGGATATTCGCTCATTATCTTGCACGGGGGGTATTCTGCTATCGCAAAACTCATGGTTGTACAGCTTGCGTTTCACTAATGGAAGATCAGGCCTGCAGGGATGAGACCTATAATAAAGCAAAATCTATACTGGGAACCGGAACAATAAAAAGCCCAATCACAAAATATTTGCCGTCATTTTTGACGGCTGGGCCCTCTGGTTTCCAATGTTAACAAGTTCGTAGACTGGAAACCTGCGCTCTAATACTTGCTGCAGCCCAGTGGCACGTCAATGATCTCGTACAACGACTGGGAAGCTGGGACGAGAGCTACAAAAACCAGGAAATGGCGAAAATTCAAGAGAGCAGTAGCACTGTCTTTCAATATCTGAGACCCGCATTATACGAGAACACACAAACTGCAAAAATTATGACGCGAAAACATGGAGCACGAAAATTACAATCCGCCAAAAATATTTACCAAAAGACCTGCAAGCAGTTGGAACTTAAAGAAGTGAAAACTGGACTCTTGCTCTTCCCTCCCGAGTTGATAGGCAAGAGATCGTTATTTCTTCCTATCTAATAGTGAAAGCGTAACGGTCATACTGAGGAACGAACTAAGGAAGGAAGGAACGTAGGGAGGAGGAGCAAGCACATTAATATTATAGATGGCTCGGGTATATAATCAATTACATATTTCGTGTCCGCTTCTTAATTAAGAAACATAGGTAAAATTTTCAGTACTTCAACCAAGCTGATTTTTGAGCTTGAAACGCAGTATCATGACTACGGTATGCTCACATTGCATACAAGCCGACTGGAATTTTATTCAAGTTTATTGCAGGTGAATTAAGTAGATTGCATATGATGGCAACATTATGGAAACTTAATAGTTACATGTATTGCACCGCCAACGCTGAAATTGGAGCTATGAAGATGTC
The DNA here is from genome assembly GCA_001587735.2 of Parhyale hawaiensis. NCBI lineage: Eukaryota > Metazoa > Arthropoda > Malacostraca > Amphipoda > Hyalidae > Parhyale > Parhyale hawaiensis. Next base: position 34,103,438 of record LQNS02278091.1, on the reverse strand, counting down.
TACAGTTTCTCTAAGCACTCTCATCCATCCTGATTTATACTCTGCAAACATCCAAACATCAGCTGCTCTGAAGTGATGTTTATATCAAGGAAACAACGGGTAAATAATTCTTCAGAGCACAGCAGGCCAAGGACAATGATACTTAACAGGTTAGCGCACGCGGAGGGCCCAAGCTGCTGTGCACTCCGGATAATAAGCTTGTGACGTTACAAGTTACTTGTACATTGATAAATAACTACTTCCCATTGTTGTTTTCATTATTCCATTTACGTAACCATTATTTTAGAGTCACGATGACAAGCAAATTATATGGAGGTATCCGTGTAAATTCCTCTTGGTACACTGCCACAGCGCAGACTCTTAGCAACAGTTAGACGCAACAAAATAAGACATATCTGCTGGCGCACTAGAAAGTAACTCAAGAGGAAGCAACACAATACACCATTACGTCAGATGGCCGTAAGCGACGAGGTACCAAGAGGATCTGTCCCATGGCCCAGATAACTTAAAGCTGAATCTTCGAGAGAATGCGGCTCGTCTCCCGAAATAAGTTTGGCAGATTGAGCCGCGTTAGAACAAAAAAAAAAAAAAACCGTCGCCGCTGGATAGAAGAAGACCCTAAGGTGTCGGAGTGAACAAAACCAACACCGGAAAACACGGCTCGCTTTGAAACGCTTCTCATAGTGGCCGCGTGAGATTAATAAGATGCGACAGAAATAGGACGGCTCTTTAAAGATGAGTGAACGAACTGCGAGCTGCGGCTCTGGCGAGCGGCGTGCGTATAGCTGTGCAGGGTCAACGTTTGCTGTGAGTCGACGTACGAGGGATATGGTCAGTAGTGCACAGTGTTGGGAATATGGTCTGTCGTGCGCAGTGTTGGGAATATGGTCTGTTGTGCGCCGGGTTGGGAATACGGTATGTAGTGCGCAGTGTTGCGAATATGGTCTGCCGTGCGCAGTGTTGAGAATATGGTCTGTCGTGCGCAGTGTTGAGAATATGGTCTGTCGTAAGCGGGTTTGGGAATACGGTATGTAGTGCACAGTGTTGGAAATATGGTCTGTAGTGCGCAGTGTTGAGAATATGGTCTGTAGTGCGCAGTGTTGAGAATATGGTCTGTAGTGCGCAGTGTTGAGAATATGGTCTGTAGTGCGCAGTGTTGAGAATATGGTCTGTAGTGCGCAGTGTTGAGAACTTGGTGTGTAGAGAGTTGCGTTGAGGGTTGTATACGTTGCAATAAATCAATCATTGTCTGCAGCGCGCTGTGTCGTCTGGAAGCCTTCCTGTCAGTCCGAGTACCAGCAGGACGCTGCCCTATTAAAAATCGCGGCAGTTTTTTGGTACGATTATGAGATTTTGGCTATGCATGCGCGTAATATGGTATGTTTACAGGAAAAACGTTCATTACAAAGATTAACATCCTATATGCCGCTCGTAAAGTGTCCATGAAAACCTATATGACATTTAAGGCATGGCGGCCATGGTTCATTTATGGTATTTTTTATTGCATTCGGATTATGGTATGCATTTCCTTAGCGGCCATCTTACCATATCCTGATGATAATATGCCC
>LQNS02278091.1:34061255-34083629 GCA_001587735.2 Parhyale hawaiensis | reverse complement strand
CCGTAGTCGGCATTAGCCAATGACTGGGATCGGAAGTTCGGGATCGCTTTAATTTTTTGGCGGCGGGATCGGAAGGCCGTAGTCGGCATTAGCCAATGACCGGGATCGGAAGTTCGGGATCGGACTAATACTCGTATTTTGAGGATCGATGTCCAGCACTGTTCAGTTCCCATGCTATCGGTAAGGGGTAACTTACGCGTTTGCAGTATTTAGATTTCAAATTCGTGAAGCGGCTGCCCCTATATACCGGGAAGTAAATGAATCGGTCTCACTTAATACTGTTAAAGACGAACAAACAGAGGAAACAAGTAATCAATCAACCAACCAACGAGCTACATATTATTGTGAAAAGAACGTGTTTTCGTCAGACTTCTGACGCCTCACTGAAGCACTAACACGAACTTCGAAGAACCCTTAATATCTAAAATATGTTTACCTGAGGATGTGTGCGTCACAACTCAAATCCTACGCTACGTTTTATATTCTAGTGAGCAGGCGAACACTCAAGCGAACGCGGTATCACAAAACTACGAAGTTGGAGCTAGAGTCCCGCGAAATCCAAGTACTGAAGTTACAGAATTTTATTCTGCGAGAGTTTAGTTGAGCGAGCTAAATCAATTTTGATTTTGCACGGAGTTGTAAACCATTGGTGAAATTACTACGAGAGCATCACCTAATGACGTCTCACCTGACAGAATAAGAAGCTAAAATTCTGCTCTGCTGATGCTCTGAAAGAGAATTATATGGACAAACTTTCACTACAGCCAAAAATACTAACTTGTGACGGTGGACTACGAATACTTCATCCAAGATTTTACGCTAGACAAAAGCCTTGAAGCGAGTGTCTGTTCACAGCCTAAAGACATACACCTATAAGTACCGTTGAGTATAGGTGATCGTTGCGATAGGTAGTTCATGTCGAAAATATAGAGAAACTTTGAAACAGCACAAGATGATTAACAAAAATATAACACGAGCAATGAAATTGCTAGCCAAATTTTTTTTAAACATGCATCTTTAGAAGCTGTTACAAGACAGAAAAAACTATGAAACTCATATGAACTTGTATAGTATATCAATAGTTGAGTGAAAGTAAAAAAAAAACTATTTTGTCGGGTTGTATATAAGTGAAGGGAGCGCTGATTTATAATGGACCGCACTGCAGCTAGGCATTAAACAGACAACTCGCCAGCGCTCGTTGCTTCTCGTCGATCCAATCCATTCTGTAAAAATTAATGATGAGGCGTCATTACATCCGGACAAGCCTAACAGGCTGACGTTGACTAATACAAATAACAGGCAGGAAAATGCACGGCAACAGCGACTGTTCGATGATCAGCTAAAAAGCAATTTCCGTTAGCGAAGGAAGTCATCAGAGAGAATAAGCAAAACATTGCAGGAAGCTGAAATCCTCAGTAATGAGTCAACATTAAATACTGACTTTTCATATCGATTGGGGAGGGGGGCAAACTACGGCCAGCGTGCCTCATCCGGCCCGTTAGCTTTGTAATCCGGCCCGCCAAAGACTTTGAGACCTACAATATGCTAGCCCGCATTAAGCGCTTACCTACATAGTGATTCTGAAATTACATACCAGCAGCAATAATGTCATTTGCTTTATTTTTGCTTTTTTTTAGGTATTACCACTGTATTTCTTTCATTTTTTCTGTTTATATTTGATATGTGTGCATCGGGCGCTACCCGGCCGTCTGTCATTGTTTTACAATTCCAATGTGGCCATTGAATCAATACGTTTGCCCACCATCGACATAGCAGGGTCATTTCACAACCAATACTCGCTATTTGCTCACGCTGTTTAATGCTGTTTATCAATTATTCGGAAATTAGGTAGATCCACCGGGAACTTTAAGCTCCAGGATAGAACGAAGAACGACCGTGGCACCACCCTTCAGAAAAACACAAGGGTGCATTATGTATTCCTATCAATCCAGCGCCATTGTTCTGACCACTTTAGAAACACCTTACAAAAGGCTTTTGAATGGCATCACTAAAAATGATTTTAGGTTTAGAAATTACCCACGATGGCTCTACTTATCTTTTTTTTTCATCAAATTATGGGGCCAAAGAATAAAAATTAACGCCAGAATAAAGACAATACACTCGAGTTTGGGACGCAAAAGACAATATCCGCCCATGAATAAAGACAAAAGCCCTCGAGTCCGGGACGCAAAAGACAATATCTGCCCAGCCCATGAATAAAGACAAAAGCATTCGAGTCCGGGACGCAAAAGACAATATCCGCCCATGAATAAAAACAAAAGCACNATGAATAAAGACAAAAGCACTCGAGTCCGGGACGCAAAAGACAATATCCGCCCATGAATAAAGACAAAAGCACTCGAGTCCGGGACGCAAAAGACAATATCCGCCCATGAATAAAGACAAAAGCACTCGAGTCCGGGTCGCAAAAGACAATATCCGCCCATGAATAAAGACAAAAGCACTCGAGTCCGGGACGCAAAGGACAATATCCGTGAGAGAAATGATGGCTCAACCAGAGGACCAAGACTCGAGAAGAGCAAACACTCGGAGAGCGTCGCTCCGCCGTCGCCTCAGAAGAGCCAAATGGCAAAAGCTGGAGGCAAATTGACCGACAGGTCGGTTCCTTGTACCGCCAAACGATGGCTCCAGAATAAGGAGCAGCGACCAAAAATCGTAAAAAACTGCAACCTCCTTCGATATTTGAAGCTTTCGGGGGCCTGAAGAAATGGAAGCCTGTGTGCCAGGGGTGGCTGGATGTGGGAGGGCAGGAGGACATGGACTGTGAAGCAGTAACACCAACGAATGCACGGAACCCACTTGAGGACAAAATTGGTACTGGTAATCATCCTCCATTAATGCGGTCTGTCCTAACCGCAACTAGTCGCTATTAAATGATTTACCGCACTCTTAGGTGCTGCTCAGATTTTCATATGCAGTGATAGTTGAAATGTTGTTTGCACAAGTTCTAATACGCTTCTCATTTGCTTTTATACTGTAACTGTGCTGTCAATAACGCTAAACAACTTTGTAACTTCTGACACATTTCACCTTCACCACGTTTATTGGAATTTTTTATCTTCTTTTTGATACTTTATTTCTACTCTATTTAGAATTCACTGCTGCAGGGGCCCTTTTACACACAAATGTAAAGAATGATGCTTCCTCCACTATGAAGTATTAGGTATTATAAGAAGATTTAAGCCTCCCTAAATAAGTACTAAGCTCTTCTAAGAGAGGAAAAGGAAGGGACACATAGTATGTCGACAGAAAAACGGGGAACCCATGCACGAAGGTGNGAAGCAAAGTGGGCACGAAAGACAGACGTCCCGAAGGCCTAGCTAATGGCTAAGGTAACCTACTCAAACCCCCTGGGGGCGCTACTCTCCATAACATAGGATGGGCGAACCTAACTAACCTAACCCTATGGCCATCCTATGCCGCCGGAGGGGCCAGTGTGAAGTAAACTACGTACCTAACTTGCGCGTTAGAAGTGATGCCGTAACTGAAAAATTACGTTATGGTACCGCATAAAGGGATTCAGCGTCGCATACGTGGGATACTGGGAATAAAATTTTTACCGCAATAATGGGTGATCACATACACAGATGCCGCATTAATGGGTGATCGCATACACAAATGGCGCATTAATGGAGGATCGTCAGTAATTAGAATATCAAAAAGTGAGGCCAGCACACGAACGCGACCGTGACATTAATATGATGAACGTCCACACAAAATAGTTCCAAGTTTTCTCCTGAAATAACATACTAATGACGTAATCCAGAAGGTTTTGTAATCTGTTACTACATAATTAGCTACAAAAAAAGGCACGAATATTTTAGCTGCCTGACAGTGTGCGTTGTTTATGCCTCCCTAGCCACGGCAGTGGTGTTCCAAGAGCGGGATAGGATGGTACATACAGTATGTCCACAGAAACGTAAAAGTGGCACGAAAGAAAAATGTTTCGGAGGCCAAGGTATGGTGAGACATCGTACGTTGTCCCTACGGGGATGCGACTTCTATAGCAGCGGCTTCTATTAAGAATCGAGGCCGTTATCAGGCGGCGTAAAGCAGTAACTGGCCAGCCCTACTACAGGCGGTCACCGACACAGGGTAGATGAGGTGCCACAATAAGTAGACCAAACAGACGGGGTCGGACTCCCGCAGCTGCGGCGGGTGGCAATGACTAAGTGTGGCGTTTAGCTATTCGCAATTGGCGACTAGCTCAAAAAGCAGACACGGAGACTCTATAACCACCGTTTCATAACCGTAAGGGCTCTTTCACACGTACCGGTTTCGTCCGTACGAGAAAAAAACAACGTACGGATATTTGCCGTGAACGCCTTAATTTTCCCAAACAACAATTTTTAATGTCCGGTAGGGCGGCGAGTTCAGTTGTCACTTGCACGTTAAATGGAGAGATCCCATATTATTGCGTTGAGCTTATTGCATCGCCGTCGACGGCATCGCAAAAGTAATCGTTTCTACTGGCCACATCCGATTAATCAGAGAAGAGATAAAATAAATTCATTTCACAGCTTGACGACTTAAGAGGAGATGAAAAAAAATTTTTCAATTATTTTCATCTTTTGACGAGCTTCATATCCGACTGAAATATATTCTACAACGCCAGTATACGAAATTGAGGAACTGCATTCAACCTGTTAAGGTGTTGGCTATAACATTGAGGTAAGTAAAAACTTATCAGTTGTCTATTTTATTAGTAAATTTTATTGTTCATGTTAAGTATAAACTAATACCAGCAAAATCGGTTTCTGGCTATACAATAACAGTCAAAAAACAATAAACTTACATTTGGCAATTTATTCAAAGCAAAATATATTTATGTCCAAAGAACACAGTTATCTATTTTCTTTGGAAATCTGGACGACCACCGTATGTTATCGTGAGTATTCACGGCTGCAACACAGCTACCGTGCCGATACCGTTAGGTGTGAAAGCTGTCAGTGACTATCACGTTCCACTAGCAAGGATCAACCGTACGGTTTTTTTCCGTACGGACGAAATCGGTATGCGTGAAAGAAGCCTAAGGCGGCTTACTTGAGCCTATTTCGGCATAGTATGGCTCCAGACCTGCACCGATTGTTAATAGAGCTTAGGCTGCGCTGGAATGAGAACTCCGCAAAATAAATATATAAACGATAGATAATTTTTTGAAAACGTTAAGCTTGCACCGTGTATAGAAAGTGTGCTCACAGCACATTACAGAAAAAGGGGAGTGAAAGCAAACAGAAGGGTTGGCAGGACCACCCCCCAGCTGATGGCTGCGCGTAACTAGCACTTGCAGAGCTACCAGAGTTACGTGAGCAACGGGCAATGCACAGCTGACGGGATATCCAGTGCGATCGTTCTCCCGGCAAACCGCCGTTTCGTGGTTGTCTCAGTTACTGAGGCATTACTGTACGCAGTGGCATATGTATTACGTGATATTTCATTGTCCTAGCAAGTTTAATGAAAGACTTTCTCTAAGAGAAAAGCAGTAGAACCGAGAGCAGTCTGCAACGTAACCTCTCACCTCCGCTCCTTAATAATGACAGAGATCAGAGAAACTGTGGTACTTGTGACTGGCTCACTGCTGCATACTTCATAAGCACGCAAATTTTGTGAAAGTACCCCCTCCCCCTTTTCTATACTGTTTCTCACTGTAACGTGTTTTAGTTCTAAAGACCGTTTTCCTTCTACTTAGCCAGTAAAACGGCCATCTTGTGTCAGCTAAGAAATTGGCGATGATTGTACATCTTGAAAAAGGATATCGACTGAAAGAAGTGGTTCCAAATATTGGTCTAGATTCCGAAATAGTTTGCAACGTCATACGAAATTCCACATTGAGATAAGCTCTTTTGATACCAAGCCCACTCCTGATCGCAAGAAAAACCATCAGAAAAAACAAATTAGATCACAAATTATAATGGCTAGGAAGCCTGCAGCTCTGAGACACCCAAGAGACTTACCGTGCGAGACATCGAAATATTATAGCGCTGGCAGCCTAACTTCGGCTGCTTTCAAAGTAAATTGACTGCACAAATGTAAGAAAAGGTGAAGACGATTCAGAGCGCCTGCGACAAATTCTCCATCTTGTCGGGCAAAAAATTCACACTGCGGAGGAAGCAGCGAATGCCCAAAATGAAAGGATTTTGGCAACGAGTTAGGATGTGGTTCGCAAAGGCTCCCAGAATCCGTTGCGCAGAACAGAATCTGCTGTGGTGATTTAAGAAAAGAAAAGAAGAGGCACAGGCTATGTCAACGCAAAATGAGGAACTCATGTAGTGACGAGGGTTCCTTTCCCCGGAAAGCGGGATCACCACTTAACGGTATTTCCTGGGAGGTTCATTCCCTGGGAATAGTTTTTCCTATAAATGCCAGTAGCTAATTCGCAATGCTAAATGTTGGTCCTGTATTTAATGCTGTGCATTAGGGACCGGAATTTCTTCGGAACCGAAAACAATTCCCTGGAAATTATGTAAAATACTGATCCCAACTTCGCAGCAGAGGAACTTTAGCAGTGACATGAACCGAGGACAGACGCCAGTGAGATTAGAGAGGGGGGGGATGGGGGAAGAAAAGGAAGAACAGAAGCAAGACTGTCACTAGAAGAAAAAAAAGGGAAAGCATTCGAAATATAACGAATCCCGAAGGCCTCAAGGCGGTAGAGGTAAGCTGTTGGACCTATAAGGGTACGGCAAGGATATACACTAGCGGGCAAAATAAGAGAACGATTTTCATTATTTGAAAATAAAGTTTAACCATGTAGAGTAAGTTAATGAATCTTTTGATGGGGCCTTAAGGAATGTATTTAACATATTTCTGCAAAATATCAGGACAAACATAACTATATTTAATACAATAGAGTAATCTAACAAACAATAACAAAAATTGAACAGTACAATATCAGAGAACGATCGTCTCTAAAACATTCTCACATTTACCCCGGTCATCTAGCAACATTCAATTTCGTGTACATGACTTCTAGAACTGCCACTCTTACGATTACACCATTCTAGAAACATGGCATCTCACGTGAAAGTTACTCCTGAGCTTCGGGAAGAAATTGTTAAGTTCAGTTCCTCAGGAATGACTCGGCCATATCAAGAGAGGTAAACCGATCCAAGAGCGTTGTTTCTCGTGCTCTGAAGCTCTACGATGAAAAGAAACAGCTGGAATCACCCGTATCTGCAGGCCGCCCTCGAAAAACCACCATACGAGTTGATAGGATTATGAAACGCTATGCCCAGAAAGATCCTTTCGAAACTGCAGCGGGAATTTCCAGAAAGCTGAAGGTCAATCAATAACAACATAGAAGTGTCTCGCTATACAGTTTCTCGTCGCCTCAATGCATGTGGGTTAAAGGCACGCAGTCCTGCCGCTAAGCCACTTATCAGTAAGAAGAATAGGATAGCAAGACTTGAATATGCGGAAAGGCACATCGTTTGGAGAGATGAAGATTGGGAAAGAGTGCGTTCCAGCGACAAAAGTAAATTTAATTTGGTTGGATCTGATGGCAGACGGTATGTTAGACGTGCAACAGGTGACAGGATGAACCCGAAATGTGTCGAAACATCTGTAAAGCATGGGGGAGGTAGCGTAATGGTGTGGGGCATGTATTCATCCAAAGGAGTTGGACCGTTGGTGGCCATTAAAGAAACTGTCAATTTTAATGTGTGTTTCAATTTTGTACAGCAATATGTTATCCCATCTCTACGATCATCAGCAAACCAGCCAGCAATTTTTATGCAGAACACTGCCCCGTGCCATACTGCAAAGAAAGTGAAGGAATATTTTGCAGAAGAAAATATCGAAGTCATGAAGTGGCCTGCCCAAAGCCCGGACCTTAATCCTATTGAAAATTTATGGAAAATTATAGGTGACAATGTAATAGAACGACAACCATCAACAGTAAAGGATCTGTGAACTAAAATTGAAGAGGAATGGAAAAAAATAACCCCAGAGTTTTGTAAGAAATTTGTGATGTCGTGTAATCGTCGCTGTGCTAAAGTTATTGAAAATAAAGGATTTAGTACTCCATACTAATTGCTCTAAACCTAAAACTGACCATTGTTCCATGTTATTTGTTTGTAAAATTGTATTTAGAGACGATCGTTCTCTTATTTTGCACTGTTCAATTTTTGTTATTGTTTGTTAGATTGCCCTAAATAGCCTCTAATGTATTAAATATAGTTATGTTTGTCCTGATATTTTGTAGAAATATGTTAAATACATTCCTTAGGGCCCCATCAAAAGATTCAAGAACCTACTCTACGTGGATAACCTTTATTTTGAAAAAATTAAAATCTTTCTCTTATTTTGCCCGCTAGTGTATAGCAGGCAATAATTAGTAAGCGCTATCGAATATTCTTCACCTATAAGCAGCGTCAGTTTGCAATACAACATATGATTAATTTCACCATTTACAGCATGGCTTATCACCTATGATGCATACATACATCTCATTCCGTTTTTCTCCGGCAAAGGCAATATTACATCATATAGTGAAGGGTTAAAAAATCACTACCTGCTTCCATTGGGGAAGAGGGCCAAAACAAATTCATCAGGAGCATAGGAGACAGCATACAGTAAATAAAAATACAGAGAATTTGAACATAACCTTGGTTTAAGCCGCTTCATCCACAATATCGGTTGCTATGCAGTGAGAAAATGCAGAGAACACGTAAAACGTTGGCGAGAGGAGCTCGCGGATTAAAATAGCAAACCGGAAAATAATGAAACAACAAAATATCTCCTGTATGATAATGAAAAACGACAGTAATCGTGCCACGGAGGCGCAGTTACTGGGACACTAGACAGGCAAACCTGCTTAGGGTGATGGCATACCAATAGCAGTTCACCGAGAACTTGGCAGGCAGGCTGGCAGTTTTAGAGAAGCACGGAATGCATTGGAGCGCGCACACCGAACAGCGGCAGTTGAGCAGACAGCGGCAGCTGTTCGGCGTGTGCGCTTCAATGCATTCCAGTGCTTCTAAAAAACTGCCAGCCTGCCTGTCAGTTTCTCACTGAACTGTTTTTGGGGTGCCAGTGCCCTTAACGGCCGATGCCACCTGAGTAGACCTGGGAAGTTGCACGGTGCTGTAGATGCGACTGGTCAGTTAGTGCGTGATATAATAGAGGGCTGTGTGTGGCCGGACAAACTCTCGTTTAATCAAGAGCACAATTTGGAGGTGCAACTTAAGCAGGCAGACTGTCTGAGATTCCGGCAGATCTTTTATCCATAAAACCACGCCAAAATTCAAGGGAATTAACACTAAAATCAACGATACCAACATGGTAGAGGACAACCTCCAATAAGAAGAATGCAATAAGGATGTTCATCTTGAAGATGCTCAAGTCAAGAATTTCATTGCTGTTTAGTGGTAAACTTTCTTCTCCATTGCCATTATGACACACGCCGAGTTTATTGTAATACGCAGTCTTCCTGTTCCATAAAGATTTAAAGCCTAAACTTTTAATTATAAACTGTGAGGCGGCGAAGCCACGGACGCTAGTGCGCAAAAGAAAAGCGCTGGGCTCCAGCCAGGCCCCGGGTACTTTACTTCAAGAATCGATCAATGAAGGATCCGCGAATAATAATAAGAGGCCTAAGAATGGATGTGAGCCGAGCACCTCGGCGGGAGACAATGTGGAGAGCCCACGACCGGTCGCTGCTATCGGCAGGTGCACGATAACGAGTGTCGTCATTTGGCGCTGATAGGGCGGCTCTTCGGTCCAATTTGTGGCGGGCGCAGGAGGTCATTTTTTCATGAAACAGACCAAAGAACCAAGAGTAATAATGAAGGGAAACATCTCTTGAGGCGCAGCCCCAAGGAAACTAATGGTTCGTGAAAAGAGGCCTCAGACATTACGCACAAATGCCCGAAGAGGATCATTTTGCCTTGGTAGCCAGGCGGAAGGAAAATCCTCGGAGAACGCTTGAGGGAAAAAGAAAGATATTTTTCCGAGGCTACGTACTCGTACTAACAATATGAGCTTCCGCAGGGCAAATGGGAAATGCTGTGCAATGGACCGTTTTCGTCCCCCGAAAACAAAACATTTGTTCGGCATTGAAGAAACAGACAGGGGCACGTAATGTGCCCCAAATATATTAACAGAATTTACGCGCGGCAGTAAATGAAAAAAAAAAAGAAAACTAAGCTCAAATTCAACAACTGTAGAGCGAGAAATGCATTTATATTTGCAGTAGTTGAGTTCTTTGTTATTATTATTATTATTATGCTGAGCAGGTTAAGGTTCAGTTTCCATAACAAAGGCGCTTTCGCAGAGCGAGAAGAAGGGACATATGATATGGTGACAAAAACGTGGAGCCCTTTCACAAGGGCATTACCACACAGGATCACAGCGCATGGGAACAGCAAGTCGAGAAAGAAAAGGAAGAAAGAGGATAGTAGCATCAGTAAAGAGTGTGCAACGGAAAGAAGCAAAGTGGGCGCGAAAGACAGGCATTCCGGAGGCTAGCTGATTGCTGTGGCAATCTACACAAACCCCCTGGGATCGCTGCTCCCCATAACATAGGATGGGCAAACCTAACTAACCTAACCCTATGGCCCCTCTTTTGATCATTGTTATAAAGTAGCGATGAAACTGCAAATACTTTCATTTTTTGTCGATGAAAATATGATTATAAACTCGTTATTCGAATGACCTATTAATCGAATAAAAAATGCAGAAAAACGCGTAGAAAGAGGAACTCTATGGATGCATTACTTCCGTTACTCCGACGCTCAGGGAGTTACAAGTGCGTATTTGTTAGCTCCCGCAGGGGAGTGTGCAATGGGCTATACGGTATTTGCTTGAGGAGCTATCGACGACTCAATATAGTTTTTTCGCATTCTTCTGATATGGGAAAATACTTGAGCTAGAACATTTTACACACCAAACGATTACAAGCGTTAGGCTGACCCATGGTATAACTACGCTAGAGTAGCCGCTATCGTTTGACCAGTTTGCGACTCTTTTCGGATCTCACAAAAATGTCACCTGGAGACCTAAAGCGAAGCTATCTTGTGCTTGAATTTATGAAAGTAATGTGAGCAAAACGAAAATTATGACGATAACATAATGAAGGCGCAAGGGGCTCTCTTTTAGAAATCTTGAAGATAGAAACTTCTGAGGAAACTGGATAAACTAGAGCACTCTGAGAGCGCATACCTCTGCTAAGTAAGGCAACTGTAACGAAAAAGTTCAATTGGCTCAGAAACCATGATTTCTTCCGTATCAACTCCAAAGTCTAATCATTTGTGTCTTTTAATAGTATTAACAGAAATTAAAGTATTGCAATTAGCACAAATACTCTAAGAAAAGAAAAAGAGACAAATCAATTGTAAGCCTAACCCAAAATACTATAGAAGATTAAAATCAGACCAAATGGACGGTTAACGTAAGGCAGAATGTGTACCGGAACTGCAGATATTTGAGCATTTAGGGACGGTGTTTGACAATGTATATATATTGATTCTACCACCCTAAGTTCTTTGCTATTATTTATGTTATCTATAACTGAAAAATCGGAAATCCTAAGTGGGTGATCGGCTTCCTGACTATGGTTCCAAATGGAGGATTGAACTAGTTTAGAAAGCACCACTGCCGTACGTCTTGAGATCCCCCTATGCTGTACACATCGCATGAACATCTGCAGAACGGTGCTGCCGATGTAAGAGAGCTGGCAGCTCCCACATACGTACTTATAAACAACTAACGATCGCAACAGCACCTAGGGAGACTCAGTACGCCGGTAAAAGGATCCTATTGTCTTGCTATTACGGTAGAAAAAAATTGAATTTACATGAAATAGGCTTTGACAAATTGCAGATGATATACATTTCTCTAACTTACGTAAATTATACCCTAAAAATGGCAATTGCAAATGTAACATATTTAGGAACATTAGCGACAACTGGGTGAGGAAAGTACTTATGCTGAAAATTTTTGGAAATAATATTAAAGAGCTTTGTAGGGTAATAATTAGTAAGGAAAAAGTTTTTGAGCTTGAGAACTTCTTGCTGGAATAAAACATTAGTTGAACACATGCGATACGCATTGTGTAGCAAGGTGTAAACGCTGGTAATTTTGTACTTATGAGGCATTGCATTGAAATAATTTGTACCAAGTGTCTAAAAAGGGGGTTTTCGGTGGACAAACTTTAAAAAATTATCTTCAGATCGCAAAACATCCACATTTAATAAAGGAAATCCTGCGATCAGATTCCAGTTCCATAGTAAAATTTATGTTTGCATGTCTAGAGGTAGAGTAATAGTAAAATTTTCGAGCCTGCTGCTCATCATCAAATAATAAGAAAGCATCGTCTAAGTATTTTCTGTAACTTCTCTCTACCGAAAACCCACTTTTTCGGGATTTGGTAGAAATTACTTCAGTGCAATACCTCATAAGTACAAAATTACCAGCGTTTACACCTTGCTACACAGGGCGTATAGCACTTGTTCAACCAATGTTTTATTCAAACAAGAAGTTCAAAAGCTCAAGAACTTTTTTCTTAATAATTATTACCCTACAAAGCTCTTTACTATTATTTCCAAAAATTTTCAGCATAAGTACTCTCCTCACCCAGTTGTCGCTAATGTTCCTAAATTTAAGTTATATTTGCAATTGCCATTTTTAGGGTATAATTCACGTAAGTTAGAGAAATGTATATCATCTGCAATTTGTCAAAGCCTATTTCATGTAAATTCAATTTTTTTCTACCGTAATAGCAAGACAATAGGATCCTTTAACCGGCGTACTAAGCCTCGCAAGATGCTGTTGCGATCGTCAGTTGTTTATAAGTACGTATGTGGGAGCTGCCAGCTCTCTTACATCGGCAACACCGTTCTGCAGATGTTCATGCGATGTGCACAGCAAAGGGAGATCTCAGGGCGCACGGGAGTGGTGCTTTCTAAACCAGTTCAATCCTCCATTAGGAACCATAGTCAGGAAGCCGATCACCCACGTAGGATTTCCGACTTTTCAGTTATAGGTAACATAAATACTAGCAAAGAACTTAGGGTGCTAGAATCAATATACATACATCATCAAAAACAGTCCTTAAATGCTCAAAAAATATGCAGTTCCGTTACACATTCTGCCTTAGGTTAACCGTCCATATGGTCTGATTTTAATCTTCTATAGTATTTTGGGTTAGGTTTACAATTCATTTGCCTCTTTTTCTTTTCCTATAGTATTAACAGTTTCTGCAATTTTTTGAAGATCCTTTCATAACTGCTTGAGTTATGCTACTAACAAACATTATGACACATATAACTCAAACATACAAACAAAGCAACCGATCTGCACCAAAATATGATAATTTATGCCTTTTAACATAACTGTAAATTCCTGTGTGTTTCATAAAAATTCACTGAAAACTTTTTGAGTTATTGCGCTAACAAACATAAAATCAAACACAGCAACACGAACAAACAAACAGCTCATCACAAATATTTCGTCATTTACTCTTTGTGATATACCTAACAACCCATGTAAATTTCATAAAAATCCATAATTTTTGAGTTATGGGATTGAGAAAAAATGGCAGACAAACAAACAAACGGAGGGACGGATCTTCACCAAAAGTTAATCATCTGTACCTCCTAACATACCTTACAATCCCAGTAAATTTCGTCAAAATCCGTCCATAGCTTTTTGAGTTATCTTGGCGACCAAAAAACTAACAGATTTGTAGATAGACAAACCCGACGAAAACATAACCTCCTTGGCGGAGGTAATCAGCAAGTTTTCTTAGTACATTGTCTGCATCAGTCCTCAACAATGTTTTACCGCGCAGTGTGGGTGAAGATTGGCTTCGTCCACAGCTAGTTAGGTATAGGGCAGAAATGCATTAAAACCTCATCTTCTGGAGCTATATCCGAGTACATTCAGACTAAGATCTTTGTGTCTTAGCATTTGCACACACTTGTACAGTTATTTGACGTGGGAGCAGCGTGGGGATTTGCTTTCTAGTCTAGCTTTCCTAAATTGAAGCACCAATAGCTGGTATGGATTAGTTTCCAATAACTAATTGATGAATGAAATAGCGTTATTACTTCTAACTCTAGAACATTTTTACACCAATGAGCTTCTAAAACATAGCAGTGAGCTACAGCCTCATGTGTTTACAACTTAAGAGTAAAACCTTGAACATTAAGTTTAACAGGGTGTCAATCATTCATGACAAAAGATAGAGAACAGTTTTGGAGTAGCAAACTGAAAGCAACAGGTTTATTTCATTTACGTGTATCTGCCGATAAGCGTTTAAATAGTTAGTTCCCATTTTGTCCTGTAGTTCATAGATAGGGTTATGTATGAATAATTTTTGGCAGTTAGAACATTTATCGAGGAACTACTAATCTATATGAAAATCTGTATATTTGTTTTACGTTCATAATGTATAATGTCACTTTGTTTTCTTATACGCTATATCAAAATATATGGTAAAGCGCAGACTCCAGAGGATCCTCTTTCAGTGCTGGCAAGCTATGGAAAGCGATGTAGTATTTTGGTGATAAATCAATACATTTTAATTGAACTGATTATACGTTAATAGAAACGCTACTCGCACAATCACATGTTGATGAAAAATAAACCAAAGAGAAAGAAACCAGAGAGAAAATAAAGAGCAACAGAAATTATCTATTTCGCTGATGCCAATTATTATTCACCGCTCAAAGCTCAAATCTAAAATAGTGCCACTTGTGAACGATAGAAGATCCATTGCTGACAATATCCAAGAAATAAAAGTGAAATACGAAGTGGCCAACACCAAAAAGTCTTTAGTGACCAACATCGTAATTCTGTAATTCCACAAATCGACAAGTATCCACTTAACAGACTTGGAATTCATAAAACTTAGCATCGCAAGAGCCACTGGCGAACTTAGCGGCGGCAGCGCAGCTTAAGACCAGACGACGTGCCTGTAAAAATTTACATTCCCCACGATAATACTACGTAAAGTGAGCATCTCTGATCCATTCTACAGTATGTAGCTGCAATCAATAGAGTATGAGACAATTCCAACAACCTACAAACATACAATTACAATACCAATCCATAAAGCTGTAACTAGTACGGATCCAGCCAACAATAGGCCTGTATTCCTACCAGCCAGACGTGGGAAACAATGTTTTGGAAGCAATAAGTGCATCATTTGCAGAGGAACAATCTGCTTATTTCGCATCAACATGGCTTTCGACATAACGATTTACCGCGTCTCAACTGCTGGAAGGCTACCACTGTCCTTTAGATTCGTTCTGCTAAGACAAAAATGACGAGGTAATCTATATAGATTTAGCTAAAGCAGTTAAGGTAGCTGACCACGGAATGCTATTACTGGAGCTCTCTAAGAAGGGTATCCGAGGAAAATGTCCTTGGAGGGTAGAAGCATTCCTGTCAAATAGAGCCCAACGTGTAATTATTAATAAACTACAGCACTCTGAGAGCACATAGCTCCGTAAAGCAAGGAAGCTGTAGCGAAAAACTAAAATTGGTTCTGAGACTATGATCTTCTTTGTATCGACACCAAAATCTAATCATTTGTGTCTTTCAATAGTGTTAATAGCTTCAGTATTTTTTATGATGATCCGTTCATAACTTTTTGAGTATGGCTGCTAACAAGCATTATGACAAACATGAGACAACCATACAAACGAACAATCCGACCTGCACCAAAATTCGATCATTTATGCCTTTTAACAATACTAATACCTCCTATAAGTTTCATAAAGATCCATTCATTATTTTTTTAGTTATTGTGCTAACAAGCATAAAATTGAAAACAGCGACAAACGAACGAACAAATAAACAAACAGATCGTTACAAAAATTTGGTCATTTACTCTTCATAAGATCCCCAACAACTCATGTAAATTTAATAGAAATCTGTCCATAACTTTTTGAGCTATGGCATTGAGAAAAATGAAGCAGACAAACAAACAAACGGATGGACGGATCTCCACCAAAAGTTAATGGTCTGTTCCTCTCAACATATCTAACAATCCCTGCAAATTTCGTCGAATTCCGTCCATAACTTTTTGAATTATCTTGATGACAGACAGAGAAGCAGACAGACAAAGAGACTGACAAACCCAACGAAAACTTAACCTCCTTAGCGGAGGTAAATGTCCTAACGGCAGCCGGTAGTAAGGAGAGTCCCACAAGGTGCGGTGCTTGGCCAAATACTCTTCCTCATTATGATCATTATTGCCATGGGTCATCCCTGGAAACTTGCCGTTCCCTTTTGGTTTGTGGACGACACAGGAATATTAGCAGCGGTGCAGTCAGAGGCAGATGCACTAACTATTCAACAAGAGTTATCCAACATTTTTCGATGGTCATCGGAAAACAAAATGACTTGCAGTGAAACAAAATTCGGAATTGTAACGATACGAAAGTACTCCACTATTGAATCTACTTCATACGACGAGTGAAGGAAGCAACATCAAAGAAGAGAAAATTTTAATGGACCTTACTCTAGACTGAGAATGCAGGATAATATCAATTTTGCAGACGATGTGGTTCGAACTGTAACTACAGGCCAGAAATGGAGCGGATGGGTGCTTCGAACTTTCTCTTCACGGGAGGCAGACACAATGCTCACTTTATGGTAACAGCTGGTACTGCCGAGGATAGAATACCGTTCCCCTTTTGGCCTTTTTGGATACCGAGCAAACGGAAAGACCTAAGGCGATCCGAAGTCGTTCACCGCTAAAATTCGAGGCATACCGGAATTAACATGAAAAACGAGCTTCCACAGTTCTCAGTTCAGTGGCTATTCGAACGCTTTTCACTATCAACTATGTATTGAAATATTCTAGAAGGAATTACTGTGAATGTAAACGAGCGGCTTGTTGCCAGACACTCAGACCGTGCTGGACGCCTTGTAAAGTGCGCGTCCAGATCAGAAGCGACGACGATGCAGTTGCGCACAAAATATTCGAGTAGCCTCATCGTACGTGGTGCGAATTCGTCCAACAAAATGCCTCATCACATGCGAAACGCAATAAACATTGAAACTGTGAAGTTCAAAAACTTACTCGACTCGTAGTTAGTGAAAGTGCCAGATAAACCAGCTCTAAACTGTTACGTGCAATGGGGCTAACTCGCTACTAGCCCTCCCGTTGGTCATGGAATAGAGTGCACATGACGGGCGGTGTGTGCAACGCCATCTGGACCTCGTCCGAATAATGTGCAAGGTATACGGGAAGGGAACCTGGGGGCGCCAATCTCCTTCACATAGAATGGGCGAACCAAACTAACCCTATGGCCTACGGCTCTTCCGAAGTTCCCTGAAGAGGTTATGGGGTTCGTTAAGATTTACATTAATGAAAGGAATTGGGCCGAATGGCAAGCGTGTGCGACAGTGTAGCCTGCTGCTATAACGAAGCAGCAGCGTAACATGCACTGATGGCGGAAGTCTGCGGAGATCGGTCCCACTATTTAACTAAGGTCAGGCGTGGAAGTCTGCGGAGATCAGCGCCACTGTTTAACTAAGGTCAGTCAATTATTGGGACGGTGACTGGCAAAGGCGAAGCCCTTCCCAGTCAAGTCAGGCAGCTACAAGGCCAACACTAAAACTCCCTGATTGGCTTAACGCACCGTCACGGCCAGGCAGTTAGACGCTCGTTCCAACTAGCGCCCTTTTAGATGGAATGAAATTAACAAGCTCATTGCCTTTTATTTGCGATAAAGCGCCTTAGAATTGGTAAAAAAAAATTAAATAGGATAACTCTACCACGAAATTACAGTTATTTGTACGTTAGGTGAAATATTATACTCCCGACGAAATAAGCAATGCAATGTATAGATGTCGTTTTTGCTATATTAGAGGCCACAAATTATCATGGAATCGTTTGCGCACTGCTTGAGGTTCAAGTTTTTTTTCTGAACGAACTTCATCAAATTGACACCTGTATTAGATCATTTAACTTTAGCAAATAGGGCTTTAAGAATAAATTAAATTGTTACAAATTTTTACCGTCATTTTGAAACAGGGTTAAAGAAACAGTGAGGTTTAGCATGGCTGCAACACATTTCCTCTTATATTATTCAACACACAATACGTAACGCAATTCGCCAAAGGAATAGCAAAGATCCAGTACGCGGCAGATGTCATGCACAACACGGAACAAGCATATGAAAAAGAGAACAACAAAGGAAGACATGAAAGGCACAAAGAAAAGCTGTCCATTCGGCCTAAGGTAAAGGTACTTGTTACTTGTGTTCCTCAGACTGTGTAACCATAGAAGCCACGCGGTGCTTAAGAGGAAAGGAAGCAACACGCAGTTATAAGATAAACTGGGAATTGAAATAATGAATAATAGCAAATTAAGAAAAAAGAGGATGAACGGAACAAAGATCATTAAGGGGGCAAAAAGAGGAGGGAAATATTCGTGAAGCACATCACTGTTTGACCATTGGATATTTCATACATTAGACCGATCATCATGTGAACAGTTAGAAAAACAATGAGAGCGCATGCTTCCCCCCCCCCAAGCGAGGCAATGTTAAAAAAAATTAAACCGGGGCTGAAAACGGGATTTCGCTCGTATCATCACCAAAAATTTCGTCGTATGTGCCTTTCTACGTTTGAAGTATTCTTCAAAGTTTCATGGAGATTAAGTTATGTTACCAAGAAAGAAACAGGCAGACAAATAAGCACGAAAACAGGAAAACAAACAAGCAAACCGTTGGACGAATCTCCACCACAAGTTAACCATCTGTTCTTCTTAACATACCCTGTAAATTTCATGCAGATCCATCCACAACTTTTCGAGTTATCTCGGTGACAGGCGGATTAAGAGACAAACTACGGAAGTAATAAATCATTGGAATTTAAGCTGAACCAACAGTATCAGTACCCGATGTATGGGCCATTTCGGGGAGTTTCGATATCGGCCAAGAGACAAACTACGGAAGTAATAAATCTCTTCATTGGAATTTAAGCTGAACCAACAGCATCAGTACCCGATGTATGGGCCATTTCGGGCAGTTTCGATATCGGCCAAAACAGGTTCAAAATTGGCGATACTTTCAGAAAAAAATATGGCAAAGAACAAAATAAAGCACCACTGGTATGAGTGAGAAAGTGGATAGAAGTCAAGTGAGCACGAAAGACGGACGTCCCGAAGTTCTAGCTCAGGGGTTCTTAACCTGGAGGCGAGCCCCCTAGGGGGAGGCGAGCCCCCTAGGGGGGTGTGAGCGGATTCCATGGGGGGCGCAAGCCTCCGCATGAAAAACCTGCTTTAGATTAATCGCCGTTGCCAAGGATGTAATATTTTTGTCGTGTAGTTCTTTTAGTCTGTCACCATGATAATTCAAAAAGTTATGAACGGCCCTTTACGAAAATTACAGGGAAAGTTAGGAATGTAACAGTAACAGATGATTATCTTTTGGTGGAAATCCGTTCATCTGTTTGTCAGCCCCTTTTTTGTGTCATAACTCGAAAAGTTATGAATAGATTTTCATCAGTTGTTAGGTTTATTACGAAGAGTAAATGACCGAATTTTGCGATGATCTGTTCATTCATTCATTTTTCAGTGAGTTTGAATTTTTTTTTTCTGCTTGTTAGCTAAATAACTTCAAAAGTTCTAAATGAATCTTTATGAAATTTACAGGAGTAGTTATTAATGTTGAATGACATTATATCTTGGTGCAGATTGGTTGGTCCGTTTGTGTGCTTGACATACGTTTGTTCGCAACATAACTCAGCAAGTTATGAACGGTTCTTCGGTTCTTGCAGAGACTGTTAATACAGTGGCCAAAAACAAAGTTTACCACTGGGCCACAAAAAAACAAAATTTATTGTATAATTCGCCGACATTTTGTTTTCGCATTCCCCGCTATATGAGAGGAGGGGGAGGATGGTATGGCGCGTGTTGCTCCACCCCCGCGACACATACAAAACCCCGGTACACAGTCCGTCTGCGATCCATAGGAGCTTGAGCAGAATACTCGAACGTTGCGCTGGTCCACGGGCCTCTACTTTCCTGCCTTTTTACTTATTAAGGCACCATAAAAAAACACCACCGGATCACAATGGGTCAGAACATGCTTACCATCGAAGAAATACTCGGGCCCTCACCTTAATCGCGCAGAGAGTGTCGGTGAACCGCGAAGCTGTTGAACTGAATGTCAGCCGAGTATTTCTCTTCCAACTTAAAAAATCGGCCACCGCATTCCCCGCCGAGACCATACCACCTAGTTAAGTGGGATGTGGGCACAAGAGAATGGCAACATGAAGGACTGGCAAGGTGTTGGTGAAATAGATGAGGTTTACTGTTGTCTTTCTCTTGTGCCCACATTCACTTACCGTGGCGGTATAGTCCCGGGAGGTAGTGCGGCAGCTGTTTTTTTTTTTGGCTTGAAGAGGGACAGTTGGCTGACATTCAGTTCGACAGATACGCAGTTGCCCGGCACTCCCAGCTCGATTAGAGCAAAGGCCCGAGTCTTTTCTTCAGCGGTAAGCTTCTTTCGACTCATTGTGATGCCATAGTGGTGTTTGATAGGGCGCCAAATAAGTGAAAAATTATGTAGCAAAGTAGAGGCCCGTAGACCAGCGTACGTGTACGGTGTCCTGTTGGAGCTCTGATAGATCACAGACTGACTGTGGAGCGGGGATTTGTGTTTGGCGCGAGTGGCGCAACACACGTCATACCACCCTCCTCTAATATAACAGGGAATGCAAAAATAAAGTTAACAGCAAATTATGCGTTAACTTTGATTTTGCGGCACAGGGGTAAACTTTGTTTTTTCCCGATCACTACATGTATACTGTCAAAAGCCACAAATTATTAGATTTTGATGTTGATTCAGAGAAAATTGTGGTTTCAGAGCCAATTCGAATTTTGCGTTACCGTTGCATTGATTGGCGAAGGGATGTGCTCTCATAGTGCTCTAATTTGAACTTTGGTACGTCTGGTCGTGTTTTGGTACTACATTTATGCCATTGATTTAGAAACACTAAGGAGGGGAGCTCCAAGGAAAAAATAAATTCCTTAGGGAGGAGTGGGAATAAAAAGGTTAAGAACCACTGTTCTAGCTTATGGCTAAGGTAACCTACACAAACCCTCTGGGCCGCCGCTCCCCGTAACATAGGATAGACGAACCTTATTAACCCTACGGCCCATCCTATGTTCCTTAAGGAGAGTAAGCGAACCTAACAAACCTAACATAATGCCCGTCCTATACCACTGAAGAGGCCTTTAAAAGGTTAAAATAACACCAATGGAGCTGGCTACCATTCCTACCTCTGACCCGAACCGATCCCGGTGGCACAAGCATCAAACTCGCCATTCGCTATGTACGTTTGTGTCCAGGCATCGGTGTACGTGCGGGCGGCGTTCAAGTTCGTGAGCTGTGCCTGCTCGCTGTATCGCAGATTAGGTTAGGTTGAGTTTAGTAAGGTTACGTTAAGTTAGGTAAGGTTAGGTACGGGTACGGGTAGGTTAGGTACGGGTAGGTTAGGTAATCTCTCAAACCTGAATATGGTCCAAATTACCCGAAATTAGTTTGGGTTTTCCGACAGTATGGCCTAAAATGAGCGAAAACGGACAAATTTGTCCGCACCGTCAATTTTAGGCGAGGGTGATGTTACCTAAGGTTAGGTTACATTAGGTAAGGTTAGGTTACATTAGGTAAGGTTAGGTTAGGCTAGGTTAGGCATGGTAGTCCTTCTGATGGTTTTTGCGCGGCAAGAAAGCCTACTTGAATGCACGCACAGTGATGAGCGCACACAGAATGGCGAGTTTGATGCCAGTGCATCCCGGAGAACCTCATATAATGGAGGGGATGCTGACCGAAATATTTAGGCCTACACTTTACACGGGGAAACTTAGTCACTTTTATTTTTACTACAGATGCTAATGAAACGAAAATTGACAATGGTGTACTATATCATTAATAATAAGAACTTTGAAATACAAACTAGAATATTAAAGAAACTAAAAATTTAACGACTGACTAACATACATCCTACCTAATGCGAGGTTAACGTACCTACCTTAAATGAAAATTGTTTACAAACCTAACGCAAGTAACCTCGTGTATGAATGCACCTTCCTTCTACGAGGTTCACCAGTGCACAAAATATGGTGCAGAGGCTGAAATTATTGTAAAAGAAAAAAGGAGACCGGTTTGCGCGTGGGTAATCCCACACAGGAAGACCAAGCGGATAATATCATTACGGAAAAAACGGAAGACTAGAAAAAACAAAAAAAAAAAAAAAGAGTCAGGAAATAGAGAGAAACGCAAGGAAACAAAATGGACACGAAAGAAAGATAATATCGAAGGCCTAAATGGACACGAAAGAAAGATAATATGGAAGGCCTAAGTGCGGCCAAGGAAACCCATGGAGTCC
>LQNS02278091.1:34034775-34054661 GCA_001587735.2 Parhyale hawaiensis | reverse complement strand
ATGAAGAAAAGAAGAAAATTAAGAAGCAAATAAGAGAAGAGGAGATTCCGCACCGGCCTAGAGGCATTAGGCAAACGTATAGGTTATTGCGTGAATTCTTCACGCACGGGTCCCCTAGTTCTTACAGAAAACGCACAACTCGGGTCATTTTTTTTTTTTAGAATTCCAAGTACCTATGTCTTATTTTCAAATACACTAATGATTTTTGAACTTGGTCAGATAATTGGAAGGACTTATACATCGAATGATGGTAATTCCCTCTAGTAAGAGGGAAGCTTCAGGGAAGTTACCACAGAGACATGTGCCGACTCACACACATCTCGTAATTGTTCAGATAACATTTGATTTCAGTAAGTGGAGCATTATTTGAAATGCATATACGTCCACTTAAGGTAGTGGCCAGCGAGCCCTTAACTGGCCCGGATGATCTCATGACCCAGTTCAAGTACCCACTGCTTGTCCTGCAAATATTGATGCTCAATCCAGATGACAAAGGTAAAATTTGAAGCTGCAGCCTTGCCTCGAAATTCAGCCAATTGATAAGCAAGACGCACTTAGGGCGGTCTCACACGGTGTTCCCCGTACACAGCACAATGTATGCGAACGATTTATTGCACCGCTCCAAACCCCACCATGCCGCTAGCAAGAAACCCCACCATGCCGCTACCAACAAACCCCACCATGCCGCTCCCAACAAACCCCACCATGCCGCTACCAACAAACCCCACCATGCCGCTACCAACAAACCCCACCATGCCGCTACCAACAAACCCCACCATGCCGCTACCAACAAACCCCACCATGCCGCTACCAACAAACCCCACCATCCCGCTACCAACAAACCCCACCATGCCGCTACCAACAAACCCCACCATGCCGCTACCAACAAACCCCACCATGCCGCTACCAACAAACCCCACCATGCCGCTCCCAACAAACCCCACCATGCCGCTACCAAGTTTAGCCGTCAATTCGCTTTGCCAAGCAACTGTCACAAGTAAGGTACCGGATATCTCCTCAAATTTGAAGCGGATTCCAACTCGCGGAGCCTCTGCACTTCTCCGATATTGAGGAGGAAGCAACTACTCATTAGGACGCTTTGTACTGCATACTAAGATCATTAGTACTCTGGGAAACCGGCTTTACAGGGATAGCACTAGGGTTGGCCAAAACAATGTTTTTTTTCGAATATTTTGTTGTTTTTATACTAGTTCTAGGAATTTTATCCAACATTTAAATGGTTTTCTGCTTTGTAAACATGTAGCTAGCTAATCATCAACAATCTTAGGCACTTCATTCCAACTTCCTAGTGTAGGAGAAAGACTTTAAGAAAACGGGTTAATAACAAACAGTTAGCGGAGAACCAGTGTTTGCTATGGCTACATTTAATATCCAAACAGTAGAGATGCTTTGATTTGTAATTGCAGCATCAAATCCATTGAAAAAATTAAAAACACTTCAAATTACAATTACAACGTGACAAATATAGCTAGCTACTAGCTAATTAAAGCAGAGTATCGAACTAAAGAAAGAGAAAGATCTATAAAATCCTTTGAAACAGTGTTGGCCGATTTAAACCAAATAAAAATCCACGGTTTAAACCAACAAAAAAAAAAGTTTTTTATTTATTATGTTATTATTCGATTCGTTTGGTCTTTATTCAGAAATATCGCAAAATAAACAGTTTTACTTCTAGTTCAGTTACACAACTAAAAGGATGCGTTAATGTGCTTCTATTTAGGAATCCGTCTGACTGTTAGGACAGTTAGGGTCAACTATTGCTTATGTTTATTAAAAACCTATAACCTATTGAATTTTGTGTTTTGCATTTCATTTCAGAGATGCATGTCTTATTACATTCTGGTATGCCTGCAGCTACTGAAAAGTAGAAGTAGTAGTTAAAGTTTCTATTAGATAGCTAGCGAACTCATGAGATGGATGTAGCCACATAGCCATTTCATTTTCTTCAGTTCATTACTCTGTTTTTGATTAACTAGTAGGTAGCTAATTCTGTCAAGTTGCATTTGTAATTTGAAGTGTTTTCAAGTTCTTCAAAGGATTTTACATTGCAATAATGATAAATCAAAGCTTCTCCGCAGTTTGGATATTAAATGTAGTCATAGCAAATACTGGTACTCTGCTTACCGCTTTTTCTAAACCCCTTCTCTGTAAGTATTTTTCTACTATACGAAGTTGAAATGAAGCGACTAACGTTGTTGATGATTAGCTAACTACATGTTTACAAAGCAGAAAACCCTTTAAATGTTGTATAAAATTTCTAGATCTAGAAAATACAACAAAATATTAAAAAACACAAATAAACCAAAAATGTTTTTTGCCAACCCTGCTTAGAAACATTTTAAGATACAAAGAAACTCGATACAAATAGCTAGCTACAGCTAACTAAAAGCAGAGGATTGAACTAAATAAAAGAAGTAGCTATATGCCTACATCTTTCTCATGAGCTATCTAATAGCAACTGTAACTACTACTTCTAATTTTCAGTAGCTACTAGCACACCAGAATATAATTAGAAATACATATTTGAAATGAAATAACGCAAAATTCAAAAGGTTATAGATTTTTATTAAACATAAACAATAGTTGACCCAACTGTCCCAACAGTCAAACGTATTTCTAAATAGAAACACATTAACTTATCCTTCCAGTTGTTTAAAAAAGTAAATAAAATTTATAATCCCCAGAAGTGAAACTGTTTATTTTGCAATATTTATGAATAAAAACCAAAAAAACATGGTTTTTTGGTTGGCTTAAACCTTGGTTTTAATTAGGCTTAAACCATTTAGTTCAAACCAGCCAACCCTGGACAGCACATCACCATTAACAGACATACTCATGACAGCTAACTACTACCTAATGATAAGCCTTATCAGCAATTATGAACACAATTCGATTGACTAAATATACATCACGTACAAACTAGCTGATAACAAAAGACAATAGCTTCATACTTCGTTCTGAAACGACACTGGTAGATTAGCATTTGCTAAGACTGAAGAACGACGTCCATGCTGCCGATTGGTACCGTGCATTTCCTCTACGAGGAACGGAACATGCCGTCCCAATGCAGATAATCTAATTCAAACAGCCGATGTAGCTAAAAAGGAACATAACCTCAGCCATTAGCTCGGCCTTCGGGACGTCTGTCTTTCGTGTCCAGTTTGCTTCCTTCCCCAATTCATACTCCCAATGGCTCATGCTTTATTCTGTTCTACCTCTTCTTTCCCGACTTGCTGTTCCCAAGCGCGTTGATCCTGTGTGGGAACACCTTCGTGCATAGGTTCCCTGTTTCTATCCGCATACTATATGTCCCTTGCTCTTTCCTCTGTGATATCGTTCAGCTCGGAGACAGAGGCTTAAACTTTTTAACTATAACTCACAGCGTAGGAATATAACTGCCGCCCAAGAAATGCACAGCGAAACAAGTCTAATATTAGTTCGGTTACGTTAAGAGAAAAAAGGCTAGGTTAGGTCAGGTTGGGTTAGGCTACGCTAGGTCAGATTGAGCGACGCTAGGTTAGGTTAGGTCATGAGTGGATAAGTTAGGTACGGCAAGGTTAGGTTAGGAAAGTTATTTGTACGTTAGGAGGTTATGAATTACGCCGGGGCTAGGGTTAGGTGAGGAAAGCTTAGGTTACCTTATAGCCAAACCAGCGTAAGGAGGAGACGTGGCTAAAAAGCAAAGCAACTTTGCGTGGTATAACTTGTTTCAATCGATAAAATGATGTCTATATTCGAATACTCAAAGTGCATTAGTCAATAGATTAGATTTGGCACTGCTCTCCCTTAAAGGACTGCTTACGCTGGTTCAACTATAGGAAAGTTTAGGTTAGCTTCGATAATTCAAAAATCCTATAAATCATTTAATGCTAGAATGATTACTCTTCAATTGGCCGATATGCTACACCACGTGGCCGCCTTTAGTGTTAACTTCTGCCCGAAGACGCTTCGAAAAAAGTAAACGAGGCACGCACGAAACACGAAGGAGAGCTCGCTTGAGACCATCCAGGGTTTTCTGCAGTCTTGCTCGGAGACAAAGAACGACCATATTGAATTATGAATAGTCCTTTGGGTTAATGCGAGTCACAAAAAATTTCCATCAGTTAAGGAAGTCAAATTGCTGATGCACCAGCTTTGGGTCCTTCGTGATGTGTAGGAAGCTCCAGTTTGTTGAAAGGTCCAGCCAGTATTGTCGTCAAGTAACTTTCCGTGTTGACTTTTTTCATCCCTGACGACAACCATTCCCAGGCTGCGTGCCTCAGTTTCTCCACCATTTTTGAAGCGTTTTCGGTCAGTAGTTGAAGCTAAAAGTGGTCACGTCGAATAGCACATCGGTAAATTGGACAGAAATCACTAGAATTAAATGACTTTCAAGATTTTTAAATTATTTTTTTTCCTTAACCAGATAAATTTAAGAAATCTCCCGTCGCAAAACATATTCTCCACCTGGAATCTGTGGCGTAGCAAGAAAGGAAAAGGAAGAGACACGCAATATGTCGACAGAAACTTGAATCGATTGCACGACGAGTGTTCCTGCCTACGATCAAATTAAGCGCATGGGAACACCAAGTCTGGAAAACAAAAGAAAAAGAACGGAAGAAGGCATCGTCAGTGGTAGAATGACAGTGGTTGGAAACAAATGTGAAATTCAGACGTCCTGAAAGATTAGTCAAGGCTACTCCTGCAGTCACGCCCAAGGGGCGGCTACTCCACATAAAGAATATGCAATGGTAACTTACCTTACGTAAACCTACGGCCCATCCTTTGCTCTCTGAGGGGAAAGCTGGTAAATGTAGAAACGAGCTCCAGCGAAACTAGAGCCCCCCGAGACTGAATAACACCGCCTACCAATGCAGTGTAAACAAAAAATCAAATTGGTCCTGAAACCAGGATTTCCTTTTATCATCACCAAAATTTGGTCATTTCTGCCTCTTGACATGGATAACAGCTTCTGTACTTTTCCTTAACATCCGTCCGTAACTTATTGAGTTATATTCTGTCCAATACTAAGACAAAAATATACCTAGTCAACTACACAAACGGAAGAACAGATTATCCCCAAAATTTGACCATTCGTGCCTTCCAACATTTCTAACAAAACCTGTAAATTTCATAAAGATTTGCTCAACACTTTTTTGGGTCATGGGTCAAGTTACGGACAAACAAACGGACCTACAGATAATTAAAATTTGCACACTTGCCCTTCGTAGTATTCCAAGCAATTCGTGCAAAATTCATGAACAACCGTCCATAACTTTTGTGTTATGCAATCAAGAAAAACGAGGCAGAGAAACAAACAATTGAACGGATCTTTATCGAAAGTTAATCACTTATTCCTCCAAGCATGCCTAACAATCCCTGAAATGCTCTGAAAGATCCGTCCACAACTTTTTGAGTTAACTTGGTGACAGACAAAGAAGCTAAACAAAAACAACCTCCTTGGCGGAGGTATTAACACGAACAGAACTAGAACACTCTGAGAGCGCATACCAGCGCCAAGCAAGGCAACGGTAGCGAAAAACTCTAATTGGTTCTGAATCCATTATTTCCTTTGTATCAATATCAAAATCGAATCATTGTACCTTTTGATAGTTTCAACAGTTTTTTTGTGATTTTCTTAAGGATCCGCTCATAACATTTTTGAGTTATGCTGCTAATAAACATTATGACAAACATAAGTCAAACACAAACGGACCAACTGATCATTATCAAAATTTAACCATTAATGTCTTTCAGCATGACTAACTATTCCTGTAAATTTCATAAAGATCCATCAATACGTAATTTTTCAAGTTATTGTGCTAACAGCATACAATCAAATGCAGCGACAAACACACGAGCGAACAAACAAATAGTCACAAAATTTGGTCATTTACTGTTTGTAATATTCCTAATAACTCTAGTAAATTTCATAAAAATCCATCGATACCTTGTTGAACTATGGCCCTAAGAACAAATAGCAGACAAAGAAACGAAGAGATGAACGGATTTTCACCAAAATTAAATCATCTACTACTATTAACTTGCCTCACAATCGCTGTAATTTCGTAAAGTTCCGTTCATAACTTTTTGAGTTCTCGACAGAGAGACAAACTGACAGACAAGCACGACAAAAACATAACCTTTTAGAAGAGGTAATAACAGACAAACTGCCACAAAACATAACCTCTTTGGCGGAGGTAATTATCTCACTTGAAACTTGGCTAGAACCTCCCGGCAGTAGCGGATAATGCAGCCAAATGCGACATTTTGCGGTTTCCAAGGCCCCCCCTCCTGACCCCCGCTACACCGGCAGTGCATTGGAGGGGAGCCTACCTTCAACATGTCATATTTGGCAGCATCACTCCCAACTCCCGGCAGATTTTTTGGAGGTAATAATCTTCCTTGAAATTTGGTCAGGACCTCCTGGCAGATTTAATCGAATATTTTATGTAGGAACACTGAATTTTATAACTATAAACAGGCGTTGGTCACGATAATATATCTTAAGAGTGTAGAGGCTTGTGGATCCCAGGGAGCCATGTTGAAAGGAGACACATGGGCAATAAAAATTAGAATAACCTGGCTAACCACTACTTATGAAAACTATCAATAAAATAATTCACCATGGGGCTCGCAGAAGGGGATGTTAGGTCGTGAGGCCACGCAGCACTAGACCGGGTCAGGTAGTATACGGAATGCCTCAATACTGTAGCTTCAAGATAACACACTATCAACATGACAAGGTTCACAAGTTCTTATCAGTAACATGCTTATTGTAGTTCTTCGTTGTCAGTTTTAATGGACTTGAGTACATCTCTCGTCCACGTATGAAGCACGTTAAGATTAAGCAGAAACAAACTGTAAAAGGGTGAGGTTTAATTCATGTTCATAAAGATAACTATGTAATTTTCTGCAGTAAGGTCGTATTTTCATTTAGCCTCCAACTAGTCCATCCAAAAAGACAACCGAACGTAGGAGCAAAAGTGACTGACTGTTCGTATTCTTTACTATATGAATACTAACGAAAGTACTGTATGTATATCTGACGGTCCCGTCGCGTCAAAAAAAAACCTTCTGCATGCGTTACGTTAATTTCAATTAGAGAAAGCAATAGACTGAACAGCCAACAGGTCAAAAGTCCATAAAATAAATATAAAACGAGGACCACAGCGAGTACAGCACATCCATAGCGAGAAACACCCTTATTAAAAAGACATTTGTAAGGGGCGTAGGTCAACTGAAAAGCATTACAAAGGGTTGAAATGTCAGAAGTCTCCTAGAAGCTGAAATTAAAAATGCCTTTCAGCGCTCCAAATTTTTATTTTAACGATGGTCCAAGGGTTCGCAATGGGATTCAAATCAGGGCTGGTTGGAAGATATACCATAACCGTTTCACGTTTATAGCCAGTATCCAGGAGTCAGTTGGAGGTGTACTGAGATCTATGTGCAGAGGCATCATCATATTGAAAAACCAAGCCTACTGCTTTTGCGAAGGCAGCGGTCGGTCTAGCAACCAAAGCACTGGGTACTTGTCAAGGAGCTCACCGCAGGCTTCTGAAGTAAGCTTTATCCTTTGGTGTAACTTGTACGGCCCTATGACAGCATCGTCTTTGATTCCAGCCAGACGACAGTTCCAAAATTTGAGTTGATGCCCCTTCAGTATCCAAACTGGATGGTTCCACCAAGTGCTGCACATTCATCCGTGTCTCCATTCTCGAAATTCGTCTTCAGATACCTGTGAGCCCATTCTGGCCTATTGGTTTTTTGATATTTCATTAAAGGAGGTCAGTTTCGGAGTTTGATAACTTTTCCAAGAGTCTACGGGATTTTGCACCGCGTTGTTTAATAATTAATATTTATATACCCACTTTCGGGAGGCCAGCATCATCAAAAACAGCCTTAGTCGTTCCACGGGTTGTCATTACCATCTGAATCTTCAGTTTGCTATCCCGGGTAGCATAGATAGCGTCCTCAAATAATTTTCCTTTCCGTTTTGCCACAATACACAAAGTCCTTGATGGTTCGATGGTCACGACTCATATTTTTTTTTATATTTCTATCGTAGACATACCTGTGGACAAGCATGGAAGTAAATCTACCACGATCGGCATCAATCAGTAAGACCAACTTATTTGCCGAAGTTTATTCAAAAACGTCAATTTGCACAATGAAGCCGAACACAATTGTTCGATTGATTGTTGTCAAACGGTAGTTTATGGAAGTCCAGATTTCGGTGTAAAATATTTCAAATTAATTAAAGTAAACTCCTTTTCTAATTACAGGGTGGGACATATAATTCCTGTTACCTGTCCTAATATTAACTAATGTACACTCACAGTATTTTGCGAATATTACCCAAAGTTTATCATCTCATTGGCAATAACATACATTATTTTTTTTAGCACATTTAGCCATTAACGGAACGTTGAATTGGTCACCCAAGTCAATTTAAGCTAAGCCCACTTGACTTGTTAGCACCTCCAGACAGGAGCCTTGGCTTGCCGCCATAAATCATGTTGCAAGTGTTACAAGCATTGAGATTCAGTATACAGACAGCTAAAAGTTTCACCTCACGGAGCAAGATTTCAGTTTCAGGAGGTGTCAATGGTAATGAATTGAGGGTCAATGCTTAAAACTCAATGCAAAGGGCCGAAGCTACTGCACGTGCCTACAGTTTCGATTAAGTTCGACCTCGAAGGCTTAATTCCGGCCAAAATCGTACGTGACCAGACCACTATTGACCGCGTCTGTTGAGCTGAAGCAAAAGTTCACCATAAAGAAAAATAAAATGAGTGAGTCCATCCGAAATATTCAGATTGGGAAAAAACCTTCAAATCACCCGAATGTTGGTCAAGAGAACGATTTACCACTACAAGGAAACTTCGTCGACCAAATACAGACCTCGATCATGACGACCTTCCTTACATTTTTTATAAGATTTGGGTTTCTAAAAATCAGGCGGATTTCGAAAACGTCCATGAGAATAATGGCAAAAGTAGCAGAAACATCGGCGAGAACTATGTGTAGGGAAGTCGAGACCTCTTCTCATAAGCTCCAAAAGAGACAGCTCGTTTCTTCAGCTTGAGTTAAAAAGAGGCTCTCCAGAAGTCGTTTCCTGATTAACTGTATCAGAGATGGCACGCTTAATAACATTAACCTCATCTTTACGAATGAGATGTTATTCAGTGAGAAGCAGTCCCACAATCATAAAAATGATACAGAACTTGTAAGAAGTCGTGAATACATCGCCCGCAATACGGATAAGGTGTTCAGACACAAAAACGAACACCAGTTATGGTTTGGGCTGCCATTTCTGAGAGAGGGAAATCTATCCTTGGTTTGGTCCTTGAAGGGCTTCAGAATGGCTTCCCTCATTACCAGACAAAAATGCTCTAGATTATTCGTCTTAGTCTAGTCTGCAGAGTGAAGCCTGCTTTTCTCCTGGTCAGAGTATCGAAGGCCTGAGTCATAATTGAATATAAGCTGGGAGAAAATACCTCTTGAATTCGTTCGGGCGGCTATTAATTGAAAACTTTCTTAAAAGACGTCACGAAGTAGTGAAGGCAAAAGGGAAGCAGTTTGAATAAATTTTATTGCAGTCGTATACAGTGATACTTAAACTACTATTTGTTCTGATCTTGAAACAACGAGCTTTACTTTGTAGTAGTATTTATGCCCCATCCTATATATATTTGTGTCAAATATATGCATTGCCATTTCTATTTTATGGCAGAAACTTTGATTCGCAACTCAGAGCAAATGCATAGCACAAAAGCTGGTCTAATTTAATGGTGGCCAATATTCTGCAGCGGTGAGCAGAGTACGCTACGTGCGTGTATTATTATTATTATTATTAAAACTTCACGCTTGGGCTCCCACGGACAGGTAATACAACCCAAATGAAGCATTTGCAACACCGGGAAGCCCAAAACGCTGCTAAAGGAAATCCAGCAAANAAACCATTAACAGCAGACTTAAAAGCCTGCAGGCCAACACGACCAAAAGCCGATGCAGGCAACAAATTCCAAACTTTAGCCGACCAGGGCACGAAGCACCGACAGAACTGATTAGTTCGTTTAGTTCGTTATTTGTCCCGGATGGCTACGTTCCGGTAGAAAATCCTTAAGAAAATGTAAACGGGTATATAATAGACTCAAAAATTATTATTTTTTGCAAACTTCAACGCCAAACTTCGTTCGCACAGTGAGCCTAATTAATGTTTCATACAGACTCACGAACTATGGAAAGCAAATGTTGATCGCAGTTGCCAATATGCGACCTTACCATACAAACAATACCGTCAATAGCCGTCACGTGTGGGCCTCCTCTGACCCTCCCGCGCTCCAACGAAGAAGAGAAAAGCGCAGGCGTGACCAGCCAGGGATGAGGAAGAAACAGCGCAAAAGCTGTCAATGAGAGCAGCCAAAAAATCAGCGACCGAAAGAAATGAGAAGACTCAATG
Source organism: Parhyale hawaiensis (assembly GCA_001587735.2). NCBI lineage: Eukaryota > Metazoa > Arthropoda > Malacostraca > Amphipoda > Hyalidae > Parhyale > Parhyale hawaiensis. The sequence goes on along the minus strand of LQNS02278091.1, from coordinate 34,044,196 downwards.
GTCTTGAAAACTTTCGGAACGAACCTTCCTCTCAGAGTTTTACTTTATAGCACCTCCCACACAGCATTGCGAGCAGACCAGTCATTGATACACCCTAGCACATTTCAAAATAGTTGGTGCAGCAGATGCTTCAGATATTAGAATTTTAGAATCTTTGCACATATTGAAAACTAGACTAACCTTTAACGCTGACCCAACAGCCGTACCTTTATGCACGCAGGGTTTTCTTTATTCCTCCGTCTACTTTTCTCGACGTTTCACCATTAGGACGTCACTGTTAGTTAGGTTAACTTTAAGCTTACGTCCGCACACCGTTTTTCGTTTGTTGTGACAATTTAGTTTTGCCCTCACTAGACTGATATTTTACGGTATAATTTTCTTTCCTTTTCAGATGCATTCAATGAAAATGATATTTTTAGTTGAAACCAGCCTGGTCTGAATGCAACAAATCGATGTTTTTTTATCGTGATCCTAGTGTTTCTTTCTATACCGTACGTAAACCCACAGTTTTAATTACACTATGATAACTAGTCAACTATATGAACAGAATGCATCAAATGCATAAATTATTTCCATTAACCACAGCACCAGCGCTGCACCTCTTAACCTCTCTACTTTTCTGCTGAAGCGTTGGCTAGAGCGGCGCTATATTCACACGTCACGGAGGCGAAAAGTTGCCAGATAACAGCAAACCGGCGGGTTCCGGTTCAACAAAATAGATAAATGAACTAAGTAATGCTACTATAACTCTTTATGCTCGCACCCTTCCAAACATATCACGCTCTTGAACTCCAAACAATAAATTCACGATAGAGTATTATAATAGTGACATCATACGACACAAACATTTACTGACAATATCAATAGCAAGCCAAATTCAAGAAAAATAGATCTGATAATAACACCGATAGTGTTACTTCGCAACTACAGGAATGCTGTTTCGTACAACAGGTGGTATTTTTATTATTATTATTAAAAACTTCACGCTTGAGCTCCCACGGACAGGAAATACAACCCAAATGAAGCATCTTGCAACACCGGGAAGCCCAAAACGCTGATAAAAAATCCATCAAAAAACCATTAACAGATGACTTAAACGCCCGCGGGCCAATACGACCGAAGGCAGATGCCGGGAACAACTTCGAAGCCTTAACCGACCAGGGCACGAAGCACCGACCGAACTGTCCCTGACCTCAAGGTTTTTAGGAAACGTACACGTGGTGCGATTGATGCGCACACTCACTCACGAGACGGTTAGGTGCAGAACTCATTTGTTCAGTCGCAGTTTCCTGCCTCGGTCTGTCTCTGGCGCGGCATAATGCTTCGTTTGGGTAGCACTGCTTGTCCGTGGTGGCTCGAGCTAGAAGTTTTAATAATAACTAACTGGGAGGCCTCGCTCCAGCTAATAAGAGCCAACTTACTTCAGTCCTTCAACGCCTTCTCTCCGGACACATTAATGGACGGCAGCAATAGTGCTTATTTATACGAGAAACAAACATTGAGACATGACAGGTAGAATTGATATAATTCTAGTTAGAGAAACCAAAAAATTAGCTCCACTGACCATATGTAGTACATGATGTTAGTTCGTTTAACATAACGTACTGCTAGTTACCCCAACTGTTCAATATTCCCTGTAAAGAACGCATCAACTAAGGCTGTTCCCAACAAAAACTTAATATTTTAAGTCTTGACGTTCGACGAAGAGCCCTACGAAAATTGCTAGTTATTGGGAGCGATTAAGAGTTAATGCAGGCAGTTCTGGGTTAAGGCCTACTTCTTTCATTCATTGTATCACCAATGGCGTGAACACGTAGGCCCATAAAATATAAAATACGGATTATTTCAGCGGGGATTTTGTCCAGTATTGGGAACAACTTTGTATTGTAAATCAAAGGGACTCTAAACTTCCTGATAACTGAATATTGAGAGGAACCACTATCAATTCGTTAAAGCTCCGAGCAAACAGAACCCGAAGCCTTGACTGTTCACTCGAAATGGCTCTTTTAGTAAGTCGATTGTCTTGCATCTTAACTAGTAGGCCTATCCTGTCCACGCCTGCATGAGACACAGGGGTAGACGCTTCCGCTGCAGCCACTTCTAACGTTCCACACAGCGTTCGAAAAAATACTCGGCAACACAGAACAACCTCACGTGGTTACAGTCCTACAGACTAACTCCTGAACAGGTACGCACCATACTGTCACCTATCCATCTTCACTTTCTATAGCAGAGTTCTTACATACGCCACGTCCCTGCCAGCACCGTCGTCCCGAGCAGCAGCCAGACAAGCTCCAGCGAAGCCCCCACCATTGCTCGACTACCAAACTTTCCAAATAATAATAACTCATCAAGTTTCAATCTAAGTTGGGAGACAAAAGTTACAGCAGTCGCGACAGCCACGGTAGAACTTTAATTTGAGGATAGAGGAGCTCATTTCATTTTAGGACCACAGTCATATGCATGGCAGTAGCGACACGACTCGACAAAATCTCCATTTAAGTTTTTGACGATTCACTAAACGTTAATTAGTTTCGTGATATTTATATTTATAAGACAATTTCTATTTCTCTGGGAACTATATATACATATATACGAGGACGGACACACTCACTAAACTCGTTAGAGCTCAACAAAACAAGCTTCGACAGGAAAAGAAGGTACCGTTAATCCTACATATTTACTCAGGCTGATTCACCTCAATGGTGTTTTCTCCTATTCTGTTGCTATAGGAAAAGGAGTCCTTGCAGTGAAAGAGCAGAGCCAAAGTAAGCTTAAGCCTAAGAGCCAGTGTGTATTTATAAACGTGTCAAACAATGCTATTTCTATGAGAACCGCGTTTTATTTGATCTTATGAGGTAAAGGGAGACTAGAATGGGAAAAATTAAGAATTTGAATCTCCAAAATCAAAACACTGTATAAACACCGCTGCGTATTATTTTGAAATCATTATTTCAATTAATAAAAGCAGAAAATAATTTCTGCTTTTTTTGTTCTCATAGTGTTGCAGCTCGGAAGCACATTTGTCAACTCCTCAGCTACAGGCAGTCAGGTCTCCTTAAAAAACAATCAAACTCGTTTTATCGAATTTCCCACAGTTCGATTTGAGTTTGCAGCATCGTCTTGTATTAAAAAAGCTAAGCTGAAGAGAAAATGCGCATCGCTGTTGGTGATACAACCTCGAAATGGCCGCGATATAAAAGCCTGACAATACAAACTATCCTCAGCATCAGCAATTACAAAAATTAATCTGAAAGGAATCATTTCAACTGTGAAGAAGCCATGCGATGATGAAGGGACTAGCTTCAGCGAAATGGATAGAAATTGTGAAAGTTTGCACTATCTGCAATATATGATAGTACACATCACAAAAGACACTAATTCTCGCGAACTGAATTTGAAACTTTGTTGGTTCCTTTCGCTGATAGGTTTCATTGTAAACTGCAGGGTGTCCACTGATTTTTTTTTTCAAATTTTGCTACTTTTTACTACCTTCCACCCCGAAAAATGACTACCAATATCTTTTGCTCTTTTGCATAATGAATGTTTCTCCAGTGTCCAGATGTAAGTAATCGGCCTATAATGTGTAGTTTTAGTCAACAATACACGCCATAGCAAAGATTCCCCTAATATAAAATATTTTTATTGTGGCTTTTCGCCTGCATTCGTTTTCGAAATTTCTATAAGGCTCCTCGCCCACTGAGGCGATGCTAGAGACGAGACATCGCACGAAAATACAGATCATAATCACGTCGCATGCGACGCATGTGTTAGGCCGCCGCCTCACTGACGAGACGAGCGACGTGCAACGCGACAAATTTGTTGCACCACAAAATGTAACGGAGGGTACAGCAGTCTGCTGTCCCCACCACCGCAACTGCGATGCCTCGCGACACCCGTGCATTGCAGAAACATGACTCCCGTAAATATCGCATTGCGTCGCTAGTTGCTCCGGTCTGTTCCCGGCCTTAGGTGCCGCCAACTGAAGCAATTCGTATCGCACGAAAACTCAATGAACATCTTGCATTGGGCATCAACTTGAGACCTGCTGTGCAGCGTCCAATTGGTGATGAACTGCATGGCGGGAAATTTACGATGCTATACAAATTCTAGTGACCGCTCAGTCAAAATTGAGCGCGTACGTGCTATTTATATAGCTACAACTACATTGCCAGACGAGCTATGACAAGCTTAACTCCGGGTCGTTGGTCCAGCTCAGTGCTTGCGAGTGGTACAGATGCCGTGCAGCGCAAGAAGTTTGGGTTTTATTTCCCGCAACATTGCATAGAAATAATATTACTCATCTCAATTAGCATTTAAAATGACTATTTAATGTCTATTTTAGTTATTTTGTGGTTTTGGAAATTTTAGGAATGCTTTTGTTTTGTGCTGTGATATAGGTTTCATACCAATTATCGCTTATATATGAGAAAAGCGACGTTATAATATTTCATAAGCAAGATTGTCAACCTCAAGCTGTCGGGTGAGCATGCATCTCTTTTAAGAGAAAAATTTATTACATTCTCATAAATTTTTCCGATTAATTATTGCTATATTCATCCATATGAAACCAACATGACGCTATGACGAACTGCACGGAAGCTAGTATCTCGTCGCGTGAAAAATGAAGCATGGAGCATTTTGGTGTGACAAGCCAAATGAGAACGAATGAAGGCAGGAGTCGCGTCGCCTTAGTGGGCGGTGACTTAACAAATACAATGTTATTCCTACTGTGCTGCAAATGCAGCGTGCGATTTCTATGGGTCGCATCAATCACATCGCATCAGTGGGCGGGCTTCCCATCTGAAAAAATATTCAAAGTTTGTTAATATGTACTTAAAAGTACGGAGTACTATTCTTTTAGAGTACGGAGTGTATCTGACCCAGTAATATATAAAAACTTAGTTAATTTAACTCATGATATTTAGAGATTTGGTTTTCGTCTGCACTACAATAGAGGATGAACACACAACTTAGGCCAGGGACCCACAGAAAGCAACAAGCGATGCAATGCGATCTTTACGAGACTAGTGTTGCAGCAATGCACGGGTGTCGCGAGGTATCGCAGTTGCGGCGGTGGGGGCAGCAGACTGCGGTTTCCTCCGATCAGTGTTGCTCTCGGTTCATTTTATTTATTTTTCTTTTATTTCGTTGAGTGTGGGTATCCCGCTTTGTGTGTCGATATCTTCGGTTTATTTTGCCCTCTATTCTAACATGGTTTTGAAAGAAATAACGTGGAGGCCATTCTGTAAACAAGACAGGTCTACTTTCCTGCATGCATGCATACTGCCTAGCTCTTTCCTTTTTACATCTAAGGGCGAGGTCGCACGTCATTCATATCAACGCGTTCGTTCATCTACTTGTCCGAATGTGTTGCTGTGCCCTGGGGATAGCAGAAAAGTGCACTGATTTCTGAGTTTTATTTCACTCCATGTATAACAGGTGGTTGAGCTTCATGGAACGACTGTAGTTGTAGCCCCGGGGGGGGGGGGGTCTCGGAGAGGGATCATGGCCAGGACAAACAGCAGTGGAGATAGAGAGTAGCCCTGGAAGATTCCACGTCTGATGCTCACCTCGCCGACGTGTTTCTTGGCGCTTATGAACTGGGTCTTCCAGTTGAGCAGTCGTTGGGATTAGGTTACGGATGTTGCCGGCAATGCCATTGATGTCCAGTGATTGCAGGATCCAGGAGTGGGCACCATGTAGAAGGCTCTCTTGTAGTCAACCCTAGCCATGCTTAAGTTTTTCTTCTTGCCCCTGGCGTCTTTCGTGAGGAGCTTGTCGACGAGCAAATGGTCCTTCGCGCCCCTGGTATTCCAACGGAATCCTTTTTGTTCGTCGGGTAGGAGCTTCTTCGAGTCCAGGTGTTGATAGACTCGCTCGTAGATTACGCCCGCCAGCACCTTCCACATGAGCGGGAGGCACGTTATAGGGCGGTAGTTGCTGACCTCCGTGCGCTTTGCCCTGGCCTTCTGGATTAGGACCGTCTTCTCTGTCTGTGGTCATCCAGGTGGGCACGGATCCGCTTAGCAGGCATTCGTCGAGCTATGCAGCAATTCTGGAGTGCAGTGAAGTGAAAGATTTGATCCAGTAGCCTTGCACCATATCTTGTTCTGGCTCTCTCCTGTTCTCGGTTTTGCTCAACTGCTTTTTGAGATGGTGACTGGCAATGGTATGGTATGGATCTGCTACGACGTTCCTCTCCTTGACGTCGTGGAGCCATTCTGCAGTATTGCTGTGGCGTACCTCTTTGCTCCAGATGTCTCTCCAGAATCAGATGCTCTCTTTTCCGTTGGGTGAGTCAGAGCTCGTCTCTTCTCCTCTAAGGGTTTGATAGAGGCGTTTTTGGTTGGTGTTGAATAGCTGGTTCTGATGAAATCCAGCTACACTCTGGCCTGGAAGCGTCTGACTTTGCTCCTTTTAGGAGATAGCCGTTGCTTCAGGGTGTCTTCCAAGTTCATTAGACCGACTTCGAGGCACCGGTACCTCGATTCGAGCAGCGCCTTCTTTTCCTCGTGGAGATTTCGTCTTCGCCCCTCAAGAGACCCAGCTGAAATATTTCCTGATCTCAGCAATGTTCTTCTCGAGGCGGTGCTGACAGGGAGGATAATTTTTCCGCTAGGTCCGTTGCGATTGGGGTTGTACCTTAAGGATCCTCACTGCGAGGTCTACTCCAGCTTTGATGAGGGTATTCGTCTCCATTATGATGTTGGTGTGGCTCTTACAATTCACTGAGTTGACGCGGAAGGCAGCTGCTCGAATCTTCGGTTCAGATAGGCGTCGTAGGCTGGGATCACATTCCGGCGTTCCTTCTACACTGGAGTTCCGGAGCAAGACCCGTAGCTCCAGTTAGTCACTACGCCGCTGGTCAGATAGGTCGGGATCAGTTACTTAATCCCCTGAGTCGCTCAAGCTCACATCGTGGGCCGGAAAAAGGCGAGGCCCACGTGGGAGCGACCGATTGGGGTCGTCAGAGTCGATCTCAGACGGGACATCGCCTTGGTTGGGGGTTTCCTCCGATGGATGTGCGGCCTCCTTGCATGTTCCATAGGTGGGGACCAACGCGGCATCACAGGTCGGGTTGGAACCTGGCGTGCAGGTTCGCCGGCAGATGGAGAGGCAGCTTGAGCTTCCACCCGTGCAGCGATTTGTAGCCGCTCCTTTACCCTGAGGAGATTTTTGTTACGGATTTGCCGAATCCGACCACTGAGAGAAGCCTGTGAGAAGTTGCCTGGAATACCTCTCTCGCCCACAGCAGCTCGAGGCACCCCTAAGATAGCCGGGCTCCTCGTCGGCAACGAAGCATTCCCACAGAGCAACTCGATCTTCCTTAAACCACTTGTGGCTCGTTCGTCGATGCGCTGGGACAGTCATCTCCTCCGCCCCCGCAGAGAAGAGGAGCCTACACCCTGGCACTCCCCTCTCCAGTAGCATTCACACTAGCGTCGGTATCCAGGCTAGCTAATTCCGACGGGTGAGTACTGCGATACCGCACGGCCCTGCCTCACCCACTGGAGACCGGACGAGCGAGGTACCAAATCTCAATGGTGTACCCTGGTGTACCCTTCACGCCATTAAAACGAACTTCCCTTTTTCTCATTTTCTTGGTTACCTGATAATGCTCAGGCGGCTGGACCTGATAACCTTCAGGCGGCGGGGCCTCACAACCCTCAGGCGGCGGGGCACCTTAGCGTCAGCGAAGATGGACTGCCTTTCAGGGCTTACGAGTTCCATCTACCCCAAGCTGTCGAACGTATTCAGTGAGTTGGCTCTTCAGCCTGAATCAGCCGTTGGCCTTCTCGTTGGCTACTTTCGACTTTGATGGTCCTTTCCAGCTATCAGGGGTGCTCGATATTACTATTATTACATATTCAGAAGCTTAAGGCTCCATTTCCACAATAATGGCGATATCACAGGATGAAAGAAAAGACATATAGCATCACGACAGACACGTGGAACCCATGCACGAGGGTGCTCCAACAGGATCAACGCGCATGGGAACAGCAAGCAAGAACAGCAAGAAAGAAGAGGAAAACCAGATGATAGTAAAATCAGTAGGAAAATGAAATAGGAAGGATGCAGAATGGGCACGAAAGACAGACGTCCCTAAGTTCTAGCTAATAGCTAAGGTAACCTGCACGACCCCCATGGGGTTCCTACGCCCCATTACATAGGATGGGCGAACCTAACTAACCTACATCTACGACCTTTAGCCCATCCTATGCCCCCTGAGGGGGTCCATAAATCGAGCAGAAAAAAATGGAATAGGTACCTACTTTGGATAGGTTTTTTAGAAACCTAGCGAGTCACGGGCAGTCTCGTATACGTATAAAAATTACTTTTAACAGTAACTAACTTACTAACTTAACGCAACTAGGGAAGAAAACTTAGCGAGCCTCAAAGGGAGGATTTTAACTTGTGAAAGAAGACGGACTCTAAAAGTTATAAGTCGTCAACGTACGGGGATGCAGACAAAAATTTTGGAATTCTCCAGCCTCGCAGGGGCCGTATACTCCTACATGAACTTACGATCAGGAGTGCACATGCACGACTGGATACACAGCATATAAGCAATGGGAACTAGGACAGTATGCAAAGGATAAAACACAATAGAATAAAATATGCGACTGTAGCCATTCTGGTGCAGGGAGTCGCGAAGAGAATAATTACATGACCCCAGCAGCAGCGAAACTGCCGTAGAAAAAAATTCTATACCGCCTCGGCAGAGCAGCAGACCGGCCCCGCAAAACTCCTTTACTTATTACCGAGCTGTCTGAGCCGCTCATCCAATTTACAGCGTCCTCTCGAGTCTGCGGCCTGCGCCACAACTTACAGACTGGTAAAGGGAATTTCAAAAGGCGGCAAAGTTTGCCTGGAGTCTCGCGCCTACGCGCTGTGGAGATGTAGCGCGGTGGTGTACGGGGAAAAGCGGCTAAGTTTGCTTGCAGTCTCGCGCATACGCACTGTGGAGATGTAGCGCGGTGGTGTACGGGGAAAAGCGGCTAAGTTTGCTCGAAGTCTCGCGCCTACGCGCAGTGGAAACGTAGGTAGCGCGGTGGTGTAAGGGGAAAAGCGGCTAAGTTTGCTCGGAGTCTTGCGCCTATGCGCTGTGGAGACGTAGCGCGGTGGTGTACGGGGAAAATCGCCTAAGTTTGCAAAGAATCGCTAGCCTCGGCGCTGCGGAGATGTAGGGTGATGACATGGTACAACTACGTAAAGGTAGCCCCATCACTTGACTAGCTGGCGACTCTTCTGCACACCTCACTCTAAAGCAGTGGTTCCCAAACTTTTTTGGGCCAGCGCCCCCTTGGCGGCCAGGTACAATCCTAACGCCCCCCGCCCGTGGCGCCAATTGCAATAAACAATCGAACACGCACTTTTTGGTATGAATCGAATCGGAATGAAGGTTAAACCGAAGTGT
>LQNS02278091.1:34015670-34028385 GCA_001587735.2 Parhyale hawaiensis | reverse complement strand
TCTGTTAACTGAACTAAGCGCAACTGACTTCGAATCCTCTATACTATAGCAACTGCAAAGTTCATATATGCTTTCATATCATGAAGACACTCACTATTCAGTCACAGATGTCGAACACTACCTCCATAAAAAACGACTTCGTGCAAACAATGAGTCGTTCTCGATGACTCGGACCGTCAACGACTGCACTGCAAGGCAAGTGTATTATAAAATCTGAAAGAAAAATCTAAACGAGTAAAATAGAAGGGCTCACGATATGACGAACTAGAATGTAAAGAGAAATCAAGACTTCGAAACGACACGAGGAAGTGTCCGTCGCAGGAAGCTATAAGGTAAAACAAAATCCGGAGTTTTTCTAAAAATGGGTAAACGACAGATGACTCACAGAAGCTACAGGCGCCCTGTAAAGGTCCAATGATGAAGTCATCAGAGAGCTACTTTTCGACGTCTTTAATATCGATCTGTGGGTGCAGGAGAGGTGGCACAGGATTGGATACTGGCGAATGCAACTCCAATACATAAAATGGGGGATAAATGCATCCTAGATAGTATCGGCTAATCAGTCTTATTTGGGAGTGTGCAGTGCTACCAAACGACTCCTGAAGAAGCGAATTAGAGATCACTTTAGGATGCACCGCACCATTTCCAATAACCAGCAAGGCTTAAGACTTTTTGATAGTTACGGACATCAACGCTAACGGGAGAGCAGGAGACCTCGTTTGCGTAAAGTTCAAAAAGCATCAGAGAAAGTCCTTCGCGAAGCCTATTTATAAAATTAGAATCCCATGGCGTCGATCGAGACTACGCACTCTGGATGTGTGTATGGATAACAGGCCATCAGAAGTAAAGGCAACTCCACAACCTACCAGATGAACTATGATGCAGACAAACTTGCTCGTGGATTTAGATTAGGCGAGAAAAGAAAAAAAACAGCTGACTGCAAATGAGCCACAACGAACTTCTATTGGTTACTCGGCAACGTGACACACGAAAGCCATCACAGACGACCTCGAACATAAGCAGTAACTTGATACGAATGTGAAATGGCAAACATCGTCCGAGGAGTGATTTTAAAGAACTTCGAGCGCAATTCTAGAGATAAAATAATTCTCTTATACGACACACTAGTTTGCCTCAATTCGAATTTGTTTCTAAATTCTGGTCGCTGCATCTTAGCCGAGACGTTATTAAAATACAGAGAACCCAACACAAGGCAACGAAGTTGATATTAACGACAGTTGCGCAAAAAGTCACACGAGCATTACTAATAGGGCTGCGATTCACCTCCTGCGAACATAGACGACCCCGCGGGCGATACAGAACTTTTAGGTACGATAGGTACCTAACTAAATGGCTTCAACAACGGCCTGACTGAGACGCAGGTCATTGCCTCACAAGCAGGCAAGGCTAAACCTCAACTTTACTCTCAACATTTCGGGTGTTTTCGGTTTCGTGGCATGCAAAAATTTTTTGACGATATTTCCGTCAGTAATACCTACAAATGTTAGGGCTGATCACGAATATAACATTTATTTTGCATAGAAATGAAGGAAATTTGCAAAATAAACATACACAGGTAGTATGAAACTATATTATATAGTTGATCAAGAGGACATGGTAACAACAAACATAATTAGTTTACTGAAACTGGGAGATGTCAAATAATGTTTTTTTTAGCAAATCCACATATCTCAAGCATTAGGTTAGGTCATCATAAAATAATTTTTCTGCTAAATAAATGCTATATTCGTTATGAACACTAAAAACTTTATTACTGACAAAATTCTCGCGACTAAACTCTGCATGCCATGCACGAAACTGAAAATAGCCAACACTTCAATCAGACTTCCTTCGGAACATGTCGGAGTACAGTTAGTTATAGTTAGGAAGTTTGAGCCTCCGTTTCCGAGCACAACGATATCACAGATGAAAGAGCAAATGACATTATAGTACGCCAAGAGAAACGGGGAACCCATGCACGAAGGTGTTCCCACCACACAGGATCAACGCACATGGGAACAGCAAGTCGGGAAAGAAGAGGAAGAACAGATAAAAGCATCTGCAAGTAGGAGTATGAAATTGGGAAGGAAGCAAAGTGGGCACGAAAGAGAGGCGTCCCGAAGGCCTAGCTAATGGCTGAGGTAACCTACACGAGCCCCCTGGGGTTGCCTAGCCCCATAGCATGTCGGAGTACAGGCAGTTAATACGTTCAACAGTTGACTGGACAAGTAATGGAAGCAGCACCCTCCGTAGCTTCGAATTTCTTCCAATGCAGTAGCTCGGCTGTCTTCTTCTAACGGCCCTGTGCTGCAGAAGCAGCTATGCTCCATTATCCTCCATAAAGATCTAACGTAACAAGTCAGCACCCCAACCAATCTGCTGCAATGATCAGGCGTGCACGGGCATCCCGCTGGCCGCTTTTTTCCGTTAAATGTTCGCGGGTTTCTGTTGGTGTCTGCATGACCGCAATAGCTTAGGTTGCTCTCTGGGGATGAGCCTCTTGGTCCGTGGTGGCCAAGAACCAATGTTAATGTAAAAGCGGTACAGTTTGTTTTGCAGCGAGTCGGCGGTGTACGGGTAAAAACAGCAACGTTCGTCAGGAATCGCTCGCCACGTGCTGCGTAGTTAAGGTCCAATGCATCGAAATGAATGGATAAAGCAACGTAGCAAATATGAAAACAGCAACTTGATTGACATCTGCATCGATTCAATGAATAATTTCTGGAAGCATTCCGTAACTAAAGTTGTTCTCCGAGAGTGGAGACCTCCGCCACGTAACGCAGTGCTAAACGACGGTACGGTAGACAGATAAAGAAACAAATGGAGGAGCGAACTAACGGACCATAACCAAAAATTTAATATCAGTTCCTCAAGACATTCCTAACAATACCAGCAAATTTTTAGAAGGTCCTTCAATAACTTCACGAGTTCTGCATACAAACAAAGCATCACCTCTTCGGCGGAGGTAATCAGAATACTTGCTACTAACCTCCAAGAATTGAAACAAAAAAATCTAAATTATACCGAAATTTTAAACTTAACATTCTATATTTCGAGGCCGTTCTTTCGCTTACAGCGGCCAAGAGTCTCGCTCGTGTTCAAAGCAGACATGGCAGCTGTCCAGCATTTCAGGCCTACAATACAAATCCCCGATGCAACACAGGACACTAGTGGGCACAAAATACTTTCTCCAAGTTCGAGTGGGCGGAAAAAAATGCGGCAGATGAATTTTTCCTGCGGCAGATAGCAACTTGCCTCAAGCGGCCGGCCTAGTGTTGCCGAGCCTTTACGGCTTACCACCATTTTTTCAGCACATCAAAGAATTGTTTCACATAAATCCATGCAATCTTCCTCTCATGAGCCGCCAGCGACTCGCGCTACACCCAAATACGCAATACTTGTACTGCAACACGGCTGTCTTTGATGACCGCAATGCCTTTTCATATGGGATTAATCTCTTCAAGCATATATATATATAAAGTGATGGTAGTGTCTAGAGGGCGAGATATGGCAAAAAAAAACACTAGTTACGGGTACACGAAGCTAACCAACAACGAGCTTTTACCTCCGAGAACCTAGGTTAGGTTCGCAAGGACTGGTTCACCTAATATTCTATTATATATACCAGTCTGATATACATTAGAACACTACGCGAACCAGTCCTGGAGGACCTAACCTCTGTTCTCGGAGGTAAAAGCCCATTGGAAGGGGGCTGGTACTATAGGGGTGGTTGGTCGGGGACGATGGTGGCATACAGTCATATAGCCATATATATTTATGGCTACTGATAGTTTTAGTTGAAATTATGAGCACTACCAAGGAACGCCTCATCTCCCACCCGTAAATACTCGAACTTGTCGCAATGACGCCATACAGTCACGGCCAAGTTTTGTTTCGAGTCTTCCCGTTACGCTCACTGCTTCCTGGGGTCCCACTGCACCACGTGGCAGGGAGTGCGACATTCAGATCAAATGCGCTTCACCTGAACTCTGATAAAATTCAATTATATTTTCTTGCCTGACAAAGACAAGGGACTCTTTATTACCGGCAACTCAATATTCTATGATAAGTATAAGAGAAAGATCGGACCAGGCAGCTGCATAGCGTGCGTGGGACGTTCTAAAGTAGACCGAACGTTACGTAGCCAAGAAAAAACAACACACGCTCAGCAACTCGTCTCGAAGTACAGAAAACTAGCGAGGTTCATTGGGAAAAACTCATAAATAGAAAAGTGTGCTTAACCACGCACTTCAGGAGAACAATGTTTGTTGGTCGCGCGTAGGCGATACAACAATCAGAACATAACTGCATGCATTACTAGGCACGTAACCAGTAAGTTCCTGCAGATTTATTAACGGGACTATTAAATTTTAACCCCGTACGACTAAAGAATAAACCCAGAAATTGTATAAAGAAAGCCCATCATGCCCAAGTCCGGTAGTATTTCTCCTGTTTACTATTTTCTTGATAAACAATATCGCGCGAAAAGTTATACACATAGAACGGAAATAGGTAATAGCTTTAGCACAAAATTTACATATCTCATTTTTGCGGGGTCAAAGTTTCATGAAGCTTGTAGGGAAATCGTGACATCTTATGGCAACACTTGAGTTTGTCTCCATCTCGCTGCGTCTAGTGATTGACAACTCCTTGCATTTTTCTCTTTTTGAGGTGAACGACAATAATAGCTTCTTTATATTCTGCTAAAATGAAACGTGGAAAAGCTCTAACTAATGAAAAGAAAGAAATTGTCATGAAGAAACTGCTACAGGCACCTCTCCTGGTGTTATTGTCGTAAAAATAGGACGCCATATTACACAGTGACAAGACTCTTGAAGGACCCTTCACCACGGAAAAAAACGATCAGATGCTGGGCATTCAAAGACTGTTACAGATAGAGACATGAGTAATGTGGTTCGTCAGCTCCGTAAATGGCTCGAGCAAACAAGAAAATCCAATGCTTACGGCTGCTGGACTTCCTGAAGTGCCTAAAACCACAAGAAAGGACATTCTTCGCTCCATTGCTTCTGTCAAATCCCCTCAGAAATTGTCTCCTCTGACCTCAAGACATATTTTAAGGATAGAATGGGCAGAGAAATACATGAAGAGCAGCATGAACCATGTTCTTTTCACCAACGAAAGTCGGGCAACCCTTGATGGACCTGATGGGTGGAGTAAGGGTTGGGTGCTACCTGGAGGTGAGTGCCATCAACGCGTAAAACGTCAACAACAGAGAGGTGGTGTTATGATATGGACTGGTATCATAGGGGATCGACTTGTAGGTCCGGTTATAGTACCTGACGGCGTGAAAATTACATCTGCATCATATTGGGACATGTTAGAGGACGCCTTGGTCCCATGGCTGGGTGGCATACCCCTTTCGTTGCTTTCAAACTTGATTTTCATGCATGATAATGCGCCTTGTCACTTTGCCCGTACTACCACAGCATTTCTGGACTCATTGGGGCTCCATGGAGAGAAACTGATGCTTTGGCCACCGTGCTCACCTGATCTAAACCCAATTGAAAACTTCTGGGCCTTTCTGAAAAGGGAAATTTACGCAGATGGAAGGCACTACAACACAAAATCTGCCTTGTGGAATGCTGTTGCTGCAGTAGCTAGGGCAGTTCCACTTTTTGCAATAAAGTAACTAATTGGCTGCATGGATTCAAGGATTATTGAAGTTATTAAACGATATGGGGGGTCATGTTGACAAATAAGTCTTTTTCAGTCATTGTAAAGTTTTAATTAAGGATTTCTTGTTTAATGCATATTTTTCTCATTTGTATTGTTTATTTTTGCTCCTTTGGAGATATAAAACTGTGAATATTTTGTGTTTTAGTCAAAAAGCTATTACCGCCCCTCAGTGAAAGTTGTAAAATTTACAAAAACCTAATTTTTCTAGAACCAGCACGATTAGTCGTTTGAAAATTTACAGACACTATAAGCATCATAAGTTTAACTTTCTGTGAAATTTTCACCAAAATTTATAGCCAAATAGCCGAAATGTGGTAAATTCTGAGATAACGTCATTATTTCCGTTCTAAGTGTAGAACTCATCAGGTTATAGTCGACGAAGAGTTAACACTACGGATAAAATTAAGTAAAATTTTCTAACGGCATCTCAGGCGCACTGACCTTTCTACAGTTAACGAGACTTCGTGGGCACTCGGTACTTCAATTTAATCCTTTCGTGCCTGAATGAAAAAACATCAAGTTTCTTAGGAATAGCACTATTTGGAACGTCCACTAACGTGTACATTAGGTACGCGTGGGGTAATTCACAACAACACAAAAACAATGAAACTGCCAAATTGCTTAGTTTACAAGCATGTTTCCTCTAGCCAGTAAGTAGTTCCCGACTACAGTGCACACAATAGAAGAAAGGTGGCAGAGTGCAGAAGAGGGAAATCAGCGTGCTCTTGATTGGCCATGAAGAAGCTTTCATTATTCAGCATTGGAGAAGCTCCCTTCATCACTGGCAGCACTTATCTCATCCTTTAGTGTCTCGATGAGACAAGCACGTGATAAGCTGCTCACGAATTTAATTGGAGCAGTAAAAGTAAGAGGACTTCTGCTTCAGCAGTACGACAGGATACCGCCCACAGAAGGATGCCAGTTGGTCCCCAGCTCAGTAAGTAAGCACTTGAGGTGAACCGGATGTGTCATTTCTTGTAAACGGGATGCGGATTTTACTTTCAATATAGGGTGACTGCGGATATCTGGTCCACCTCTGACTATTACTACATAATATCAGTGAGGTCCGCTCTTCGCGGCGAAAGTGAGGATATTTAAGCTACAGTAGGTGCCGTGTTTGTGTGTCCACGAGGTCTGTTCGCGGCTCAGTCAACGTTTTGTCTAAGTGGGGCATTGGCTCAGTGTCTGCCATACTCTTGTCTGGTGAGCTTGTGTCATACTGTGAGTTATGAGTTTCTGCGAGGATTCTATTTATGCTGTTAAATCATCAATAAACTGAGCGTTCACTCAACTTAGAGCTGTGCCAAGTTCTCAAATCACCGAAAACGGCAGGCTAGAGATGCACTCTTGAGAGCTTGACAGCGCATACCTCCGCCAAGCACGGCAATGTTAGCAAAAAATTCAGATTGGTCCTAAATCCAAGATTTTCTTATGATCATCACCAAAATATGGTCATTTGTACCTCTTGACCGTAATAACAGTTAATATAATTTTTTTAAAGTTCCGTACGCAACTATCTCAGTTATATTCTCACAAACACCTGACAAACGTACCGTCAAACCCACAAACGGACGAACTGATCATCACTAAAAGTTGGTCTAACAGTTCCTGAAAATTTCATGAAGATCCGTCAAGAATTTTTTTAGTTATGTTCTAACAAACATAAAAACAAATAGCGAAACACATGAACGGACTGATAGATAATCACAAAAATTTGGTTAGTTACTCTTCGAAACATTTCCAACAGTTACAGTAACTTTGATTAAGATCCGGTCATAACGGTTTGGGTTATGTGTAAGAAAAACAGGAAGATAAACAGTTGGAGGAAACGTCACCAACAGTTAACAATCTGTTCCTCCTAACATACCAACCATTTCCAGTATATTTCATAAAATCTCCCCACAACTTTTCTAGTTACCTTGGAAACAGAGACAGACAAAAGACAAACGCCGACAAAAACATGAATTCCGTGGCGAAGGCAATTAGATGTTACCAAAAGTCGAAAGAACATAAGAAAAAGTAATCTAGCTACGCAGAAGCACACGCTGTCAAATGCCTCATGCCGTCATTACAATTAAGGACCGGATTGCCTAACGTCAAACATAATGGACAAACTATAAGATTTATAAAAGTCTTCTGTAACGCTGCCGCTGATATAAACACACGAACTGGGCCAATTGCACTGGCACGATTTTGCAGACATTTTACCCCAAGTGAAGAATGCATCAAAAGCCTTGAAGTAACAATGATAACAGACCTTCAATTTGGGGAAAACGCCCTACACATCACACGCACCACAACACACAAAGTACTTTTATAATCAGCAGCTTATGACAATTGCGAGTCATCGCAACGCGGAAAAACATTCTTGCATGCGACCCACATCAACACTCGGAAATCCCATCGCATCATCTGCCTCCAGGTGCCAATTACAAGGCATCACCGCGCGGAAAAACAAGTTTTCTGGCGCAGTCCACGTCCACAAGCTAAAAAAAAGGAAAATCAAAATTCCTAAAGCAATATGCACCATCAAAATCCAATTCCACCAGCCGCAAAGCGCAGCTCGCGTTGAATTTCCAGGGGTGATGAAAAAATTAAGCCATTAATTCGTCGATTTCCCAGCCAGAACACCACAAACATCGGAAGATACGTGGGGCCTACGTGCGCTCTGCCCATGGCTGTAGACGAGGGGCTGGCGGTAGCTGGGAGAGACAGAGATGGTAAACAGTAGGGGATAACAAGAGAAATAATTTTAGAGGTTGCATCGAAAACTAATATTAAGGGTCAAGTCGGAAATATTAGCAAAGTTAACATAAAAATATACAAAGGGATGGCAGAGGAAAATATTAGAAGTCGCAGTTTCAAGTCGGTTAGTATCAAGGGCACGTCGAAACAGAACTTTAAAGCTCACATGAAAACCTACTGGGGTTAAATCATATAAAACAAGGGTTATTATCTATAACCTATAACTAGGTTTTCCTAATTCCTATAAGACTGTGCGTAATCTTCTCTTACTTGCTTCTTTATTTTCTTCATTGATCCTTTGTCGTGCTCTCAACCTTAGGTCTTCTATACTGACAGGCAGAAGCAAAATCTGAAGTAAAACACCCCAACATGCAAAGCTCCAGAAAATGGCAGCATATATACAATGTGAGCGCTCCGTAGCAATGATACCGTTGATACCTTCTTTCCAACTCAAATATCTGCTTCATTTGAAGTGCTGAAATTTTGGACTATGAAGAAAAAACTGCTTCGTCAGAGAAAAACAGTAAGCTAGAAGAAATAATGGTCTACTGCCCGTGAAAAATCATCGCATCGTGAGCGCTCCGTTGATCATCTGCTGAATTTATACGTCGTGACTTTAGATTGAGAGAATAACGTATAAAATCGGACCCCAGAAGCTGCATTCATATTGTTCCGATTTTAAGCAGTGTTTCTTGAAAGAAGCACATTCAGATAAAGGGTTTCGCCATTTTCTGCAACCTGGCCTATTTTTCGCCTGTTTTCTTAAGAGCGGATACGAAATAAATACACGAACCGTTGTATTACCTCCGCCAAGGAGGTTATGTTTTCGTCGGGTTTGCTTGTCCGTTTGTACAAACGTGTCTGCCTGTCTGTCATCAAGATAACTCAAGAAGTTATAGACTGATTTTACCGAAATTTACGGGGATTTTTAAGTATGTTAGTAGGAACAGATTATTAACTTTTGGTGACGATCCGTCCTTCCGTTTGCTTGTTTGTCTGCTTCGTTTTTTTTTTTTTTTCAATGCCATAACTCATATAAGTTATGGACGGATTTTTATGAAATTTACATGAGTTCTTAGGTATATCACAAAGAGTAAAAGGCCAAATTTTTGTGATGATCTGTTAGTTCGTTTGTATGCTTGCTGCTGTGTTTGATTCTATGTTTGCTAGGGCAATAACTCAAAAAGTTTTGAGTGAATCATTATTACAGGAATTGTTAGAGATGTTAAAAGATATGAATGATTAAATTTTTGTGTAGATCGGTTGATCCGTTTCAATGTTTGAGTTCTTTGTCATAATGTTTGTTAGCAGCATAACTCAAACAGTTATGAAAGGATCTTGATAAAAATTGCAAAAACTGTTAATACTATTAAAAGGTACAAATGATTTGATTTTGGAGTTGATACAAAACAAATCATGATCTCAGAGCCAATTTGAATTTTTCGTTACCGTTGCCTTACTTTTCGGAGGTATGCGCTCTGAGAGTGTTCTAGTTATATAAAGGATTGTGCTCGCCCTTCCGTTAGTTAGTCACTTAGTACAACCGTGAAGCTTTCATCAGCATTAGAGAGGGGAAAATAGGAGCATCGTTCAGGTATCCTTGACACGACTCTGCAAAGATCACTAGGAAAAGGAATCAAATTCAAATTGAAGCTGTTACTTCTCGCAGGTCTTACGTAAAAGATGCACTGCCTGACTTAGCACATTTTTGACGGTTTGTATCGAAGAAACGGGTCCGAGGGCATCATAATTAAGGAAGAATGTTTCTGTTCTGAAGAAAGGCCACAGGTTCCTTCAGTATTAGATAGGAGAAAATTAGAATCAAACTGGTCCGAGACACTGAAGAACGCTGCATTTTCTTTGTGGCAGTTCCACAGTTTCTAAGCTAGTTATCCTAGTATAATAAAAATCTTCGTTTTTTATTTATTTCGTGTCCGCTTCTCAATGAAATAGGCTAAAAATAGGCCAGGTGGCGGATTTTGTATCAAGTTTTCACAGAGATCGATGATCAGATTGCAGAAGATGGCGAAAACAGGGATCCTTATCCCTTCATCTGAATGCACTTCTTGCTTGAAAAACTTCTTGAAATCGACGCAATGAGCAGTTCACGCTGTACAAGTTCCGTATATGATCAACGAAGCCAACGGTTGATAGGAAATCTTGCCGGTCTCTGTGAGGATAAAGTCGGAGCTGAACAGTGCATCTGCCGGTGAGTACCCCGAGTGCTCTCTCAACCGGATGACACGGCTCTAGAGGAGCGTAAACCTTCGTGGAGAGTATTTTGAACATAGTTCATTTACGGAAGATAGTTGTGTCAAATTTGAGTGTATGCGCTACGCCCCTAAATTTTCAGGTTTGTGACGTCACAATTGCGTCACGCCACTGTTGCAGCGAGGAATCTTTGATATTTCCACAGTAGCGGGACTTAATTGTGACGTCACAAACCTGGAAATTTAGGAGCGCAGCGCATACACTCAAATTTGACACAAATATCTTCTGGAAATGGAGTGTGATTTTAAATGAATGTGAGGCTCAATAAATGGATGCCTTTCTTTATTTTTTAGTTTTCATCTTGTAGCCAGAACTTTCTGAACGGGCTACGTATAATCACGTCGACAGAGAAGCATTTAATGGCCAACAACACGACACTCCAAGTAACAATCAATATTGGTATAAATACCATCTGAAACGTGACCAAATGGAAACCGTCGGCGTCAGAAAAATAATTAAACTTCAAGTGAGAAGCCAAGAGGAACCAACCTAACGGACCATAGTGCAGGCTAGTCAGCCTATCTGCACCTATACACAAGTATATTTCTACCCCATAAGGATTAATGAGTGGAAAAACAGGTTGACCAAAACAGTGAAATCTTCTCCTGGGTACACAATGAAAAACTTGAGTCCTCGCGAAAGCTCACAATCTTCAGCACTGCACAACCTGACGCTACAAGAGTGTGCAGACACTGAACCAAACCCCTTCAAGACAACTTCACTGAGCTCCGAACAACTGTGAACACGCACACGGTACTGTTGCCTCTACATCCTCACTTTCGTTTCGCTAAAGCCCAGTGTAGACAGTAGCACTACCGCTCATAATTACGGACGCTTCTCACGACAGTCCTCTGACAGTGTACTCTTGCCTTCACGTCCAAATTGCCTCCTCAATGAGAGAACGAGCTGTGCATCCACCGTACCGACACCGCCTAAAAAATCAGGCCACCTCGTAGCTGAAGAATAAAATCAGATCTGGCTGAAAATATTTCCTCTTAAAGTGCATGCCAAAATTATTATTACTGAGTTCGAAGATATAGTTATACCGGGGCTACACTATGCATTTGCACGCACAACTTGATGCGAGGATGCGCTGCTCGCACGTTGTTCATGCCACCGTATCTATGCTACAGACTTCAAATATAGATCGAAACGACGAGCGAGCTGTCCATTCTTGCATTAAGTTGGGAGTGCGAATGCACACGTGGAGCCGGCATTAAAAGCCAAATATACTTGATTAGATTTTCGAAAAAAAAAAATCTAAGGCAACTTCGCCGGCCCGCAATTTCTGCCAGAAGTTAACCAAACGCGCAGAAATCGCGGCAACTGCAATATCTGCTAATAAATCTAAAGTAAATTTCAATTAAAATTAGAAGGCTTCGTGGCGTAAGACCATCACCCGCGGTGGGGGCAAATTCAACGCAGTTATTTTTGATGGCCAGCTAATCCTAGTTTCTGATAGGTATGGATGCTCTGTCCAACAAGGTTAGGGCACAGCCTCCGAGGATTCGATTCTTAATAACACAAGAAAAACAAAACGCCTCGTGGCGTAAGACAATCTGCCGCAGTTGAGGCAAATTCAACGCCGCCATTTTTTATGGCCAGCTAGGTCTAGTTTTTTGGCATGGGTCACATCTAGATCAACAAATCAAACTCTCTGCAAAAAATTATAAATATTGCTCAACTCTTTCTACCTGTTCTTGGGTGGACAGACTAATATACTGTACATATAAATACGATACAATACAAGTACGATACATGTATATTGTGTCGTATACAAGTCGTTATTTTTAATGTATGAGCGATTAGGGCAAATAACAATTGAAACCATTCACAGTGACACACAGTAAACTGACCCGACTGATGTCAATTCGCAACTTACAAATAATAATAATAATAATAATAATAATAAGTTTATTGAAACATAATCATGTAAAAAGAAATACAGGCAATGACACGTTCTCTACTTTCTCAAATGTTCATGTGTCTCAAGCCCATTGAT
>LQNS02278091.1:33973298-34006905 GCA_001587735.2 Parhyale hawaiensis | reverse complement strand
TAGAGACATAAATTACTGTCCCATGTTTAACGAAGTGGTGCAAATTCTATATTTATATATGTACCTATTTTTTCCATTATTTTTTATTTTTATTTTATTTTTTAATCAATGTTTTCGTAACACTGGTTCGTGCTGCAGATAGAAGCCCATTAGGCCAAGAAGAGTGCAAGGCTGTAGTCGACCACACAGTGCCAGAGCTATGACGTCAGAGACGAAAAGCTCACGTGAAAACTGCTACCCCCGACAGTCACAGCGGCACCCGAAGTGCAGCATAATCACCACTCTACCAACAGTAACACACACACACCTATACACATACACACACCTATACACATACACACACCTATACACACACACACACACACACACGGATCACCCCCACGCGACACAGCATGAGCGGAATACTACAGCAGAGCTTTACGGAGGGATGCTCTCGGGCACGGTACCGGAAAGAGGGAAGCCCAAAAATTTGGTAGGTACGCGAAAGCCATGCGGCGGGTACTCCTCCTACAGACAATAAAGTTACGCGACCTTCTAATACGCGCCCAATATATTTATGAAGCAAACCAGAGCGCGCGGTAACAAGTTTGTAGACGCGATGGTAAATATTGTAAGAAATAGAACGCCTCGTGGCGTAAGACCATCAGCCGCGGTGGGGCAAATTCAACGTCATCAGCTTTTATGGCAAGCTTACTCCAAAGTTTTGGTGTTTTTCACATCTCAGTCAACCCACCTGACTGTCTGAAAAAGCTCAATTTCTTTTGCCTCTTTTTGGACGGAGTTATAGAATCAACGCCGTCATTTTTGAAGGCCAGCTAATTCTAATTTATTGGCATTGTTCACATCTAAATCAACCCAACTCACTCCCTACACAAAATTATGAACATTGCTCAACTCCTTTTTGGGTGGAAAGATGCCCCGTAGGCCTAACAAAGGCTTAAGCAAAGTCGGGGGTCCACCAAGGTGAGTGGCTCCTCGTCAAAAGGATGGTAAACCTAGTGCTCAGGCCCACCGTAAGGAAACCAAGCGATATATATCTCGCGAAGAGTCCAAAAATCTCCCTGAAAAAGAACAATCTATAATGGCTTACCAGTGAAACAATTACTCCGAAGCACATCGCAAAACACTTATCCTCAGCCCTGCACCCTCAGCCTCCCTCCGTAGCACCGCCCCTCTCCAAACAGAGCATGAGTTAATGGCCCTGCAAAAATGAGCTCCATTCCCAGCTGGGCTTTCTTTTAGCAGAAGGGAACTAATTTCGTAGCAGTCAGCACGTCGCCAGCCCCGCGCGGCAACTGCGTTTCAGTTTCATTTTGGTGGACCATTTTTTAGGGAAGCGCGACAGCGAAATGCCGGGAGCTTTGTGGCTGTCATGGTAGTTACAGCGAGCATGTCTCATGCCTCCTGCATGGCTCATGCGGCAGGACACGCTTCTCGTGTCTACATAGCTAGTGCCGCGAGATATACCGTACTGCCTCGTGCAGCGAGACACGCTGTCTCGAGCTAGCATGACTCGTGAAGCGGAACAGCGTGGGTTACCGACAGCAGGCTGGCCCAGACACAACTCGACACGAGCAGCGAGACAGCAAGTCTCGTGCCTACATGGCTGGTGCCGCGCTGTCTCGTGTCTGCACGGCTCGTGCCGTAGGACAGCGTGGGCTATCGGTCTCGCCCAGACACCACTCGACAGACACGAGCAGCGAGACAGCAAGTCTCGTGCTAACTACACTCCAGTACTCGACTCTGCTGGCGTCCCGCCAATTACCGACAGCAGCTCGTGCCGCAACAAACTTGCGGGCGGCGCTTGGGCCGCAGCTCAGGCGTCGCGGGGCCGTCCGTGTGGAGCACAGAAAATTTTTCCAGATGTAGGAATGGCATCATGTAGGTCTTAACAATGGCACATATGACACATACTCACCTCTGTCATGGTCAATTCCAGATCCCTTTTCTGGCGGAGTGGGGGCGCTAATGCCTACATTGGTGATACACCACATCTTTAGGCTAATGACTATTCGGTGTGAGGAGGTAAGACATCCACAGCGCTTTAGTACCTAGCCTTCCACCCTTTACTAGAGTGGTTCCTCTTGGAGGTGTATATGATTACGGACCACCTGTTGGTTCAGGCACGAACCGCTGTCTGGTTCATATCGTTTAATGCTTGCATGATAATATTGTACAGTTTTCAACGAATTAATGATGTGGATAAATAATTATTTATAGTTATAGTTGCAAAAGTAGCTAGACTATATGTTTAGTTGGCAGCAGGGTTGGCTGGTTTAGACCAAATAAAAATATAAACATGTTTTAAACCAACCAAAAACCTTTTTTATTCGATTTTATTTATTCCTAAATATTGCACAATAAACAGTTTTACTTCTAGAAATGATTAAATCTTATTTACACAACTGAAAAGATGAGTCAATATGTTTCTGTTTAGGAATCCGTTTGACTGTTAAAGACAGTGAGGATCAACTATTGCTTATGCTTACTAAACACCTGTAACTTTTGAATTTAGAGTATTTTATTTCTGAGATACATATCTCATTATATTCTGGTAAGCTAGCAGCTACCTACTGAAAATGAAAAGTGGTAGTAATAGTTGATATTGCATAGCTGGTGAGCTCATGAGAAGGATGCAGGCATACAACTATTTCACTTTGTTCAGTTCAATACTCAGCTTTTAATTAGCTATTAGCTAGCTATTTCTATCGAGATGTCTTTGTATTTCGAAGTGTTTCTAAGTACCTATTTCAAAGGATTTTATAGCTATTTCACTTTCTTTATATCGTTACTCTGTTTTCAAATAGCTAGTAGCTAGCTATTTCTGTAAAGTATTGTTTGTAATTTGAAGTGTTTTCAAGTTTTTCAGAGGATTTTCATAGCTCCTGGAGTTTGGATATTAAATGTAGCCACAGCAAATACAGGTACTCTGCTAACTGCATTTTCAACCCCATTTTTTTTAAATCATTCTTCTACAATAGGAAGTGGAAATGCAGTAACTAAGAAAGTTGATGATTAGCTAGCTTCATGTTTACGAAGCAGAAAATCCTTTAAGTGGTAAATAACATTGATAGAACTAGAAAAAAACAACAAAATATAAGATATAAAAACAATCGTTTTGTACTGTAACCAAAAACATGGTTTTTGGCATAAACGAAAAAATACATGGTTTATGCCAACCCTGGTTAGTAGAACTGTTAAACAATTTTAAATTCCTCAATAGGATAATGAATGAAATAGTTCCCCTTCCAATGTCACTTTATCATCGAAATATTAAATACTTTTTAATAACAATATCTACAACATAAGATTAGTACTGTGTAATTCACGGAAAACAATCATGCAAGGCAAGTCTAAACAGAATCAAGAGCATTAATTGTGAAGATTACCAGCACGTAATGGTCTTGACAGTGATGTCACACGAGTAATTGTATAAACGCTAGGCGTACGACGTTATGCTTCTAACTGGACCCTCTTAACCGATTAACCGAGGGAGATCACGCTTATGCTATAAACATCTACAGAGATATACTGTCCTCAATCATTGCATAATCTATTAAGTTGATGGAATTTTAATAGCAGTGTTTCAAGTCGTTTTTTGTGGAGATGCGAAGAAAACTGAAGTTAGGGGTCACTGCTCTTATATAGGCTACTATACCAGTAAGCAAGGAGGCAATTGCAGCCCAACGTAACACGGCAAATACTGAACGTTGCGCCCATTTGCGAATCAATTAAGGTTGTCAAGACAGCAGGACCAAGTCCGACTCCGACTCCTGGGTCCTGCCAGCGTCCGATTCCGACTCATTCGACTGCTAAAATAGGCTCATTTTTACCTACTCCGACTAGTGGGACAAGCGAATGTTCGGTTCCGACTCTGGACCTCAAACATATCCGACTGCTACCAGCTCCGACTCTGGACCTCAAACATATCCGACTGCTATCAGCTCCGACTCTGGACCTCAAACATATCCGACTGCTATCAGCTCCGACTCTGGCAATCAAACATATCCGACTGCTATCGTCTCCGACTCTGGCCCCAAAACATGTCCTACTGTATCAGCTCCGACTCTGGCCCCCAAACTCAGCTCCGACTCTGGCCTCCAAACATGTCCGACTGCTATTGGCTCCGGCTCTGGCCCCCAAACTCAGCTCCGACTCTGGCCCCCAAACATGGCCGACTGCTATTGGCTCCGACTATGCAACGCATAAAGCAAACCTTTACTTCTCTGAAGAATAGCGTTATTAATGATGTCCAAAAAGATGGATCGTGTCCGTTCAATGGCCGACGCACTATAACAAAAGCATTCTTAGTCGGTCAGAATCTCACTGGCGAGAGCAAAGTATACCCAATGCAGACGGCGGGAGGAAACTTCAGAATACAACTGAAAATGTTCATTGGTAGTCTTTTGGCAACATAAACATAGGTCAGTACACACAAATCTATTGTATTTTATTGTATGTGTTCATTATATTATTATACACGTTGCTCAAGCCCCCGTATAGCCACCGCAAAATAATGTGTTTCAAGAGACAACGAGAAAGGGAATCAACGCATGAAAAGAACAAAAGCATCGGTAGTGTTGAAGGAGCGTGGCAATGGATGGAAGCAAAATGGGCGAGAAGAACGAGGTTCTAAAGTGCTAGGTAAGGGTAATGGGGCGCCACTCCCGAAACATAAGATGGAAAAATACTAACTTATCTAACTCTAATGGCCTACCTGGTGCTCCTTCCTTCCTAAGGAGAATGACATCCAATGCTGAAATGGTTTCGACTTACTCTGCTCAAAGTTCTGGCCATATCCAACACACAACAGTAGTTAGTGTAGGCATAGAAGATGGACGTCTCGACCTGGATCCACACTTAACATGCCACATTTTCTGCATTCACAAGGACTCCACGCAACAACACAAGCTCAAGCCTCCCTCGACCCAAGGGCCATGACATGAAAACGGGCAAGCAGCTTGGGACGGCCGCAGTAGAAGAATAAGGGGCCACTGCCAACGGGAGACTAAAGGCCAAAGTGAACGAGGTAAAAAGTACCGGGAGTCGCAATTCCTGGCAAAATGTTCAGCATAGACTCTGGGAACAAACTATCCGAAGAGCGAATTCGGAACGAAGGATACAGGCCTATTTTGTTCTCTGTGCCCAGGCAACTGAAGGCGATATCCAATCCAGTTTTCCCGTGTAAGAATTGCACGTTTACCGTCTAATTACTCCATTTTTTTCTTTAAAGATTCTACACTTCAGTACAACATGGATGTTATTATTGGAAATAAAGATACAATTCACTGAAATGTGACAAGCTGCAGTGCGGTGTAATTAGTTGTGGTAAGACAAATTATGCCACAGCTATAATAAATACCCATACGAGTTGGTGCGGGAGGGGTCAGTACGGAGCATATAAATTTACTTATTTAAAATACATATTTCGGCTCTATATACCTATATCACGTAATTTTCGATAATTTGCCTTAAAATGTTTCAGCTCATAGCAATTTTGCCCTCGCAGCATGTGCACTGAAATAGCGAGGTGAGCTCAACGTCCTAACATCTACCGGTCAGAGTCACGGAGCAGGTGTCACGTGCACCTACATGAAGGGATGGTTCGCTCTGTAATCTACACAGAGCCTACTACCCGGCGTTACGAAAGCGATATTCCTGCAAGCACTAATGTTTGATTGGAACGGTGTCAAACTGAACAAAGCTTCACAAGGACAAAAAAAAAAATCAGAAAAAGCTGCAGCCCGTTTTCGGAAATCAGACGTCAGAGGCCAATTAAATTACGCAATATGTTAATTTGAATTGTTCTGATAAAACTATAACAGCAATAAATTGTTGGTAAATTATTGACTTAGTCGAACATATAGTTAGTCGCAAAGTGACTGTTGTTAGAAAGCAAACCCTCAGCAGGCGTTAGCCGGCGACAAATTCCGTTCTTGGTCTCCATCACTCGACCAGCTCATATCTATTTAGTGTAGAGAGCCCTCACGAAATTATTTTGACAGTTCAACACAGTAAGTTGCGTCATAAAATATTGGTTTTCCCGCTGCCTTTGCACAAAAATTAGGTGTATAGCAGCAAGGTTCGGGTACCGCAGCTCCGTGAGACACGCGATGCAGCAGCTACAGAGGGGAGACGGCCTCCGTGACGCACGAATGCTAACAAAGCCAAGTTGGCGCGCCGTTCCAGGACGCTGGAATGCAAGTATAAGGCAACCGTGGCTGCAATTGCAGTGCAGGCAGGCAAGGAATTACAAACTTCCTTCGAATTGACGGCAGGCGCTTCAATTTATGCGGCACAGGTCTCTCAGATCGCCCACTAGCAGGATAATGAGGAAGTGCTAAGCTCCCCCACCACCCCTCTACCAAGCCACCTTCCCCCCCCCNACACCGGATCTTCTTACCCTCGGATTCACTTGCCCCAGCATCGACAGATCGCCTTCCAGATAACATTAGGCCAGTGCACAGGTATTTATTTTACAGAAATGACGTGAATATAACGCGTGTTAATATTGCACTTACTATACGATGGTGATGAGTGTCTTCACCATATTTTGTTATATTGATACCTTATACTAATAATGACCTCCGCAAAGAATGTTATGTTTTCGCCTAGTTTGTCTGACTGTTTGTCCGTCATCAAGATAACTCAAAATAATATGTGTGGATCTTTAAGAAATTTACAGGGATAGTTAGGCGTGTAAAAGAGTCACAGATGATTAGCTTCTGGTGAAGATCCGTCCAACAGCTTGTTTGTCGGTATATTTTTCTCAGTACCAAATATTATGAACGGGATTCTATTAAATTCACATGAGCTGTTAGATATAATACGAAGAATAAACGACCAATTTCGTTCGTTTGTTTGCCTCTATGTTTGAGTTTATGTTTATTAGCAAAATAACGGATGTTATTGAAAATTACAGGGATTGTTGGAAATGTTAAAATATATAAATCATCAAATTTTAGTGATGATCACTTTGTCCGTGTGTTTTACTAATGTTTGCCAGACTGTTAGTCAACAACGTTCGAAAAATTCATGAATGGATCTTCAAAAAAAGATTACAGAAGCTGTTATTACTGTCTACAGGCACAAACGACCAAATTTTAGTGCTGATAAAAAGGAAATCGTAGTTTCAGAACTAATTTGAATCCCTCGTAAACGTTTCATTACTATGAGGAGGTATGCGCTCTCAGAGTGCTCCAGTCACCAAATATTTTTTTTTCCATGTTAAATAGGAAGGTTTCATTTCCAGGAGCAAAGACCACTTTTTTCTTCAAATTATATCGGCCGTCGGGGCTTCATGAAGTGCCAGTCCGATCTCAACTGTACAAGCCCCAACACTACCCCATCAACTACACAAGTCTCACACAATCACTGTGCACTATTAGTCGGATGCCTGAAGGCACAATCGTGTGCGTGAATGCATCAGGCGCCAAGGACATACATTCGTTAAATTTCAGGACACTCTGGCAAGGCAATAAGATTTCCGAGTTTTGGAGTTAAGAATACTGATATATGCACACGAAGTGCTGTACCATAAATAACCTAAGAATGCTGCGATGGACAGACGAGGCGCTGCGTTTGCTTGCTTTTCTTTTAAAGTCGTGTTTGTTCGATGCTGTAGAATCGGCGTGGAAAATTGGAGGTGCTCTATTCAAGTTCTGGCGCGATCCCTGGTGTGTGTTTAAATATGATAGCAGAAATGTCTTGTTTCAGATATACAAGCCAGGAATAGGCAGAATGACATTCTGATATTAATATTCTACAAGTAGGCTACCTAGAGTTAACAAATTTGAAAGACTTCTCAGCAATCAGCACTTCTCTGCTCCTTCGATCTCTCCTGAGAGCAGTTCTCGTTATACTACAAGGCCAACATGGTGCAGCGGTTCTGCACCCATCGTCACGCCTGCATGGTAGCCTACTACAATCTCACGCTATGATAAATAAACCGTTTTCCGATGCAGATCAATTTCGGCAGAGAGACACGTTGCGGTTTCAAAAATCTTCGACATCCCGGAAGTAGGAAATGGAAGCTTTTTGTTCGAGAGTGGTTGACATTCCAAATTGCATCGCAAGGTCAATCCATCATTTTTACTATAGCCAACTTAATTCCTCGCAACTCTGACCTCCTGGGTGTTGGCCATGTTTCTGTTCTCTACAGATCTCGAGGGATGCTGGGTTCACAGGGCTAACCCTATTGCACCTGAGACGCTCTTGTAGGAGTTTCAACAGTTTTGTACAACATTTTGAGAAAAGACACTCCTCATAGTAGTTACGGTAACTCACCTCGACACTTACTTGAAATGCAAACAAAAGTAGCCAAGACTTTGACTGGCTACTTGGGATGCCAGCAGTTCTGAAGCAGAGAGACGCGCGTTCCTACTGTTACTAAAGGTTTGGTAATGTGTGGAGACACAATCAAGTGCGAAAAAGCAAACTTACCAGAGAACACGAGCAGCAGATCCATTGGAACGACAGTTATGTGCGAAGCTAAGAGCAGACACTCCAACATCGCTGTCTAAACACTGGCCGGACCGGTTTCTCCCGTCATCTTCCCAAAACTCGATGATGGACGACCGACCGATGACCAAATAAATCTGAGAGCGTTAAGTCACTGAAAGCAATCTAGCCTTAACAATTTCACGTCCACTGTAGCTACACGATTGCTGTACAGCCTATACAAGTACAACGCCTCGTGGCGTGAGACCATCATCCGCGGTGGGAGCAAATTCAACGAAGTCATGTTTGATAGCCAGCTAATCCTAGTTTCTCACATCGATGCTGCATCCAACAAGCCCATACTATTACATCTCTTAATAACAACATAGGAAAAAAAATAGAACGCATATTGGCGTAAGACAATCCGCTGCGGGGGAGGTAAATTCAACGTAGGACTAGTTTTTTGGCATGGGTCACATTTAGGTCAACCCACCAAGCTCCCTGCAAAAAGTAATGAACATTGCTCAACAGCTTCGACCACTTATCGGGTGGACAGACAAATATAGATATATATATATATATAGCCTACTATGGTATACCTCCAATTTTTGCTTGAAATTTCATTGGTGTATTTTTCGACAACTTCGAGCCTCCCACCTGATGAGCTGAGGTACAGCGAAACGCGTCGTGGGTAACAAAATTCTACTAACTGTCTTGCTTCTCATCAAATTCTTCAATCTTCAATTGATTTGCCATCTATAAGTAAAATATATATATATACACTTGGAACGGAAATAATAGCTTTATCACAGAATTGACCACATCTTGACTATATTTGGCAATAAATTTCAATGAAAATGTCACACAAAAGTTAAACTTATGATGCTTATAGTGTCTGTAAATTTTCAAACGACTAATCGTGCTGGTTCTAGAAAAGTTATGTTTTTTGTCAATTTTACTAACTTAACTGAGCGGCGGTAATAGCTTTTTGATTGAAAAAAAAAGAAAAATATTCCCAGTATTACATCATTAAAAAAGCAAAAATAAACAACACAAATGAGAAATATATTAAACAAGAAATCATTAATCGAAAGTTTACAATGTCTGAAAAAAGTCTTATTTGCCAACATAACCCTCATGACGTTTAACAACTTCAATAATCCTTGAATCGAAGCAGCCAGTTAGTTTCTTTATTGCAGAAGTGGAACTGCCCTTGCTGCTGCAGTAACAGCATCCCAAAAGACAGATTTTGAGTTGAACTGCCTTCCATCTGCGTAAATTTCCCATTTCAGAAGGGCCCAGAAGTTTTCAATTCGATTTAGATAAGGTGAGCACGGTGGCCAAACCATCAGTTTCTCTCCATGGAACTCGAAAGAGTCCAGAAATGCTGTGGTAGTACGGGAGAGTGAGAGGGCGCATTATCATGCATGAAAATAAAGTTTCGAAGCAACGAAAGGAGTATGTCATCCAGCCATGGGACCAAGGCGTCCTTTAACATGTTACAATATGATGCAGATGTAATTTTCACGCTGTCAGGTACTGTAACCGGACCTACAAGTCGATCCCCTATGATACCAGCCCATATCAAAACACCACCTCCCTGTGGCTGATGTTTTACGCGTTGATGACGCTCACCTCCAGGTTGCACCCAACCCTTACTCCACCCATCAAGTTCATCAAGGGTTGCCCGGATTTCATCGTTGAAAAGAATATGATTCATATTGATCTTGATGTATTTCTCTGCCATTCCATCTTCAAGTTTTATGTCTTGGGGCCAGAGGTGGCAATTTCAGAGGGGATTTGGCAGAAGCAATGGAGGAAGGATGTCATCTCTTGCGGTTTTACGCACTTCAGGAAGCCCAGCAGCCGTAAAAAATTATTTTCTTGTTTGCCTGGGTCTTTTATGTAGCTGACGAACCACATTTCTCATGTCTATCAGTAAAAGTCCTTTAATGCCAAGCATATGATCATTTTTTCCGTGGCGAAGGGTCCTTCAAGAATCTTGTCATTGTGTCAATATAGCGTCCTATTTTTCGGGCAATAACATCAAGAGAGGTGCCTTTAGCAGTTTCTTTGACGATAATTTCTTTCTCCTCGTTAGTTAGAGCTTTTCCATGTCCCATTTTAGCAGAATACACAAGAAGCTATTATTGTAGTTCACCTCAAAAAAAGAAAAAATTCAAAGAGTTGCCAATCAGGAGACCCAGCAAAATGTAAAAAAAACTCAACAGTGTTGCCATAAGATGTAACAATTTCCCTACAAATTTCATGAAAATTTGACAGCGCAAAAATGAGATATGGTCAATTTAGTGCTAAAGCCATTATTTCCGTTGTAAGTATACAAATATATACATTAGAAATTTGCTTACCCACGACGTACGTTTCGCTGTCCTCTTATATCTGATTGACTTGTTAGATTAAATGAACCAGACACCTTTCTGTATGCAATGTATCAGCATAAACTTTTTTCTTATCCACAAAAGAACAAAATGTGCTTAGCTGAAAGTTATGTGAACTAAAGATCTCTCACTGTGTACGTAATGGTAAGTCAAAATAAATTGAATGCATTTATAGATCAGCAAGGTTGAAACGAAGAAACTAGGTTAAATCGCAGATCAGTTTCTCAAGCCTCTCTCAACACAAAGCAGTACTTCAAGAGTGGAAAAGAGAAGAAGCATGTATGTTACCCGGAAGCCATGCACAAGAGTGCATGAAAGACGTTCCAGGCCTGAGACCTCCCCGCGGCGCAGCTGCCCATAATACGGGCAAAAGGCAAACATGTACAGGTCCGCATACTAGTAGTAGCACGTGGGACTAAGCTACTACATATTTGTACATAGTTGTACAGGTCTACATACTAGTAGTAGCACGTGGGACTAAGCTAGTTACGTATTGACAGCTACAAGAAAGGGCACACAGCGACGACACAGACTAGTCTTTACTTGAAAACATAACCATACAGAATTTCTAGATTTTAATTTTCGATTTTATCTTAGCAGTCGGCACATTTGTTCACAGGTCAGTTGTTGTCAACCATACAAAGTTTCAAGAGAAAATAGCAGACATATGGAACTAACTGCTATTTCTTTACTTTGTTATTCAATCAAGGCAGAGTAGCTATAGAATATCGTTCCCTTTAAAGAATACTACAAAGATCCCCCCACCTAGAGATACTCTGGAGTGTGTAACTCGCAAATAAGCAGAACGAGGTCACAATTGCTTCGCCTGAATGCAACTGCTTTCAAAGGAAGCGGAAGCCTCGCACTCACCGAGCTTCTCATAAGCTATCCTTTATGTTGCTGCCACAAAAGCTACATATGCCAGGGCAGTGGCAGATGACACACTGGCTCTATACTTTTACAGGTGTGCGCATATCTTATTACTATTGGACCCGCGCGTGAAAAAATTCACGCAATAATCGATATATTTGCTTTATATAGGCCGGTGAAAAATCTTCTCTTCATTGACTTGCTTCTTCTTCATCACAAGCAATTTGTGATGACTGATGACACTTCTTCATTGACTGTACTTTCCTTACTAAAATACATATAGAGGAAAAAGCTACGACAGCCAACTGAAATTATTATCGTAAGAGATACGTGCTTTCTTCTGAGCAGTAGTTACATTTCAATTCGTCTTCAGCACACTCCTTCCCTCCCTTAGATGACATGTAAAATATTAACTGTATTCGTAAGGGCTGAAACATCACCGAATTTTCATTTCAGCTGCGTATCCAGAATACACAGTGAGATAGTTTCGGCAGAACTAAATTTCCGCTCCCGAAAAGTTGGAATAGAGATGACTACGCCTACTATACAGGAAAAAATCTGTTCCTCTACGCTTCGCTGATTTCCTACAAAATGCGTACATCGCAAACAAAATGAAAATATAATTTCGATGTAGAGAAAACGCAATAAATATCAGACTCCACGGGAACGGCAGGAGAAGCTGGAAGAGCAAGAACTGCATTCAGTGTTAATAGCGCGATAAGTACCGTATTCCAAAGTTATCCTTCTTCTGCAATATGGTTTATTGCCTACTGAATCGGATCAGAAGGGAACAGGATCACCAAAATTTCCAACGGGGCAAGAAATGCATTCAGATAACAAAGGGGTAAGGATTTCACTTTAACTTTCTGCAACCTCGTCAGAGTTGATTACGAAATCTGCATCCTAGCCTATTTTTCGCTTATCTATTTCCTTAAGAACGAGCAGGAAAGAAAATATTGGATGAAGGAAACCTCAGACGAGAAGAAAGTACGAACGATGATGCAGTGGAGTGCTTAGAGAAGCTATTTATATATGTGTGTGTATCTGCATTGAGTGAACTTCAACGTTGGAAGGGAGAGAATTTTTCCCAATCTATTCTTCAGAGCGTGAAACCGAACATATAAATAAATATATAAATATATAAACACACGGTCATTCTTAGTGTTAAATAATTCTGTATTTACCTTAGTTAGTTAGTTACCTAGCACAACCGTGACGCTTTCATTAGTGTTAGGAAAAATTAGGGCATCTTTGAGGTATCCTTGATACGACCTGGTATTAAGGGATCAATAGAAGGAGTCAAATTCAAATTTAAGCTGCTGCTGCTCGCTGGTCTAAGGTAGAAGATTTACTGTCTGACTTTGAACATTTTCACCCTTCGTATGCATGATAAGAGTCCGAGGGCATAATAATAGAGGAACAATGCTTTTGTTCTGTCGAATTTCCACAGGTTCCTTCAATATTAGATAGGGGAAGATTAGCATGAGACGGGTCTGAGATATCACTGAAGAATTGTTTTTGTTTTGTGGAATTTTAACAGGCTGTAGCTAGTAAATAGATTTAAAACACAACACGACTACGGTATTGCGGTGCCGTACGACTGTGGATTTGCAACTGCGTGAAAAGGTTGCCTCATACCGACAGTACCCACTATTTCATGGTTCGCACATTACACAGACGTGACAAAGCATTCAGAGTTCCCGCACCATCTACCACCGTTCACAAGATAAAGTACGACCAATAACACATTCGAATGTTTCCAGGTAATTATCTACAAGTGATCCCATCTGAAAAACGGGTTCCCAATACGGTGAGCATTTGACTTGCAAAGCCAAGTAATACCTGCGCTAGGCTACCTTTGCGCAAGCCACATGACCAGCTTGCATACAGAAAGATCCGTGAAATAATCATTCTCAAAAGACGAACGCTTAAAATCTTCTGACTTCGATAAAAATAACCAAGCCTTTAGTTACTAAGGGATCACTTTCTAGGAAGGATCCACACATTCTTCTGACACAAACCTAATAGAACATACACTCGGTTCAGCGGTATTTGGGTTGGTCTTCCCCAAGAACACTGTATTTTTTTAAGTGATGAGGTCTCAGCGATTTGAAAAATTAAGTCGCTAAGCGCTTCATGAAACAGTTGCAAAGTTGACACCACTGCATTAGTGGCAGTACGTACAGAGTGGTGACCTAAATACCGCATGTAGCTATGACTAGAGCCCGGATCTATTGCAGTTTCCGGCGTTAGTGCAACAACTGCAATGAGAGCTATAAATACAATATATTAGGCAGTGTTCACACGTCCCTCATCGTAACGCGTCCGCTCAAATTGATGGACGCGGCGCGTTGATTTGAGAGAAGCCGCTGCAGCAAATACGGTAGACTGAAGAATGAAGCATGTCCCTTTTTTGAACGCGCTGCGTCATTCAAGTTCAGTAAACAGAAATTATCAATGCTAAATTTATGCTCTGCAGCGTTCACAAATCATGGACAAGTCGACAAGAAATGTTTTTTATCTTCACTTTAATGATCAGAATCACTGTACAGTACTCCCGTTTAAAATAAGAAAACTAGAAAACCTAAAAATGTTGAAAGAACACGGACGCCATCTTTGATTTGGAAGTCCAACTGATTGCTCTGAGCTTAGTTCTTTTCTATCGGTTTATCAGGCTATAAATATTATGAAAATAGACTGTTCCTATCAAAATCAGTCTATAAGATTATGGGATACGAATGTGACTTCAAACGGACGCGAAAATGTAAAGAAACAAAATTATTACGGAACGCGCGGCGTCATTCATATGAATGAAGAACACTTCTACGTGTGGACAGAGAAAAAAGTTGACGCACTGTTCATATTCTTGTGAACTCATGGCACTTATTAACACTGCCACGCGTCGCAAGACTTCATACGCCATGACAACTGGTTCCCTTATCAATTATTGTTACATGTTTTTGTTGGGGTGAAAATATAATTGTGTTGCAAGATCTTAAAATCTGACTATTAAATTTTTATAACCTTTTCGTTCGGGGGATAATCATGGGAACAGGTGAAGCGGGATATTTGCAAGAATCAATATCGCCCTTGGTGAGAACTGCCAGTTAGCACAAGCGCAATGTATACTGACAATTGGTACTTGGAATGAACTGATATAGGTGTCCGTTGATCCACTGAAATGCTATTCGCGTTTGCTATCCACTTTTTTTAAGTGCAATAAGAGCAATTTTTAGGCGCAATAAGAGCAATTTTTAGGCGCAATAAGAGCAATTTTTAGGCGCAATAAGAGCAATTTTTAAGAGCTATAACTGCAATATTTTATGCGCACAAAATCCTTCGACAAGTAAAGTGTTTGTAAAACATTTCCATGCTTCACGGTCTGTCCTCACGGCCGTATCAAAGATCTTACAAGAATAGCAAAATTTGTCCAGAAATAGAAGCACTGGCAAAATTTAAAATAGGTATTTGACTTAACATCGAAAACTAGACAAATAAAAAATTAAATAAAAAAACTAAAGCTTACAGTTTGAAAAATTTATGCACAATAATATTTCGCCAAACAGAAAATTTTTTTGATGAAAATCGAACATTTTACCAAATCAAAACTTGTGCTAAGTGCCAGTATTTTAAATATGCTCAACTTGGGGCAGTTGAAGTAATATTGCTGAACAAGAATTTTTATGTGTTTACTACGTGACGGACGTATAACGAAATTACAAAAGGAAACACTAATTTAGCAAAAGGCTGGACAGTAACAGTCCAACAGAACCTGAAAATGTCCCTTCAGGGGCGATCAAGGAATACATTTGGTGTCGCAGTTAAGTAACACACAGCAGAGGGATACAAATAGTGCTACTCCTCTATACACCTAATACCGGGGCCACGCTATAGGTATGTACATTCACACAACCTGATGCAAGCAAGGGCCCGAAATTCGGAGGTAATATACGCTGCCGTATCTAGGCTACCGATTTTAACTATGTATCGAAACGACACGTGAGCTACTCAACCCAGCAGCTTGTAGGGTGTGCGAACGCATATGTGAGCCCGACAGCGCTCTCGTCGTTCGCGACGATTTGTGTGCGTGTTTGCGTACGCAGATCGTGCGCGTGCGGGCGGCGTTCAAGTTGGTGCGCTGCGCTGCTCGCTGAATCGCTGATTAAGTTAGGTTAGGTAAGGTTGGGTAAGGTTAGGTAAGGTTAGGAAAGGTTAGGAAAGGTTAGGTAAGGTTAGGTAAGGTTAGGAAAGGTTAGGAAAGGTTAGGTAAGGTTATGTTGGGTTATGTTGGGTTTGGTTAGGTTAGGTGTGGTTAGGCTAGGTTAGGTTAGGCTAGGTAGTGTTTATTTTAGAGGTGACGCGCGCAGGAAAGCTTACTTGAACGCAAAATCGTCGTGTACGATGCGAGTGCAGTCCGGCATCAGGAGTGAAGTAATATAGCTACAGCGAACCCACTTTAGACTTTCGTTTCAACTCTGTTGTTCTAAAATCTAAATCTTTTTTGTTCTATTTCAAGCATCCCTTTCAACCTATGTTAGAAGCAGGATATTAGGACACCAAGGGTAAGGGCGCTGGCACACCAATCGCGGTTCAGCGAGAAGCTGGCAGGCAGACTGCCAGCATTTGAGAAGCACGGAATGCATTGGAGCGTGTACACCGAACAGCGGCAGTTTAGCAGGCAGCAAGCCGTTCAGAGCAGCCAGCGCTGGCTGCGGGCGGTGCGGCCGATTCCTGCTGCTGTGTGCCTTGCCAGACGTGCGATACAGGACTGCCACTCATTGAGAGTTTTCTCCAGATCTTGGAAATTCGAGAGGGTTCCAAAAATTTTCAGAACCAATTTGGGGAATTTTTCCAGGCCTTATGCTTAAGAATTACCTACGTAAATAATTAACTGTTACCTGTTACGACATACATTGAGATAAGCATGAAGTTTTTATCTTTTATTCTATTATAACTATCTGCGGAATTTTCTGAAGATCTGGGAAAATCTAGAACTCCCATTTGGGGAATTTGAAAAATTCTTGAGTTTCATTGCTGGACTGCGATCAGAGTCCACCAGGACGTTGATCGCAGCAGAGGTTCTGCGTCAGGTGCGCAGTGCTGCTCAGTGTTGCCAAACGAAATTCGAACTTTCCTACAAAATCGCTGGAGAAAAAAAATCAGTATCAATGTACAAAGAAAGAGGGCAAAGATTATGATCCACCGATTTCTTACTGAACTACAATTTCAATGCAATTTCATCATAATTGACAGACAAGATGTGCATTCTGTACGGGGCTATAATCGTCTTGTCATAGAAATCCATCAATCCAATTTTGTTGATGGCAACTTTTGGCAGTTTGAAGTTTTTGTAGCATTTGCTATGCCTCTTTAGGCAATATTTTACAGTAAGAATAGCTGATAGCATATAGGCAGTTACATTTTGTATATAACCTTATTTTTCACAGCGTTCATGCCGTTGAAGAACGCTCGACTTCGGCATTCGAATGGAGTTAAAATTAGTTTTAAAGAAAATGCTGCCACATCCTTAAATTGGCCTCCTCCGGAACTACAAAAAAAAACAATGTGTTGTAAGTAGTGATATCATTAGATTCATTCAGTTACAAGCTAAATTTGCTTCCAGTAGTTAAATTTTAATTGAAATCAGGAACTATACCAAACAATCTCCACTACGGTTGCACACATAGTGCGATGTATCACTGCTTTAGTATCGGATTTGGTATTTTTGCACACGTCGTCCAGATGATCACAGGAATTGACTGTTGCATGGCAGCAAATATACATGGCTAACTTGCCTTCCACCGTAGATGTCTCATCTTTTCAACAATGAATATCACTCGTAAAAGAAGTACTCAGATATGGACTATCGAGTTTGTACTTTTTGTTGAACTTTTGAGGGTACTTCGCTTCATCTTTACTCATTAGGAGGGGAAGGATATGCTGAATTATACTAAGTATCATAATATAAGAGATAAGTCATTGCACTGAATAGCTCCTGCACTAACAAATGACGCAAAGGCCATAACTCGATCTGTCTCACAATGAACGAATTTAAGACACGTTGATACGGTCGGTAGAGTTACAATTTCCCTGCAATTCTGCATTAATCAGAGGATAATTTTATCGCAGTTGTGCCTTCCGTTGTGTCACTAGCACTAAATCCCGCATATAGTGTTAGATAAGTCAGAAAAATGTCACAAAATTTAATGCTAAAAATTCAAATTTCCTGCTCTTTTCTTGCTAAACGCTAAACCAATTTTTTTTATGTTAAACCTCCCAAAATGCTAAATCTAGCATAAAAATGCTCAATTGGCAACACTGCAAAGCTGCACCTTTGCACCTGCTGTACTACTCGTGGTGTGTAAGACATACTGCCTGCTTGCCAGCCTGCCCGCCTGCCAGCTCAACTGCTCCTGGTGTGCCAGCACCCTAAGTCACACAACAGCAGATATGATGGGGTGGGGGTGTTTGGTGACGTCAGTGGTGCCAAACTGCTCGACTCAACACAGCGCACTTTCAGATTTACCACTAAATACATGCATTCAATTTCTCATATAAACTTACGAACAAAAATTCTACCAAAAATGTATTTTGCATATAATGACGTATCTCCGAAGCTCAGAATTATATAGAACCAGCAAACGACACGATTGGGCGCTTGGCTACACCACCCTCTAAATACCTGCTAATAATTCGTAAATCGAATAAAAGTATCCGAGATCCTCGTTGGATTTTAATATTTCCCAGTGCTATTCTCGTCTACTAGAAGGCGTATGGTGCCATCACATACAGCACAACATACTCTTCATATAATGTGCACAGGCCGGCATCAGGGTATAAGAATGAGAACTTGCATCTCCCCGTTACTGAGGTATCCGTAACCATTTTAAGCACTCTCTGCTCATCTCTCATTTCATTACATAAGCCCTAGCGCCGCACATATCAGTTTCTCCAAGAAAGATACGCATCGTATGGTAAGAAAACCTGTAACCCAAGTACAAGGGAGCTGACGCACAGGATCAACGCGCATGAGAACAGCAAGTTAGAAAAAAGAAGAGGAAGAAAAGAACAAAGCACCAATAGTAGGAATATGAATGTAGAAGATTAGTAGAAGCAAGCAAAGTGGGCACGAAAGAATATGTCCAGAAGGCCTATAGCTAAGGCTAAGAATACCTACGAGAGCGCAGCTCCCCATAACGCAGGCGGAGCGAACGTAACCAAAGTACCTATTCCAATGGCCCGTCCTCTGCCGCTAAGGAATATTTAGGAACACATAAAAATCATATTTTGCAAGAGTAGAGTTCCTTCAGAGAAGTGGGTATCTATATTCCTATAGAAATATGATATGAAAAAGTGAAAATATTCCAAATCATTTCCGAAAGCACTTCACTAAGCCATTCATATAAAGAGGACTGTGTATCACACACCTAGCTGTTGTGTGTATGAAACACGCATATCGGCGGGGTACAGACAATCGCAAAGCATTAAGCAGCGATGTTGGAATTGTTTCTCAAACGCAACAAGTTCAGCGTAAAATATGTAAGCCGCTAAGGGAGACCAAAGAGAAACCTGAACCATATATATTTAAATAACAGAGAAGTCGAGTCCAAATCAAAACTTGGAGCTTGTGGAGATGCTGCAACTTTCAACAGGCATTCTTTGAAACACTTGAGAAGATAGGATACATCTTATCTCTCAAAAACGCCGGCAACTTTCTCAGCAGAATTGAGATCGCCGATGGAAAGGCAGACCCAATTGCCAGAAAGTCTCAAGTCCGGGAAGTTCACAGAACAAAAGTAGAGAGGAAGTACAATCTAAGGAAGCAGTAAACGCTTACCATTACGGGGTAGCTACGATCGGTACAACAGCAGAATGACCATGGTATAGTTCAACGTCTCGCGTGTAGATAAAATCTCGATGTATACCGTACATTTTAGACTCTAGTTAAAAAAATATCACGGAACTGTTCTTCACACTTTGTTCCAGACTAAGTAAACAATGAATCCCAGAACACGTACCACAATTGTCTCTACTCGTCCATTCGAATATCTGCAGGAAACAAGCCAGTAGTGCCTACAGCTGTGGCACACCTGTATTGTCCGGCCTATACCGTAAGGTTAGTCGCGTCCTATCGTCTCGCCAATGAGCGTGCTCCAAGTCTCAGCACTCATGACTGCCACACTTCTATGTTTCTGAATATCGATGAAGTATGTACTGCAGGGTTGTTCTAACATGCAGTTGTGCCTCTTTTGTGCAGTTGTAAATCCAGGTTTGTGCAGTTTGTACTTCGCTTGAATTTCCATGCCTATATTCACTAACCTTACATTATAACCTTTTAATTCGGGCCACACATCAAAATTTGTGAAGCTGTTTCCCGTAGAACAAACTCTGGTACATAGACGCAGACCTGCAGACAACGGACTCTGCCTGAGTATATCGTCAGATATTCCGGGACACTAATTACCCGCAGCAAATCTTAAGGTGAGGGCTAACGGCAGCTAGTATAGCTAAGCACTCCGCAGATTGATTTTTCCTACCCCTTCAGCAAGTTTCAACGGACTTTACATATACATGTAGAGTACCATACAATGTATAGATAGTATAAACTCCAGAATGTCGGCTAGAATAAACTAAAGCTGAGAAACTCATACATTCAACGACGGCGCTCAAACTACAGTACTAAGTCGGCGGCGACTGCTATACGTGCTGCTGTCACACCATATGTTGCTCACTCAAATCCCATTATTAAATCTGCTGATCGCATAGCTCCATGATCATGGTTTCCCTGTACATTTCTTTAACATCACCTGAAATCACAAGCAAAGTAAAATCTTAGCAGGAATAACTATATTTGAAAGTGAACATTGGGAATCACATCACCGGTGAAG
The DNA here is from genome assembly GCA_001587735.2 of Parhyale hawaiensis. Taxonomy (NCBI): domain Eukaryota; kingdom Metazoa; phylum Arthropoda; class Malacostraca; order Amphipoda; family Hyalidae; genus Parhyale; species Parhyale hawaiensis. The sequence continues at coordinate 33,986,309 of LQNS02278091.1, read as the reverse complement.
GGTGTTAAGTTACCCATATGTGTTTTTCTCGGAAATAAAGAGCTAGTAAGAGCAAAAGCCCAGTGTGTTTCTTGTCTGCAGTATAACGTATGAGAACAGCAATCAGAATGTTCACCCTGGTACTGTAGAGTCATCGTCATAAAGACGTAAAGAAGCAATGCAGCCTAAGGGGCCAGTATATCCAGCACGGCCCCGGCCCTGCAGTAGGGCAAGAATGGAAAAGCTGGCGCAACTCCCGCAGTTACAGGCCAAAGTTCGACCCCGCAAGCGTGCCATCAATCATGGCAAAGCATGCTAACTATGCTGCACCAGCTCAAGACGGATGAGCCCAGGGAGCTCCAGCACAGCCATGGTTCTTCTAGGTCCATGCAAAAGTTTGCCAGTGACGGCCCTGGGAGCAACTTTGGCCTCATGAGTCCTGCATTATACAGTTCGAGGTAGGCGAAATTTTCTTACAGTCAAACCTCAACTCTATAAGGACAATGGTGATGTACATAGAGCAGCGTTTCCCAAAGTTCAGTTTCCGACGGACCCCCTGTGAAATCACCCTGAAACACACGGACCCCATGCCGTTAAAGGGGCATCAACTTAGCGAGTAGTACTATAGTTATTACGTACTGAATGAGTATTGTAGATGTCCATGGTTTCCAGGCTATTGCTTTTCTGTTAATACTGAACGGCGGAGGCATAACAACATCCGCCAAACATATAATATTCATGTCATAGTCACGTGACAACCAAGCTCAGCCAATCATTCACATACAGTGAGTTTTTACCTTTACCTCAATTGAATTTATTTTGGCTCGCTCTGAATGACTAGGTATTTTTGCATTGAATTTTGGTCAACATATGCTGTTCTCACAGTTGTTGAAATAGAAAAAGTTAAGTTTATATGATCGAGCAAAAGCATTTAGGGATAACGATGCCTTTTAAGTTTTTCAGTTTCAATGAATTGATGTCAAATGTTACTATAAGCTATTTAACTTATGTATTTCCTCTCATAACCTTAAAATATTCTGAAATTTTGATCATCTATGGGATAAAATCAATGTAATATTGCCACAGAAGCTTTAAAGGCCATGAACCAGTAGTGGGTCCGTAGGTTCATATGCACCCCAATGGCAAACACTGACATAGAAGAAGCAACAACAGGCAAGCAGTAGTTAGTTATGGTTAGGAAGTTTCAGCCTCCGTTCTCCGAGCAGAACGATATCACAGAGGAAAGAGCAAGGGACATGTAGTATGCCAAGAGAAACGGGGAACCCATGCACGAAGGTGTTCCCACACAGGATCGACGCGGATGGGAACAGTAAGTCGGAAAAGAAGAGAAAGAACAGAATAAAACATGAGCAAGTAGGAGTATGAAATCGGGAATGAAGCAAAGTGAGCACGAAAGAGAAACGTGCCGAAGGCCTAGCTGATGGCCAGACAAGCAGTACCTACGTCAGAGAAAATAGAAGCACCAAGCTGGGACAATCACTGCGCATGGGAACAGCAAGTATGGAAAGAGGATGAAGAGCAGAAAATGACCAATAGTGTGAGAGCAGCGCAAAAGAACAAAGGAAGCTAACGCGGGCAGTAAACCGTTTCGCGGAGCTACAGTAAGCTACGGTACTGGCTGCACCTTTGCCAGAGGAGCGTGACTCTCCATAAAATGAACAACTAGTACCGTGAGTTTGTCCATTCTATGTTCATTGACAATAAGATGAACGAACTCACGATTCACGAACATGTCCCAAGCTTCCTCCGGAGGAGGAAAGAGAAACGTTTCTAACATAAGCTAGTAGCCCTCTAATGCGGACCAGGGACAGTCCGGAAACCCGCGGGAACTGAACATGAAGGTTGCCAACTGGTAAGCTTTACGATCAATTGAATGAATACGCTGTTTAAGCCTCACTAGACACAACTACGGTGTTTCAAAAGAGGAAAAGGAAGGGACATGTAGTATGTCGATAGAAACGAGGAACCCATGCACGAGGGCATTCTCACACTGAATCATCGTGCATGTATGGGAACAGCAAGTCAGGAAAGAAGAGGAAGAATAAAACAAAGTTTGAAAATCAGGAGTATGGAGACGGAAGGAAGCGACGTGGGCACGAAAGGCAGAAGTCTCGAAGGCCTAACTGAGCCTAAGGCAACCTAAGCATTCCTCTGGGGACGCTACTCCTCATAACGTAGGATGAGCGAACTTAACGAATTTAACACCATATTCTATGGCTCACCCTACGCCCACTGAGAGGAGATCTACGATCAAATTTACCAAAATATGCTGGTAATACATCAGTCGGTAATGATTTTCCGAATGAGCTGCTGATTACCCAACGATACACATTTAAAATTGCGGTAATGAGCCGGCATATATTTAACGATTTCGAATTTTCATGCAGCCATCAGAAGAGAAAATAAAGTCGAATTCGACATTCGAAAAAATGAGTCTTCGTTTGCTTTACGCACCTTGGCCCTCAGCATGCGTAACCCTTGCTTACCGTCATTGCTTGCTGTACCCATAATGCTACAGGTGTTCTGAATACAGGAAAATGCAGGTATAGTTGAGGCTTAACAAGTCCTTACACTCCAATACAAAAAAGTAAATTCATATTCATAACAAATTTGTCGATTATGCAGCAATATACCTCTGACCCCAGAGAACACTGTTTCGCACCCAGGATTAGAGCCACTAACATGGAATTAATTTAGCAATAGCCCGTGAAGTGTAATACACGATCGCAACCTCAGATATTTTGTAGAACTTCACTAGAGTTATAATTCGCACAAATTATCACTTTTTGAGATATTGAATTGCACAAATTATCACTTTTTGAAATATTGAAGAAATTTAGTTCAACTACATATACTGTAAAACAACGCAGCGTAATTGTACCTCGAGGCGATTCAAGGTAATTTTTTCCTCGTACATTCTATTCGAATGGCATAAAATTTATTTGCAACAGTAAAATATACGGTAACAACTTTTTGACGTACTGTCATTATAATGTTAGACTAGACCGGGGATGACAAGGTGGAGCCAGCGTCAGGCGAGCGGATGCTGGCCGACACCAAGACAGGCCGCGAGTACCAGCCGTCGGCTGCCGTATGTTCCAAGGCGCTCGTCTTGAAATAAAGACGATTTTCATACGACAATGTGCTATTTGTGAGATCAACTGCTTAAACTAACGCGGAGTATTTGTAATAAGACGAGTAAAGGATAAATAAGAAACGCACATCAGTTTAAATATCTTGGAAATATCTAAGAAGGTGCTAGGATGGCACCTGCCAAGAATCGGGAAATGCATTAGGCAGTCACTCAAAGCTTCGTGACTGAAATTTCTAAAGAGAAAAAACAAAGAAAAAGAAAGTATGAACCAGAATAGATGGACACAATTCTTCAAAATGAAGTTCGCGCCACTGTAATAAAAATTGATTGCACGCACAGCCGCACACGACATCAAAATTTTCTGCTACATCGCCCGTGAGTCCAAAAACTGAAGTCGTTCTTTACTTTTAGCAGGTTCGCGAGCAGCAAAATGAGACAACGGACAAAACCGGATTGTGCCACCTCCGGGCAACAGTCCGCCAGTGACGTCAATAGCAATACCTTCGGCAGAGTAGTAAATCTAAATTCCAAAGCATATGTATAGGTAAAGAAGACGTTCACTTCTAGAACTTCAGCTTCAGCCAACACAGTTGTTATAATGGAAGCAAAGTTATCAGCCTGCAACGTATTATTTGGCCGATGTTTCATGCTTTAACGAGAACTATAACAAAAATTGATAAAAGACGAAGTAACGAAGGTATGAATCGTCATAACATTACATTCTTGATACTCAAGGCCAACTAAGCGCGGAGTAAATTTTAACTTGGCTCTCTGGAGTTGCTTGCCTTGAATACTGCAACTTACGAAACACCATTTGCGCAGACGATATTTAGTTTGAAGAGCTGCTGTATGCAGAGAAAAATGACACAGAGAATATATACAATGAATTCAGTGGCCAAGAAAATATTCTTCCATTTTACACTGGTCTGCTTTTCTTCGTCATGATATAGTGAATTACAGCAGCCAGCAAGTCTTACCATTTAGTGTTTACAAAGATCGGCATGCCATGTACTGCCTAGTACTTGCATAGATGTCGACATGGTCTAACCCATACAAAGCGCTTCTTTTGCAACTACCTTGAAGAAAAGCCGCCGACAGACACCACAGCAATAACGCACACCCGTAATATTTGCACTCATAGTACCTACACATAGTTTATCGTTCCACAAACATATTAGCAAGTCCTTAAAAATTTGATTCACTGTAAACACTCAACGCACTCAGCATCATCGTGATAAACCATGAATCTCCAACAATAACACGTAAAAACACGGAAAATTATGCATACTTCAATTAAGCTGAACGAAAGTATCATCATTAAAACTTCACGCTCGAGCCACAACGGACAGGGAGATCCACCCAAATACAGCATTTTGTAACACTGCGGAGCCCGAAATTCAGCTAAAGAAAGTTCAACACGACTGAAAGCCGATGCCGGCGATGAATTCCAAACCCCAACAGACCAGGGCACGAAGCACCGACTGGACTGACGAGTTCGCCATCTAAGACGCTTCAAAATGAAAGAGTGCGCCTCAACCGCAGCACGTGTAATCCTCCCAAAGACCTTGAGGGGAGAGACACAAGAATACAGCCAGTGTCTCTTACTGTTGAACACCTTATAATACAGAGTCCAGCCACCTTTCTCCTACGGGACAGATTCACCAGATCATTTTCCGCACACAGCCTGCTGGCTGAGCTAACAAGTGGGTTCAGCAGACGCAAGTGACTGTCAGCAGCTGAAGCCCCGACCGGTGAGCAATATTCCAACACAAGCAGCAAAAAAGCATAAATGCATCAGCGGACAACCTCACCGTCACCAAACACAGAATTAACCTTACGCACGAGCCCAATCTCACTGGAAGCACGTGACACCGGTCGCCTCTGCGGCTCAAAAATTTCTCAGCAAAAGCAACATTAAGAATCTCCGAGGAGCTGGACTCCTGATGCAAAGTGTCATCTATCTTCAGATGTGGATGCTGCAGTAAAGGTGTCCGAGACCGACTGACAATCATAGACCTAGTCTTACTGGGGTTCAGCTTCATACTCCAGGCCGAGCACCATGCACTAATGCGTGATAGATCCGTATCCAGAGACTGGGTGACATCATTACGCATTCTGGAGGCACGTATCACTGCTATCAGAATGGAATCGTTGGCATAGTTAATTATCGTGTTCTGGAGCGAAAGGAGCATGTCACTAGTATACAAAACAAACAGCAGCGGGCCAAGTACACTACCCTAAGAGACGCCAGACTCCACCGCAACTTAGGCACTAACAAAAACCGTCAACAGACACACTCTGCGTTCACTCAGAAACAAAATCACGAATGATTGGCAGAATCCTACCACCCACGCCAAACGATTCCCCCTTGTACAATAGACCTCTGTGGATGACCCTGCCAAACGCCGGGCTGAAGTCCAACTGTACAAGGCGTGCCTCAGACCCATCATCCAGAGCCGACTGTAAATGGTGTGACATCGACAATAATGAGTCATAACAACCTTAACCTATTCTGTACACAAACTGACCAGCAGGCAGCAAACCCGTAGTCTCCGCAAAACAACAAAGCTTAGAAGCGACCAATTTCTCGAACACCTTCGACAAAATGGCGTTCAGCGTAATAGGCAGATAGTTGGCGATATGGGGCGACACCGGACCTTTGGGAATGGGAGTAATATCCCCAGTGCGCCAACGGGGAAAATTTCCTAACCGTATCAGGCGCCGGAAGATCGCTCAAAGCTTGGGGGCGAGAACGCCAGCAAGCTGCTTATAAAACAGAGGAAACATACCCACCGGGTCTATAAGGATCAAGACCCTCAAACAGTATCCTGATAGTACCAGATCTGAACGCCAAAGAGGCCAAATGAGGTTCAGGGTGACATCCATGGGGACAATGAAAAACATCTCAGCTCTGCTTCCTGTCAAAGTGAGCAGACTAGAGTTCCGCCCTAGCCAAGGAATCAGTAATGATACCACACCGGGACCAACAAGGAGCGGTAACGAAGAATCAGCACCGACAACTGAACCCTGTAGCTCACTCCAACAACGATGTGGATTTTCAAAACTCAGTAAAGACTCCATGGAACGATGCCTCTGACGATACTGTACCCTCTCATACACACGCTTAGCCTCGGCCCAACGATCCACATATATATGTAGGTCTGTCACAACGTGCGGTCACGCGAACGCCGCCAAGCCCAATAAGCCGCTTGCTTAGCTTTCAAAGCTAACCGACACAGGTCGTCAAACCACGGATTGTTCAGAGACGTCACAAGAACAGTCTTCTTCGGGACAAACCTCTCCAAAACAGACACTGTTAAGTCGTTAAGCTCAGGGATAAGATCCTCATTGCAAATAATCCGGCGCCAAGGTAATATCCTTACAGCTTCAGTAACAGCATCTCAGTTAGTCCTGTTTTTGACGTACACCACTCTCCTGGTGTCTACCACAGGAACAACCAGGTTCAGGTCCAAGGACACAACAAGATGTCAGTGCTCTGAAGTGCCAATAAGGGAGCCAACGGACACAGCCATCAAGTCTGCGACACCAGTCATGACGAGGTCGAGACAATTGTGAGCAATATCCGTGGACCCACGGACTAGCTACACACAACTAGACAAGGTGAAAAAGTCAAACGCAGCTTCACCATGGCCATCAGTCGGTGACACAGACCCCAACGAGTCCCTGTGGTGTGCATTAACATCCCCCACAAAAACTACTGCTAACTTAGGATCCGTAGTCTGGATCGAGGCCATCGCCGTCAGCAAACAGTCATACAGAGAATAATCAGTTGTAGGGCTCCGATATAACGAGAATAAATTAAAATTATTCAGACAGCCACACACCCTGATAACTATAATCTCATGACAGATCGAGTTACATTTCACCCTCCACGTTCTACATTGAAGCATGAATATTTCATAGGAATTAGCACTACTTGACTGTAGACTGTAGACCTGACCGATATAGAAAGGTTTAGCAAAACATGTACAGTAACACAATCGGCGGCGGTGCGCACCCTGTACTCCTGCCGCTACTGCGGTCATGTGCTCCGAGCACATCATCAGCCTCACACCTCCACCGGCGGACGAGCATACACAACTTTTATTAAAATCCGTTTTATGAACTGGGCCGTTCGGATCATGAACAGCATGCACAGTATGTTCATGTTATGATTTAAAAAAAATATAAATACAAAAGCAATGCAGGGAAAATAAAATAGCCTGGTAACCTTAAACTAACGGAAATAAAAGGAAAATTTTGAAAATAAAACTAGTTTACGAAAAAAATGCATGGTTGTGAAGGGGGATAAAGCATACGAGTAGAAACGGCAGCAAATTTCGTCGTTTGGGTGCATACATCTTTGTTCGATGTAGACTAATAATTACTGAGCATAGAGTGAGGTGGAATTACATAGAAGTAACCTACAAAAGAGGAAGTTCTAATAACCGTTAAACGGAAAAGTGGCATGCAAGCATTGATTTACATTTTGCGTTTGAGAAATTACCGCAGGCGCTGCATACACAACGGCTTCGGTTTTAAAGATGAATTTCATTACATCGTAGCAAAGAATTTCATTTGCATAACCGTCAGCCGTCCTGCTTATTTTTTAACTATAGCCTTGATGCTCATGAAGACAAATTTGATCATTTCGTCTTCAGTAAATTATTTTACACAAGTAACAAAACTGGAATTAAACTTGATATTTACGAAACTAAAGAGTTTACCTTCAGAAACACTTGAATCCTGTAATATTCCTCATAATATGGAATGCATACTTTGGGATCACACAGCACTTAATTTCTATACCAAACAATAATCCTCAAAATAAAGTATACACCTTTTGCAGAACATTGACCTAGAAATATCGCCTGAGATATACCGTTACCTGCTCGTTTTATGTACATTGCATTTTAACCTCACAATACTCCTAAAAATAAAGCACATATCTTCATTATACAAGACTTTTCCTTGATATTATTCCATGATAAAATGCACTCTCTTGAGTACGAAGAGCGCACTTTTAGCGTAAAAGGATGGAAGGCTTCACTGTTCGATAAGCCCAAGTCCTCACAAGACCATCGATAAAGTCCCCAAACACGGATACTGGAGGCGCGACAGCGCAATATTTTAATGTCAGCAGTACAAAGGCGACCCCGCACTGATAGCCCGCTCCTCTCCGCAATAACAATGCCTTAAGAAATATGAAACAAAATCCCGTGCATATTTTGCGTGCGACAGCCAGTGGAGAACAGTGGCGTGGTTCTGTGCTCGGTGCATTTTACTTTGTGGCAAGAGCATGGGCGCCACCCAGAATTTTTGTTACTAGTTTCGTAACACACTCGATCCGTAACAGTGTTGTGACTTTGTCTTCGGAGCATCTTACTTAATGGCAAGAATATCCCTGTCCCCTCGTATTTTTATATGAATATTGTCGTCATTTGTGTCCAGTTTCACAATTCAACCGAGTGAAGGACGGTGTCCTGCTTATCTTCACTGCTTAGGATAGCTTGCAGCGTAGGTTTGCTGTGACATATTTAATGAGACAGATGTAAGGTGACACACTTCTATTTTCTGTGTTTTTTATTCTATAATATGCACTTATTCACAGACAGGTAGTAACGGATATTATGAATATACAGAAGGTATTCCGCTCTTATTTACAACACATTTAAATGGCGCTGCACTGGAAACATCTATACGGTGTAGGGTTTTATCAACCGTACATAAAAGAAGCTGCGTACTCCATAAACGCCGTTTTTAATAGAGACCCGTGCGCATTATTTTGGTCTGTACAGCGTTACTGCCACGCAACTGTGAATGTGATGGCGTACTGGACTATACTCCAGCGCACGGGCATCGTACTTCCCGCTTTGTAGGAGCTACGCTTTATCGACTTGACTTCCACGCTTACTTCACCACTCATCTTGGTCTATGTCAGTCAGTAATAAGCACACTGGGTCATACCTGCCGCTACCAACTGGCGCAGTAAATCAAGCTACACGGCTAACTTCTTCCTGCTGCTTCACGCGAGCCTGCAGTAATGCTCCCAATAAATAGTGAACGACACTGACGTGATCATTTGAAAGAGTTTAAAATTACTACAGTGTTTACGCTTCTAATCATTAAAAGAGCGTAGGAGAAAAGCTGAAGACAACGAAACGTTCGTTGATGCTCTTTGAAATGAGTACACGAATGGCAGAAAGACATCAGAGTATGTATACATATAGCGGATGCGGCCAGTTTTGTAGTAGAATGTTAACATTTCGACAACGGAACAAGATAGCTACCGTAAGATTCAAGTAACAATTTCATTAAACATTGGGGCTATTTTTCAACATGCCCTCTTTTTGTGCCGATAACTGACTGAAGTCTCGCTCTGAAACTTTCTAGCGCTGCATGCAGCTTCTCTTGCGGAATTTTGTCTCACGCCTTCTTCAGTGATGGACACGTTCTGACAATTGGCAGCAGCGTGGGGCGACGCACACGCATTCGATTGCAACAGCGATTAACCGCCATAGTCTAGAGGAGTCAAATCGGAAAAGATGGAGGCAACATTTCCTAACTCCCAACTCGGGGAAAATCTGCTTATCAGTCCTGAGTTTATTTACTTATTAGTTTTTTTAACAGACGAGTGCGCGGTGCGTTATGTTACCGAAAGGAGAAATCATGGGAAGTGTTTCTTCACTTCACGACGTAGGTATAATATGCATTCACTTTCGTGCCATTTTAGAAGAAAATGAAAACAGCTATCAACGTTTAGGAGACGTGTCTCTTTTTTTACACTCTTTTATTCCGAGGAATGAATTTTGTCTCCGTTGTGAACAGCTTTTCATCGGAAATGACAAGCTCTCCTAGTGTGTCCTCCTTTAGGAAGTTCAGAAGAAGCTGAGCTCGGTCGGCATGTTGATGTTACTGGACGTCCTGGACTTGTTAGCGCTAGTTCAGCTTCATATAGGATAAATCTCACAGATATTTCACTGCTATACATCCGTCTGAAAATTTTTCTTATGGTTTGGGATTTCTCCCGCTTTGTTACGAATTTATAAGATGTTCCTGTCATGCGCCATTTTATTTGAGTTATATATGTAATTATTATGAAGAAATATTATGAAGACACGAATTAATATTGGTCTAATTATCATTGACACAGACATTAATCAAATTTTGACACGTAATTTAATTGAATAATAGATTCAGGGATTAATTGACACACAATGCATGAAATGGCACATGACAGGTCCTAACACACACGAGGTGAGCCACGCCTTAATATATCCTACATGTGTTCAAAAATAACCGGAGAATGCAAGGGTAGGAAAACACAAATCTAAGATCTTTCAATATACTGGGAAAAAACATGAAAATTTTGTACAAATGACGGGTTCTCTGGGAAACACAAAATGAAGTGAAATAACGGTGACAAACAACTCTGCAAGTTATTGACTCAATCCGTCAGATTTAATCCGCGCGAATGCAATGCGAGGGAACGTTGCATTTGCGCAGGACGCTGCACAGAAACTCGTGAGAAAGATTTACCAAAGCCAAATTATTAAGCCAGGTGGCAAAAACGATGTGTTCCGCCGCCGAGGATGTAATAAAATATGTGTAAACACACATGTTATTAAATCGAACTGCGGGTTAGGACCACCGGAGAAAAGACCACGTTGGCTGCACATCAACTCTCACATTTTTACTAAATTTACTTTACGTTTGAAACGCCGAATGCATAAAAGAAAACGTAGCATTGGTATCTAATGACATTAGCATGTTCAGGCACAAATCCTACCTAATCTTTAATATCTACATCATTAAATCTAACTTTTTACACTTTTTTATTTTTTTTAGAAGCTACGCTAATCACCCATATTAAACTGCATTTATTTTCATTTTCTTACACATAAGGAAATTCACCGCAAGAGAAACCTCTTTCTGTCGGTACCCTCTGCCCAAGTTTTTCCAAATGCCAAATCAACATTTTAGCTGGATAACGTCACCGAATCCACTCTCACTGTGGGATTCAGCTGCCAGGAAGCGACGTCACCGCACGTCAGACACCTTTGGGGCCGCGCTGCAACAGGAGACTTCCGCCGGTATCTCAATTCTTCGCGCACCGGGAATAAATATAAAGTTCGTGCGACTTCTAGGAAATCACTGTAATACAATGGCATGTGATCACAACTTGTCACCATTTGGGAGGGTGATTAAGCAACATTAGAGCGGGCCACGACGCTGCACGTCAGACTCTTTTGGGGCCACGCTGCAACGGGAGACTTCCGCCAAAAGCTCTTAATTCTTCACGCACTGTGAAATAAATACAAAGTTCGTGCGACTTCTAGGGATCATCACTTTATTGTTGGTGATATCAGACACAGGCCATTAGCTACCTGCACTATTCACTGCTAAAGACTCGTTGAGACTCAAACATATAGTTTTCAGCTAGGCAAAGGTGAGAGCAATCACAACTGAAGCACAAGGATCATCGACTGAAGAGACTAAATATAGTTCTCGATTTTTAAAGAAGATGACGGCGAGTACAGCTGGTCACTGACAAGGGCAAAACGCTCAAACTCACTGATAAAATCGAAGCAGATCAGCAAGAAATCTCTGATATTTACTAGCTAATGCACACTGCTTTATGATGTGCGCAGATTGTTCGTGCAAGCTAGCCAACTCTCACTTCATCACTCCGCGGCAAAACAAGAATCTAAACGTGATGATGATATACCGTGAATCGTAAAGCGCTGGGCGGCAGAAAATCATATATTGGCCATTAAAAGAAATACGCGCACACCAAGATATTCAAGTCCGATGCACGGATTATTCACACCGCGCAATGAGCGCTGAGCACTTGAAATTGGACCAATGGGCTGGTATCCAACTCACTACGGCAGGGGACGGCAGTAAAAAAAAAAGTATTGCCGCGCGCCAGCTCTTCCTCGACCGGAGGAAGAGCTGCGAAAAACCAGTGCTTTCGCACTCTTCTGCCTGAGGACTCCCTCACGAGAACTGTCCCGCTAGCTATTTATACGAAGGCCCCAGGCAATTCTGGAATCTTCGGGAAACATCTGCATGCCCATGGAGGATACCGCCCACTCGTGGGTCTAAGCCAATCCCCTACGATGCTTTTTCCCGCGAGTACTGGGCACTCTGCGACTGGTCATTCAATTGACGAGTGCCAATAACAGCTTTATGAGAAGATTGTATTCATTCCCCAAACTAGAAATACTGGCATACAACACGTAATAAGTATATCACTGGGTGCCTTAAATATTTAACAAGTTTGTTCATTGCATGAATTACGAACACACTGTTTAACTTAAGCGTATTTAACAATAACCATTGTACACCATTGTACAGGTTGCTGGCACTTTTCGTGAAACTTCGCGATAGAACAATCTAGTTTCGCGCGCTGTTCAGGATCACATGAGACAAGGGTATACTTAGCTTTTAAATACCTACAAATATAAGCTATTTACACAGCTAACAAATATGTCACTCATTACATCGTATTATTTGAATATCTCACTCTTTTAGTATGATGATGTCAAACAATTCTTTACGCATTTTATGCTGTCCGGCGCTTCCTTAAGGTCGCTGTTCACGATGTCCCATGCACAGCGGTCCTGAAAGCTCCAGTTTTCTATACGGCGACCGAGCCTTATCCACAGCACATAAACAAGCATTCCTGTACAACAGCGTATCCCCCAGCTCATAAGAGCCTGTTGTTTTTAATGTCGTCTGCTCGGTTTTGTTTACATTGGCACTTGAAGACCCGTGGGGTAGCGGCAAGCATACCGCGGTCGCAGCCGTAGATATCCATGTAATTTTTCATGTTTCATTCTCAAGGTGTTTCCTATATAATGAAGGATACAGGCCACTGACACTGTATATGGGAACATTTTATATAAATAATG
>LQNS02278091.1:33869303-33882849 GCA_001587735.2 Parhyale hawaiensis | reverse complement strand
CGCCAGCCAGGGCCAATAACCATGAAATATTGCATCAAGTCATGGAGCTGCAGCATGACGCCAGCCAGGGCCAATAACCATGAAATATTGCATCAAGTCATGAAGCTGCAGCATGACGCCAGTCAGGGCCAATAACCATGAAATATGGCATAAAGTCATGGAGCTGCAGCATGACGCCAGCCAGGGCCAATAACCATCAAATATTGCATCAAGTCATGAAGCTGCAGCATGACGCCAGCCAGGGCCAATAACCATGAAATATTGCATCAAGTCATGGAGCTGCAGCATGACGCCAGCTAGGGCTAATAACCAACAAATATTGCATCAAGTCATGAAGCTGCAGCATGACGCCAGCCAGGGCCAATAACTATGAAATATTGCATCAAGTCATGGAGCTGCAGCATGACGCCAACCAGGGCCAATAACCATGAAATATTGCATCAAGTCATGGAGCTGCAGCATGACGCCAGCCAGGGCCAATAACCATGAAATATTGCATCAAGTCATGAAGCTGCAGCATGACGCCAGCCAGGGCCAATAACCATGAAATATGGCATCAAGTCATGGAGCTGTAGCATGACGCCAGCCAGGGCCAATAACCATGAAATATTGCATCAAGTCATGGAGCTGCAGCATGACGCCAGCCAGGGCCAATAACCATGAAATATTGCATCAAGTCATGGAGCTGCAGCATGACGCCAGCCAGGGCCAATAACCATGAAATATTGCATCAAGTCACGGCGCACCAACAAGCTGAGGAAGGCAAGCTGGGGAGGCCGAGCTCATTTCAGCGAGCCCAGGACACCTGACGAGTTAATTAGACACGCGGGGCCCACGTCACAGGTGCGAAATGAGCGGCAGCGTCTGATGGGCGATAGGCGCCCGTCATGGGGGCTAACGGGCCTAAATGACGAAGATAAAGCGGGGGAAATGAAACAGGAAGGCTACTGGAAATGAGCATACGAATGACAGACGTGACCGTCAAGTGATGGAAATGAAACAAAATTTTTTGGAAATGAGGGTACGGGATAATGGGATGGGAAGTTATTTCCGCGAATTGGAACAGGAAAGCGGCTGGAAATGACTATAGAAAAGTGAAGGACGGGAGGTCACGCGAGAAATAGAAGAAAGAAACGGAAACAAGAGCGCTTCAGGAAATGAAGAGCCAGGAGAGAGGAAATCAAACACCACGCGAGAGAAGTACGGAGAGTACTAAAGGTAAAGTCGTCTTGACGGAAAAACCCAACTAGGAAACCACATGCACTAAACCGTGCAGCAGATAAATCCCCTAGGCACTAGGGGTGTGTACGGCTGCAGTCGACCATGCAGTGTCTAAACTACGAACAACGACATGTCTACACAACACGCCATATGTTAATTCCTCAACATCCCCGGTGTGTTTACTCTGCACAAACCATGCATAGAATTGCAGCAGTGATGAAGGAAGACAGACAAATCTTCGTCAACCCTGACTTCGTTCCAACTTTCACCGTCACCAACAATCACCAACACTACGTTATAGATAGTAGCAAAAAACAACGGCGAGTACGTCGCCAGCCAGAGCAGAGAGATTATTGGGTTCTTTAAACAATAGTAACCTATCGAATTTAGGGCTTATAAAAGAGGACAGTTTGTAGTCTGCTTGTCAAGGGCAGGATTTGTGCCATCACCTTACGTAGTCTGCTTGTTAAGGGGAGGATTTGAACCATCACCTTATGTAGCCTGTTTGCTACGGGCAGGATTTGTGCCATCACCTTATGTAGCCTGTTTCCTACGGGCAGGATTTGTGCCATCACCTTATGTAGCCTGTTTGCTACGGGCAGGATTTGTGCCATCACCTTATGTAGCCTGTTTACTACGGGCAGGATTTGTGCCATCACCTTATGTAGCCTGTTTGCTACGGGCAGGATTTGTGCCATCACCTTATGTAGCCTGTTTGCTACGGGCAGGATTTGTGCCATCACCTTATGTAGCCTGTTTGCTACGGGCAGCATTTGTACAATCAAATTACGTTGCCGTAGGAACCTAAAAGATAGCAGCGCACGGCGCCAAAACCTTAATATTTTGCTATAATTTGGGTATTTTATCGCTGTCACAATGTCGAACATTCTGTTGGGATAGAACGTCCGGCTCTAAGAACAGCAAGCGAGGCAACATCTCTAACTACCGACTGGGCCACTGGAGTGAGAAGAAAATTGAAAAGTGCAGAACAGAAATGGTGAAACGTATCCTGCAGTGCGGAGCCAGTCCAGTCTTTATGATCCTCAACTGGGTGGAATAACCTCGCTATATTCCCAGTTCGGCTAATTTGTGAAAACTTCTGCGGTGGAATACAAGTACCTACTGTATACCCCATCGAAAACCATAGCACCACAAATACAACCCGTACGTGCCACAATAATAGCTCAAAGTCATTTTGAAACGTACAATTAAAACTATCTCTGTTGAAAAGCTAATATTTTTATGGTATGTTTAGGACCATCAATGAATCTTAGTAAGGAATTTTCAGCTTATAATAATGTGTGATTTTCATTTAAGACAAGTTTGAAGGTTGTAATCACTTTTCAAACGTGCCACGGTATAATCTTTTAGAGATTTTTATTGATTGTCATTATCAAGAAATTTACATAAAAAAGTATGGTTATGCAATGTTTTATTTAAGCAAAAAAGTCCAATTATATGAACAAACAATGAAGTACATACAGTACCGTCCATAACTAAGGGACAAATTTTCAGAAGTTTATTTCTTTGCTTCTATTCATCACACATACCGCATCTTTTAATGATTAATACTATATAATAGTCCTTAAGATGTTTAGTAATGTGAGAAAATTTGAATCAGGTGCAAAAGGTAATAAGAAATTTATGAGTGTAAAATGTTTATTTTGAAATTTGGAACGTCCAAAAACTAAGGGACAAATATGAAGAAAAACAATAAATTGGACACTTAATCCTAACTGCTTCATTTCAAGTAAAGAAAAGGTTTTTTGCAGGCCGTCTGTCAACACTGCGGCAGTGATATTCTTGATAAGTCCTCATGACAAGATGTTATTAAGTTGCACATGAAAAATTGCACTATTTGAGAGATTTGAAAAGAGGGTAGAAGTATGATGTTTTATAAAGAAACTGGCTGCATTGTTAGTCCTAAAAAACCGACAGACCCCGCAAAACTTCAGCTAGAGAGGACAGTCCCATGCAGCGCATGGCATGAAATAACAGTTTCACGTCTCAGCAGAAATAGGCAGGGTAATAAATGACAACATGTGTAAATGTGTCACGACAGACTGTCTCCAGACAACTACAAGCAGTAGGTTTATTTGCACGAAGCCCACTGAAGAAACCACTCGTAAGTTTCTCAAGAACAAGATGAAGATATTGAGTATGCAAGGAAGCATGTCATCTGGCCATAAGAAATTAGGGCCCAAGTGTTTTTCAGGGACGAGAGCAAATTCAATCTGTTTGGATGTGATGGTAAGAACTTAGTTACGAGCCATGCAAGCAACAGATTTAGCGCAAAGTGTACAACAAAGACTGTGAAATTTGGGGGCGGAAGTGTGATGGTGTTTGGTATGTTGTCAAGTCGGGTGACAACGCCTGTCGTTCACTTACAAACCCACCTGTGAACGCTCAGGTGTATAAAAACATTCTGAAAGATGTTGTACCTACTAGTCAAATTTCATCAGGTGTGGATATGGCTATCTTCATCCAGGGTAATGCACCCTGCCACAAGGCAAAGACTGTGATGAGCTACCTGGACCAGTCGACTTTGAAGTTTTAGATTGGCCCCGCAAAGTCCTGACTTGAATCCCATAAAAAATCTTTGGAAGACTCTAGGAGTAAAGTTATGGCAAGAAATCACGCCAATACTGAAGATTTCTAGATGAAACTTGAAGACGAATGGTCTAAAATTAGGGTAGAAAATTGTCTAGACCTTATTCGTTCACGTAGTCGACGATGTGCTGCTGTGATTGAAAGCAAGGGATTATTTACTAAATATTGATTGTGCATTACATTTTCACTAAATATTTTCTGAATATTGACTTAAATGTATTTGTCCCTTAGTTTTTGGACGCTACAAATTTTAAAAAAAGTTTCTCACTCATAAATTTCTCATTATCTTTGTCACATGATTCAAATTTTCGCACATTAATATATAATCTTAAGGACTATTAATCATCAAAAGATGAGGTATGTGTTCAAGTTCAAGTTCAATCCTCTTGTCGACAGATTCTGTCAAGTTTTTTTTTATTTCAGAACGAGGAATAGCGCTTGCAGATGTATTTGATAGCTGTCCATAAGTCTTCTTTTGAAGTGTATTGCCTTCCATCCTTGTAAATAGCCTGCGTCAGAATCCCCCAAACGTTTTCGATAGGATTCAGATCAAGAGAGCATGCCGGCCAAACCACCAAACTGTCACCTTTCAATCCTAACGGTGACAAGAACATGTTGCCTTTGCAGAGTGAGACTGGGCATTATCGTGTTAAAATATTAACCTGCGATGTTTCTGCAGTAGAACGTCATCCAGTTATGAAAGCAAGGCTGACTCAAGGAGGAGACAATAAGCCACTGAAGTTATTTTCACTCCATCTGGTACTTGCACAGAACCAAAAAGTTCATCTCGAATAATTCGCAACCAAATCATACCGCCTCTACCACCCTGCTGGCGACGGAAACGAGTACGACGATCTTGGCCGTTTGCATCCCAACATTCAAAGGGTTTTCTGCTGTGTAGACTCATGTCGCTAGCTAATCATCATGAATCTTATCTTAGTCAATTCATTTCAACCTTCTATTGTAGAAGAATGACTTAAGCTAGGAAAAAAAAACAGTTTTGCAGAGTAGGTACCTGTATTTGCTATGGCTATTTTATTATGCAAACTGTAGAGATGCCATAATTATAATTGCAATATAAAATTTGGAAAACTTAGAAATACTGAAAAATACAAAGAGATCTCGATAGAAATAGCTAGCTACTAGCTAATTAAGAGCAGAGTAATCAACTGATGAAAGTGAAATAACTAGATGCCTACATCGTTCTCATGAGCTCACTAGCTATCTAATAGCAACTATATAACTACTACTTCTGATTTTCAGCAGCTTCTAGCTTACCAAAATATCATTAGACATGCATCTCTGCAATAAATGACACAGAATTGAATTAAGTTATAGGTTTTTAATAAACATTAGCAATAGTTGACTTTAACTGTCATTACAGTCAAACGGATTCCTGAAAAGAAACACATTAACTCATCTTTACAGTTGTGTGATTAAAATTTGATACTTTCTAGACGTAAAACTGTTTATTTTGCAAGGTTTATGAATAAAAACTAAAAAGTTGAATAAAAACAAAAAAAGTGTTTTCTTTGGTTGGTTTAAACTATGTTTTTTTTTAGTTGGTTTCAACCATTTGGTTTAACCCATTTGGTTTAAACTAGCCAACCATGTTGCTGGCTTCTTCAACATTGCCTTTTGAAATTACGAAGATCCCGAGTACTAACAGCTTTCAGGACGCCGGAGTCCGAGCGTTTTTTCCTTGGTGAAGGGTCGACTAAAGAGCGCATCACCGTGTCAATATGGCGGCCTATTGAAACAGCAATATCCTTAACAGGTGCTCCTTTAGCCGTATCTTTCACTATTTTTGCCTTTTCAGCCTCGGACAGACCTCTAGCCCTTCTCATTTGAAAGATTTCTACAAAAGCTAATAGAGTGACACACCAAACCATCACGTTAATTGCAATAACTCATGAAATATTGTACGGATGAAAATTAAGTTCTGGTAAAAGTGTTGCCATACGTAAACACTTCTGCCAGAAAAATTTCAAAGCAAATGGAAAAATTGAAATATTAGTAATGCTAAAAAATGAGTGAAGATATTATAATGGCACGGACTATTTGTATAGCATCAACGCATCGAAAGCACATAGGGAAGACACATTTCTACATTATTATTTTTTAAACTACATCTACTTAACCTCTTCATTACAAGACTCCTTGCGGAGGGATGTACAACTTTCACACTCTTGTACGAAACATAACCAACTAGCGCAAGAAGTAAATATTTATTTCTTGCCGAAAGAGCACTACTAAAAGCGTTCCTCAAGAAGGACAGTGGGCGGTAGTGAGTTAACGATGATTAAACGTTATTGGTATAACCCAAGCAATGATTATTATATTCAGCACTTTAAGACTTCACTTCCACAACAATTACGATATCACATTGGAAAAAACATAATGTATGTCCATATATAGATACGTGGAGCCCATGCACGACAATGTTCCCACACAGGATCAGCGCGCATGGGAACAGCAACTTACAAAAGAAGAGGAAGAACAAACGAAAGTAATATCATTAGGAGTATGAAATCGGAAACATGCCCAGTGGACACGAAAAAAAGACGTCCCAAAAGCCTAGCTACTGTCTAAGGTAACTTCCATGGTCCCCCCTGGGGGTGCTACTCCCCATAACATAAGGTAGGAGAACCTAAACTAACCTGACCCGATGGCCCATCCTATGCCCCATGAAAGAATCCAACATCATTCTCACAGGAACAGCACTTGTGTCACGTGCACGACCGGGTGTGGGCAATAGGCACCAATGGTTAAATAACTAACACACAACCCTGTCCACGATAGTGCTAACCCAAACAGCATAAGAGCGGCCGGGGCCCCTGGCCAGTTTTGGCACCCGGCATGGCCATTTTTAGTGACTCACGCCCCTGACCCGGCGAAGTTTTAGTCCTGGTCAGTCCCTAGTAAATCTGATCCAGGGCCCGACCCCGGCCAACCACACCGAGGCCCAGACCCCGGCCAAATTTCAGCCCTGGTAGGTCAATACCAAAGAGAAATCATCAAGCATGCAAAGAATGTGACACAAACCGAGGAAATCATGTAAGAAAAACACCGAACAAGGGAACAGCCAACGGCGACAGAAATACCAACATTGATCGCGTGCGCGGGCAGAACAAGTCGAGTAAGGACACAACGAAGATCGTCACTAAAATTAAGAAAAGACGAAGAAATGTTTGGGAAAAAGCGACGTAACGTAGGTATTATATGAAGTCGTCAGTGGTGCGACTCCCCATTACACGGCATAGATGTACCTAACCCTATAATTATACGGCCAATATGACACCATGTGCCTCTTGAAGGGTACAGAATAGCTCTTCTACTCGCTGTATAGAGAACATTTACAAACGATGACACTGACAGCAGTAATAATTTAGGTCTTCACAAGCCACTATTCACATATCCGATAGAATTCACGCGGGCAAGTGTACGAGACAGCGATAAGACGGACAGCATAAAGCAGGACAAGAAGAATGGAGCTGATAATGCAATGCAGGTGTGTCTGTTACCAACAGACAAATAGGCTAATAGACTGCCGTAAATTTCAATATAAAAACTATTGAATATATTTCGAGAAAAAATAAATGGAACCACGAAACTTCAAACAAAATCATAAAACTATAAATAACGATAATGATATCCATGCAACAAAAACTGAGATGTTTGCTAATAAAAGTACCATTCAGTGGTAATTACAATTTGCTTCACAGTTGACATCTGCTTCACGTCCCATTCTAGTCGTGTATCTCACTCAACATTATACAAAATAAGTACTAGCTATTTGCAGAAATCTATATATAAAATTGATAGATTTAATAGTACGAAGTCCACAGAAGTCGAGACTATACCCCATTTTAACGTTTGCCGTTGCAGACTGCGTGCGTCGTCTTACGCGACTTACGGCGGGATGCGCACGAGGTTCAAAGTAGAACTATCTTTTCACCCCTGTGCCATTCAAGAACTGCTTCTTTCTGCAAAATGCTCATTATTAGCTTTATAAACCTCTTCCTTCTCAAAATTAGGTTCCCCATCAACCAATCAATAGCCGTTACGCTGCAATATTCAACAAATACGGGCAATCTGGCGTGTCTATGTTTCGAAAATATGAAAATTTTTCCAAAAAACTTGAAAAATCCAAAGCTAACCTCCTGTGACCCAGAAAAGGTAATTTTTAACTACTCAAAGGAAACCCTTGAACCACGCCTTAAATTTTTATTGTTAGTCGACTTGGAATTCTGCCTACCCATATTCAAACCGGATTATTAGAAACATTTCATAGGATTTGAGAGCCTAGCTAACAGACTGAAATCTCAACCACTGCGCCCCAATTTTTCGTTTGCCGAAGTTATTAACAATATAAAAGAAACTAGTAATAGCATTTACACCTCGTACGACTCACATAAAGTTTTTTCTCCAATTTTTTCTAAGTCCAATCTGCCTTTGTTATTTAATTTCCACAAAGAAAATTCCGTTGTCGTGTGCAGACTAGACAAGGGAAGAGGTGTTTCCATTCCAGACAAAAATCAGTACCATCAAAAAATGAATGCAATCCTGGCCGATACAACTAAGTTCACAATTTACGACTCGCATACCGACCATTTCAAACTTACTGTTAAATTCGTCGACAAAATCCACAGGTTTTCGAAAAAATTGTTGGACCCAGGCATCATCACCGATTCGATTTACCGTTCAGTTTACAATTCAGGTGCTTTCCCTGGTGTCTTGTATGGCCTTTCAAAGGTCCACATAGCCGGTGCTCCCTTACAACCAATTCTAGCTGCATATAAAACACCATATTGCTCGTTTCAGTACTCGAACCTTCAACAACCAATCAGTATACTTTGCGCAATTCGTATGACTTTCGCGACCGCATCAAAAACCTCCAATTGCCTCCCAATGCCTACTTAACCAGCTTTGACATCACCTCCTTTTCACCAACATCCCCGTAGACGCAACCATGGAGATTATCTGCAACAAAGTCTTTAATGGCACGGATCTATTCCACAACATGGTCAAGCCTACGTTCAGAACTCTCCTCAGTCTCGCCATTAAAGATACCTTCTTCATGTTTAACAATAGAGTGTACAAGCAAATAGAGGGAGTTTCCCTGGGCTACCCACTTAGCCCCTGTCCAACAAATATTATTCTCTGCCATCATGAAACTCTCTGGCTCACCGACTTCCAACCGATCCACTATAATCGTTACGTAGATGACAATTTCCTTATCTTTAACAATCAAACGGATTTTGATTTATTTCTGCAATATTTGAATAGCAAACATCCGAACATCAAGTTCACTGCCGAAAACCAATCAAATAATTCTTAAGCCTTTCTAGATGTTCTAGTAACTAACAAAGACTCCACATTAACCACTAGAGTTTTTCAGAAAATCTACATTCACAGGCCTCGGGACCAGTTTCTTCAGTCACTGCTATGATCAATTTAAAATTAATGCAATAAAAACCCTACTATTTCGAGCATACCATTTGTCTTCGTGTACGTAGCATTTTCGAACGAAGTTGACTTTCTCCGAACATTCTTCAAAAATAACTGCTATCGCACCACCTCCTGGGACCACTACTGCAAATTGTTCCTAGACAAACTGTTCGATCCCGGCATAAACAAACCCTCGGTCGTAATCTGGACTTCTTTCACTCGCTTCCGTACTACAACGAAACCTCCGTTAGTGCACTAAACTCTTTGAAAGCGTCCTCTCTGAAGCCTACCCACATATAAACTTCAAATTTTCCTTCAAAAACACATTCACTATAGGGTCCTACTTCAAATTTAAAGACAAACCCCCCACACCACAACAGTCCAGTGTTATCTACTGTTACCAGTGCCAGGTCTGCAGAGCCTCTTACATCGGTAGCACTGGACAACACTTCAAAGCCCGCATTGACCAACATTTAGGTGTATCCAGTCAAACCGGCTTACCACTTGCGAAACCCTCACATTCAGCCCCCCGCCTACATGCCGAGCAAAACAACCATCCCTTCAGCAGAAACAACTTCTCAATCATAGACTCTTCCAACCCAATCGAGCTCACAACATTAGAGTCCCTCCACATCCATAGAACAAGACCTAGCCTTAATATTATGACCTCAGCTGTATCGCTGCACACTGTCCATGCTTAGCATCACATCTGCCGATTGTACAGGAGCTGATATCCAGCCCCTCCACGTAGCTCTGTTCATTCACATTTCAGACCTCCTCCCGACAGCATCCATGCTCCCCTTACTGATTTAGAAATAAATAATTTATTTTTTATAGGTTAAAGGTTATAGTTTTTCTGGTGAAAGGATTATCTATCCCGAAACGTTAAAATTATTATGTCGACTTCGTACTATTAGATAATTATGCTAGTTTAGTTCAAATTGATATATATTTAATAGTGCACCTGTCGCGAAAATTTCACGAGATGCGAGGACACGTAGAGCTGCTCCACCACCACACATCACTGCTATTGTACGTTTTTTATACTTACAACTGAACGCAACTTTACAATAGATTGTGAGTATATACGGACGCTTAAACTAAGAATACAATAATGACTGGAGCAGTACTCTGACAGCGCACACCTCCGATAAGTAATACCATGTTAATAAAAAATTCAAATTGGTCTTGAATCAAAGAATTACTTTTTAGAAACAATAAAATTGGGTTATTTGTTCCTCGTAACACTGCCAGCAGTTATTGTAACATGCTGGCAGAGAAGATAAACACAAACACACAACAGGATGAACAAATTCCCACGACAATTTGGTCACTTGTGCCTCTCTCTAAACCACCTCAAGAATTCCTGTAAAATTTCATAACGATTCGTTCACAAATTTTTGGGTTCAGTAGCTAACAGCAAAATTAACATACAAACAAAAGGAGTACATACCTAACAGATCACAAAACTGTGGCCATTTGCTCCTCTCAACATTCCCACAGTCCTGCAAATCTAATGAAAATCCGTCAATACATTCAGAGTTATGCTGCCGCAGAAACAAACAAAGAAACGGTTGAACGGATTTTCACTAAACGTTAATCATCTGTGCCTCCTAACATACCTACCTAACAATCTGCGTAAATTTCATGAACATCCGTCCAGAAGTTGAGTAATTTTGAAAACAGCGACAAGTGGACAAACAGAAAAACTTCGACAAAAATATAAGCTCCTTGGTGGAAATGATCACAATAGGTTGTGCCAACACAAGGAAGGCATATGCCCTTTAGCTGCCGCAATACAGAGTCCTTCCTAAACATTTGCTCTCAAGTAAATATTCTATCAGCGAAATATAATAACATCATATAAGCACACTTTTAGTTCATTTAAATATAAAGGGGACAAGGTACCTATTACTCCAAAAGAATCACACTAACTAAGACCTACACAAGATAAAAATTCTTCGATCACTACACGAGAGAAAAAGTAGAGTGTAGCAAAATGTAACAAAAAGGAAAGCGTGGAACGGGACTTACATGCCGACATAGCTACGGCAGGTGTGCCATAGTTAAAAGACGCAAAACAGGCGAAGAGAAAAGCTGGAGAGTTCGCCATGAACGCAAGCGTCAGTGAGTGGGACACGAAAACTTATAAACAATAAAGTAATTACAGGATTATTGCTGTTATTACCACAGCTGGCAGTAGCATTGCCAAAACAGTGCTGAACAGGCAACAGTGTACGGTTCTATTCGTTTGTTCGCTCTTCGCGAGCGATGTCTGTTCGGGATCCAGTGCCAGTCAAACGTCCGTCATGGAGTCAGGGCGATGCTGAGAGAGGCAGGTTTGCACAACGACTACCGAACTTACCATCATTGCTGTGACTAATACTACCAATAATTCCTTGTTTTATTGCTGTATTTTCGCCTTCATATCTCCCCTGACTATTTAAGGTCAAGCCACTGGAAGCACCGCATTAAAATGACGCCTTGTTAGTTGAAACTCAAATTCGATGGGCACGAGCGCAGCTGCAAGCAAACACCCCAGCATGTCGCCTGCCACACACGCCACGGGACAGGGAGCTCATATTTATTAAGCCTGCAGCAGCTAATATTTCGTAACAATTGCTTCAGTCTCCGGTAGCATTTACGGGAAAATATTATTATTGTCTTGAGATGGGACTATACTAAATCCTGAAGAATACGATCAGAAGCACAGTAGAAATTTCGTAACCCAGTACGCGCGTTTCGCCGTACCGCGGCTCATTCGGTGGGAGGGCTCGAGGATGGTCGAAAGACATTTAAATTTAGCGAAAATTTTGGCAGGATATCACTGTGCTTCTCGTGTTATTATTATATTAGTGACTTGAGCCTCCCTAGACAACTATGGCGATTCAAGGGTGAAAAGGAAGGGACATGCAATGTGTCGAAGTAAACATGGAACCCATGTACGAAGGTGCCTCAAAGCGCACGGGAACAGCTAGTCAGGAAAGAAGAGGAAGAACAGAACGAAGCATCATTAGTAGGAGTACGAAATCGGAAGGAAACAAAAAAGGTACGAAAGACGTCCCAAAGGCCTAGCTAATGGCTAAGAGGTAACCTACAAGAATCCCCTGGGGTTGCTGCTCCCAATAACACAGGATGAGCGAACCAACATAACCGGGCCTAATGCATTTACGGAAAATAGAATATAATACCTATAAAAAAAGGAAAAATTACTGTGGACTCTTGAACATGGGTCTAGTAAAATGTCTATACTCTCACTTAAGAAATTGTTCTACAGGTGATAAACTAATATATTGTCGATGCACTAATATGAGAAATATACAGATACATTCGAAGAACTCTGGGCCCTACAACCAGAGGTTTACAGTCTGAAATCTCTAAGAAACCAACACCGTACGTCTTGTGATGGCTAAAAACTGATAATGGTAGCTACTTGGAAATTGCGTAATATAGGAAGGGTGAAGGTTAAGCCACATCAAAGCCTTGTTAAATTACAGTGAATTCTGCGCTCCTGCTGCTGTGCGGTTTTAAATAATGTTTGCTGCAATCACACTATTGCAATAGGTACCTATGTTAGTTTTAGGAACTCAACCAGTACAACGATGCTCAGGGATTTGCAACTAAAAACACTCAGTACCTACGTAAAAAAAAGGCAGTAAATAAGCAGAGAACCTCCAGGCAGGCGAACAGCACCCCATTCGCTAAACAGTAAATCTCAGGCTGAAATCATTGTACATATGCGCTTATTTCGGCTACATACAAAGCTGTTCGTACCAAAATCTTACTCTTAGCTGAAACTCTGGGCAGCAATGTACTGCATATGTGCACAAAGCCTGGCCGACCCAGCTATTTCAAAAAATTACAATCAATCACATTTTCAACTGCATCTGGACCCTTAAGTTCCCATCCTTCGACGACCACGGAGCGCACTAACGTACATTTAATTGATGTACATAAGTTTGTTTGGCTCACCGGTGTGCCATTTTCACGAACAGCACGTCAAGGGCAGCCCCAAATTCGTGAATTAGCGCACCAAGACCAGCTCACATTATTGAATTTGTGCACCAAGACCTTGCCACACATATGCCAACCAATCCACATCGATGAATTGGCGCACCGAGAGCCAGCCCACACTAAGTTTACTTTGCTTTTCCACCGTTCTAAAATGCGCCTTAGCGATAGTACCAAGTTTATTTAAAACTACTCTTGAGTAAAAACAAGTTATTGCTCTAGTAACAAAGAATTTAAAGTTGATATCGACGTT
>LQNS02278091.1:33855951-33868484 GCA_001587735.2 Parhyale hawaiensis | reverse complement strand
CAATAACTTGTTTTTACTCAAGAGTAGTTTTAAATAAACTTGGTACTATCGCTAAGGCGCATTTTAGAACGGTGGAAAAGCAAAGTAAACTTAGTGTGAAGATAAAAGCTGATATATCGTACTTGAGCCAGCCCACAATAAGAAACTGGTGCATCAAGGACCAGTCCACAATACTGAACTGATGCACCAAGGTCCAGTCCACATTAAAGAATTGGTGCAACAAGGTCCAGTCCACATTAAAGAATTGATGCACCAAGGACCAGTCTACATTAAAGAATTGGTGCACAAAGGTCCAGCTGGGTGCACCAATGAGGCGAGCTCCAGTGCAGGTAAACTAACGCAGTGTTGTGACCAGCCTACCTCGTGCGTTCCAGAAGCAGTGCTCTGTTTACAAGTGTCGGACCTCAACCTAGTTTGCATTAGAATATATGCCGCCATGGCCTGGCTGTGAGCGTCATTACCCGTCTCTGAACTTTGTCAAAGTGACGCGGCACTTTCTAATGGATATGAATTACTGTAATTATTTCCTTCCTCAAGGTTGATGCGCAATAATTTCTATGCACCGTCTTTTACGATAAGATACGCAACTTTGGATTCTATGTTTTCCAGAGGCAACACTGGAGGATTAACATATATCATTGTTCTTCCCGAGCTTCTAATATCTTCGAGAAATGTGTGACATGACAAATTTAATCAAGTCACTGCACTGATTAGCATTCGTTTAGTATTATTAAAAAATGGGTATCTTTTTACTCCTACAGCAAATAAAGAAAAGTTACTACGTATTATATTCCTGGTTTTATCACCGCATCCGTGTCATACGATGTGATGCTAGCAGTGACACCTTGTGTAGTATGACGCATCAGTAATTGAAGGTTTTATGATAACTAGCTGGACCCGTGTAAAAATTCACGGTTTACTAACTTCATTTTGAGTGTTTGGAAAATTCCTGGTACCGGAACGCTTTTTACGGGATTTCAATGTAGTTAGTTGCACATCTAATTTGGCCGTGTTTATTAGTGGAAATCGGTAGTTGTCCTCCCAGTAGGTAATTGTCCTCCTGGGGGTAGTTGTCCTCCTGGGGGTAGTTGTCCTCCTGGGGGTAGTTGTCCTCCTGGGGGTAGTTGTCCTCCTAGGGGTAGCCGTCCTCCTAGGGGTAGTTGTCCTCCTAGGGGTAGTTGTCCTCCTAGGGGTAGTTGTTCTCCCAGTGGTTAGTTGTCCTTCCAAGGGGTAGTTAACCTCCTATGGGGATAGTTGTCCTCCTATTTAGGTATCGGTCTTCTACGGGACCCATGGATATTCTACAGTTGATAAAGGTTCTCACTTACCATAGTTTAACCTGAAGTAGTGCTTCTAACGTAACCCAACCCGTCTGAACTGACGTCCGTCGCTTACTCCTGTCTTTCGTTACGCAGTCCGTCTACCTTACATCTCGCCTAACCTTTCCTAGTAGTTTTAATTGACCACTAAAATTAATCACGAACCTATTGTGTCAGGAAAGAATTCGCACTAGTGTCTTGAAAAAGACAGAAACATGACGGTACTTCTTGCATTGTCCCCAATGTATTTGCACACCTATTTCAAGCTCTATTTCCCAAGCTCTATTTCTTAACTTACACTTCTCAATTATTTGTCGGCGTATTCCATTTTTTCACGATTTCGGGACCCGTGGGTACTGATCAATAGCCCATCATTTTTTTCTGGTTTGTTTAATGCCATAGCTAGGTAATAAAAGAAAGCAGATTCGGCCAATTTCTTCACTCGCAGCAGGGTAAACTTCTGTATAAAGCCGTCATTGTGTTTGCTCAGACATCGCACTGTTGTGGCGGAATTCCCACGGTAACGGCAAACAATGATACAGATTCTAACGCGCTAACACAGAACAGCTCAGGTGCATAAAAATAATTATTAGAAAAATCTTGCCCTGTTGCATCCAATTTATGACCCCCACCGTATCATAGATATCTACGCTAGCTTCATAATGTTGCCTGATTCACATCATCTAATCTAATACTAAGAATGACCGTCGTGTGTTAATATATTTACATGTACTTATTTATCTACAATATAATAAAGACTGATGTGTATTTATCTGCTTGTTTATTCATTTTCTGCCACGCTTTAACAAAACAGATACGCAAAAATTAGCCCGGGTTGGAGGCTCTGGTTATCCTCTCAAGTTCCATTGAAAACAGTTAGGCAGTAAATAGGCCGGGTTGCAGAAGATGGCAAACTTATCGTAATCTGGGACAGTTGAAATTCAAACAATGAAGACATCGCAGGCTTAGTCTGATATGTACGAGTATCACCTTCTCCATACATCGAATCTACGGCAAAGTATCGGGCGGCCTCAAGTCTAAATGCATTTCTTGCATTGCCGGAGTTGAAATCTCAACACTGAAGATGTCTGAAGCTTCCATTGGCGCTCTCATGCATCTTGATTCGCAGTTTCTTCCCACAGATGATTTCATTGCTTCTGCTATCCTTCTAACTTTGATGCAATTGTCGACGAAACATCTTTCAACTAGAGCACTCGAAGAGCGCATACCTCCGCCAAGCGAGGCAACGGTAGCAAAAAATTCAAATTGGCTCTGAAACCATAATTTTCTTTGTATAAACTCCAAAATCTAATCATTTGTGTCTTTTGATAGTAATAACAGTTGTGCAATTTTTTTTCAAGATCTGTTTATTCCATTTTGAGTTATACTGCTTACAAACGTTAAGACAAACATGAGTCACACATACAAACGACCAAGCCGATCTGCACCAAAATTTAATCTTTAATGTCTTTCAACATACTAACAACCCCGATAAATTTCATAAAGATCCATTCATTATTTTTTGAGTATTTGTGCTAACAAGCATAAAATTAAAAACAGCGACAAACGAACGAACAAACGGATCATTAACAAAATTTGGTCATTTACTCTTTGTTACATACCTAACAACTCATGCTAATTTCATAAGAATCCATCCATAACATTTTGGGTTATGGCATTGAGAAAAATGATGCAGACAAACAAACAAACGGATGGACGGATCTTCGCCAAAAGTTAATCATCTGTTCCTAACATACCAAACAATCCCTGTGGATTTCGTCCAAATCAGTTCAAAACTTTCTGAGTTATCTTGGTGACAGACAGACAAACAAACAGATAAACACGAAGAAAACATAACCTCCTTGGCGGAGGTAATTAAGAGAGCGATACATTTAATGAAACTTACAGTCTTTCAGCACACTCTCTCCCAAGGTTTACACGCTTTTGGAGACGTGTCTTCTTTAGTGACAAAGTACGTGGAGCACCGACCCACAAGCAGGTATACTTTTGAGTTACGCATCTGTCTTTCTGGCAAGGTTCTATTCTCTTAGAAAATTGATCCCAATAAGTTTTTCGGATAAGACTCGCAAATCTGCGGTGGACCGCAAGCTGCAACTCATGCATTGGCCATCTAGGTACTTTACAGTCCTGACCTCGCACCAAGTGACGTTTACTTATTCTTTCAGCTGACAGAAAAACTTGCTGGGAACTGTACGGATATATTTACAGCTGAGAAGTAGCTATACCTGGTTGTGAGTGCGTACTGTAAGTGCTTCGTCATGAGGCTAGCATGGCTCCAGAAGTACCGGCACTTTAACCTTGGAGGAGAGTATGTTGGAGGAGTGCGAGGCTAAATAAATACCGTATCTATTATCATTAGGTACTCTTTTGTTACCTATTACCAAAATTATTTGAACGCCCTGCTTAGAATGGTAAATGCATCACCCGAAATGCAGCGCTATGCGAGCAGTGAGCTGCTGACAGACAAGCGCACGCAGCTGTACGGACACCAGGCCGCCGCTGCTGCTGCTGCCAGGCGCAGTATTTGCCGAGTCAGTGGAGAGAGTCCAGGACAGCTGTAGGTGTGTCCCAATGGCAGCAGACTCCTAGACAGTAGCACGAATAAGTGCTGCTCTAGTAGCGACTGCGCTCCACACGCTACGATCGAAATAATCCAATCCGCTGAGCTTCTAAATTGTCTTGAGCTCAAAATTAGATTTTCGACGTGTCATATGGGATTGAGTTTCAGGCGGTAACCGAAGACCAATTAAGCTTGAGATGGCTAAATATTAAATCCTACTTGAAGGAGCTGAAAACAAACTTGCAAGGCAAAATTGAGTTTTCCGCCGTCGTAAGCATATTCGGTTTGCGATTACCGCCTGAAAGTCGATTTCAAGTTCCAAATCGAAAGCCCAGGCGACGATTGAAGTGCAGGATGAGTTTTAAGCTAAACGGGCCAGATTATCTTGGGCGCAATGTGCGCAGCGATGATGCCTGCAATTAAGCGTAATCCGAATTCAAATTACCGCCGAGTGCGCACGATTTGCCTTTGCCGCAGCGACACCATTTGAAATCCAGATATGAATTTGGTTAAGGAAGCGACAGACTGAAAATACATCATAATATTACAGAAATGAGCGTAACCCGCTCTAAAAATAAAACAAACATTCCCATGATACGATCCAGACACAGAAATTCACCCTCAATCTTTAGGAACTCGGAGCGCGATTTGCAGGCAACATTGGGCGCCCCTAAATTTGCTCGGTATATGACAGATTAAACGTTAGCCTAAATTTCCATTACCACCTGCGCACATAATAAATTAAACGCTGCTCTAGCCTCCATTGTTATCATCAGCGATTTCACGAGAACAGGGATGGCCAGCCGCTACGTAAATTTACCCTACATGTCCCACCGTCCTACATACACGACACTTCACATAACGCTATACCTAAGGGAAACGGACGTTCCAGTAGATCATTGGAGGGTTGAGCCAAAACTGGAAACGCATGCACAGAGACTTGCCACGCATCAAATCAACGCATTGACACAGCATCACGCGTCGCAAAGGTAACGATCGAAGGCCCGATGCGTAGGCTGGCTAACAAGCGCACCGTTCGTTTGCAAACGACGCGAAAATAAGAAGACAGGAGTGGGAATACAGTGATATGAGTACACAAAAATTGCTACACGAGACTGAGGGAGCGGACAGCAAGCGCGGCTGATAAGAACTTCCTTTGTAGGCTAGATTGCGCATCCTGCAGTGGACCGCTCCGAACCAGTGACAGCCTGAGGGCAGCAGGTTAGCTGTACACCGACCATGGCACACATGCAGCATTGCTGGTGACACTTAGGGCAATGTCAAACAGACTTATTACATTAGATAACTTCAATGGCTTTGCACGAACAAAAACACGTCCAAAGACACATTTACTTCTCTTCCATTTCTTCCATACTCCATGGTGGGGAGCAACAGACTCCAGGATCACTGCGAATATCATAGAGTACACGGCCGCATGCAGCATGACTGTCGACATTGCATTGTAAAACAGATGCACCTTAAGTAACAGTTAACACCAGTGATTTGTATACCTACCTACGATGTCAAAGAAATACTAAGCACTCCTTGTCCCATTTACCTGCAATGATGCAGCAGAAGCCCGGGCGGGCCTTGTGAAAGCGAGCCCGAGGCTAAGTATACAACATGTCTAACAAAAACTCGTACCATCTAACTTGAAGGAAACTGTGATATTTTTAAGATCGGTAAGACATAAGCTTTCATGCGTTGTAATATTTTAATATTTTCAGGTCCATTGCCGTAACCAAGTATGAAATATCTAGCCATGTACCCATGCTTTGCGCTGGTCTGAAGCCTATTCTTAAAAGCCGAAGCAATTTTCGCTTTGACAGAACAGCCTGGCGAAGCGAAATGAGCTATCCTCTTATAGACTCGGGGGAGTACGGAGAGCTTCTCTTCGCTGTCTTTGAACAGAGACCGGCAACAGACCTTTCTTTGATACGAGACTGGCACCAAGCAAGAAAAAAAAGAGGTTAATAATCACGTCGCGCAGGTTTTGAGTTAGCTATGCCGGAGTAAGGTTGTAATGTATACTTGAAGTAAATATTATTTTACACATGTAGTGAAGGCACCACGACGCATACGACAACGTTTTCGTACAATATTAAACAAGAGAAGCATGGCAGACACAGGCGCAACTCATTGCTGGGGCCCACTAAACAACACGTGTGTTACGGCGTGTTGGACAGTAGAATTTGATCGTTCGAGTAGTATAAATTATTATTATTATTATTAAATCACACCAGGCTGGCGACGTAGGAACGGAGAAACTCCATGAGGTTTTGTTTGGGGGTGCGTTGGTCGGGTCGCCCACCTCTTTTGTTTTCTATTAAAAAAAGAAGATCCGAGATCACAGAATAGCTCTGTGTACAGATCGTTTAAAGCTGCCAATACCAGCACCAGCAAAGACAGAGCCATCAAGAAATAAAGCCCTCACAGGCAAGCGATCTCCGAAATAAATAATAAAAAGAGAAATATATGTATATTGAAAAGTAAATTGCAAAAAATGACAAAAATAAATAAGAAGGTAATCAAACTAAGGCATTCAAGTTCTGCTCTGGATGACCCATGAAACACAACATGCTTCTCAATTTATATTGAATAGAAGCAAGATATTCGAAGCCGCAGGGATAATCAGAGAGATGAACATTAGTAACATCGTAAAGAGCATACAAAGATGGGCACATTCAAAGATAAAGAAAGCAAAAGAAATCATTGAGTTTACATTTATCTGCGGTAGCTATAGTAATAGGAGTAGAATACGTATATATTTAGTCGAAACATGAGAACAATACTTGAATTTGCACATCGCTCAACAAATAACACGCTGGTATATGTACCGTCAAATTTAATCATTAGCAACATAATTTATTAGTTGCATCATCAATTGCTGTGAGCAATAAACATGCATAGTACCTCAGGCACCTATGATGCAAAATGGAAGATATTTTGCATCATAGGGCTTTAGGAGGCTCTAGTAAAAAAGCACAACTCACCCTTAAATTAATGTCTTAGACAACTCGGACCCAGTAACGTGATTAATAATTTTCGGCATCTTTCAGATTCCCGATATACTTTTCTTGTAAATCCCTTGCTAACAGAAAACTGTGCGTATCACTAGACCACAGTTAACTTTTTTGCTACTAGATCGTCCTTGCCGTCAAAATGACAGCGAGAAATTTATGCTGACCCTTTCTCATTGATCATTGGTACTATTGCAACTAATATAGGTACTTCTCAACGATACGCTATAACGGCCAGGCAACTCAAATTGTCGTAAGAGATGGGTGCTCTCAGTTTCACTTCATCTGAACAGCACACTCCTTCCTTCACTTAGATAATATGCGAAAAGAATCAGTTTCTAGCAGCAAAGGGTGAAGCATCACTGAATTTAATTAAATTTCCCGCGGCGTATTCTGAAGATAGAATGACAAAATTTTAGTATCTATATCGAAATTTTTGCGTTCAAGTGATAGAGCTCGGTCAATAGAAAAAACAGAAAAAATTGATTGCTGCTTCTACTGCACCATGAAAAATCGCTTTTCCTATGCTTCGTCGATCATCTTAATTTGGAAGTCATGAACTGAGAACAAATATAGTTTCGACGCATGGAAAAAGTTATAAAAGTAAAACTCCATAGGAGCCCAAACACCATCAGTAAATATTGCCATTGTTTGGATTTTAACGTTGGCTGAGCACGAAGTGCATTCAATTAGCTATAAGGATAAGCATTTTCACTTTGACAACCTGATCTAATTCATGTTTATCAATCTCCATCAAAACTTAACAATTGTAAAGTCTGTAACTTGGCCTATTTTTCGCCTGTTTCGTTAAGAGCGTGAAACGAAAGATACCAATATATATGCCGGTATATATATATATATATACCAATATATATATATATATGAAACCTAGAATATGAAACCTAGAATACACGATAGTGTTTATTATTTTGTTTTAATTGCTTCTAAGTCTTCATTCATTCCATGTTGAACTTTACAGTCAGTAGTTATACACGATGAAGCTCTCAGATGAACTAGCCACGTGGAAGAGAATTATCGTGGATGCCGTCAGTCAGGGAGTGGGACGTGATATTGCCCGAGAAATGTGCAGCAATCGCACTTAAAGCTGGATGGATTTAGATGAATAAATATTTATCTGGCGACCTCTGGTCAGGGTATGAAGCTCACGGTTTCACAGCGATGAAGGTGAAAACGGTAAGGAATCGTAGAACAGTAGACAAATTTTCTATGTAATTACGGCAGTTACGAAGAGAAAGCAACGGATTCAAAATGCTCACTGGTACTGCAGAATCAATTCTATAATACTCATGAAGTACTCTCTATGTTTGATCAGTTTTCTCATTCTTTTAATTAGCCGTAGATCGCCGCACCACACCAGTGAAAAATTACTTCTTTTAGGATAGTGTGAAGAGAATCGTAATGATTACATCCAGTAATTAAGAATCTTACTTCTGTGCACCACTTAACGGTGACGCTGCGTTTGGGCGCTCTCGCTGAAACTCACACACGCAGAAATTTACCACCATGAATTACTCACAAAAACACGAATAAATGGCTATGGGATTTCTGTCGGGCAGCTTCGCATTTGAAGGCAAGCAGCGACACGGCAAGTCTCCACGAGACGTGCAAATCACTGATGCTTATACCAGCATCGAGCCAGAACTGTCTCCCACTTGAACAAGTGACACGTCGCGAACACTCAGGCCCTCTCATACTTACGTTTCCCTGTAGCCATTCAAATTGTGAAAATCGATCTTATTATCTCAACCTACCAATGTAAACTAAATACCTACTAAGAAAACTCTCCTCCTGAGTATCTCGAACAACCAATAAGAACTTAACTTTGTTTGCTCTAACCAATTTTAAAGCATCACCGCATACTGTCAGTTTTTTACAAGCCATTTACTCCGACAATACAGTATAAACCGAATAGGCCTCTTGGTTCGTCTACTGCCGCCTATCTAATGTGAACTTTACCGTTACTCACGTACGGGATACCTAAACCGTTCTGGCGAGCAGTCCCCTCCCCCCCAGTAACCGAAGATGCAGTCCTATTACAGTAGATTACTAGAAAGCTTCGTGGCGTAAGACCATCACCCGCATTGGGAGCAAATTCAACGAAGTCATCTTCGATGGCTAGCTAATCTTAGTTTCTCATATGGATGCTGTCTCCAACTAAAACGCCTCGGTGGCGAACCTCTATCGAGACGCCGGCCACTTAACAGGCCGTAATGACAGATTGCGGGCCATCTAATAGCCCGTATCGAAATATACAAATATATATATATCTATATTTAAGATGACCAGAGCAAATTTAAACGCATTACAAGCAACCCCGTCAACAAACTCAAAGTCAAAGTAAACAAACTCATCAAAGCAGTGAACAAAGATCTAGCGCAACCCATCTTTCATCCAATAGTGGGGGAATTCAACCCTGGATGTATATACGGTACGGTCAAAACCCATAAGCCAGGTAACCCTTTGCGTCCAATAACCTCACAGGTCACAACACCAACCTATGAAACTCCAAAAACAGTTAAATAGCCTAATTACGCCGTATCTACCTGCAAAATTAAAAATAAACTCAACTGATGATTTCCTCCAAATAATTAAGAGCCAAAACCCCGCAAGGCGTCTTAACTTCCCTGGACGTCGAGTCATTGTTCACTAACGTTCCAGTCCTTGAAACAACTAGAATAATTTGCAATAACGTCTACAATCATCCTACTTTACCCCCGCCACCATTCCAGCGTAACCTTTTGGAGAAACTTCTTCTAGTCTGCACCACTAAAAACCCGTTTACCCATATAGATGGCAAATTATACCTTCAAACTGATGGTGTTAGTATGGGCTCCCCATTGGGCGTGGCCTACGCTAACTTTTACGCGGCCAATTTGGAAAACTCGGTAATGGACAATTGTCCCAATCTAAAACCCACAGTCTATTGTTGTTATGTTGACGATTGTTTCTTGGTCGTAGATTCAATAGAGAACTTAACTAAACTACAAGAGGCATTGCAAAGCAACTCCGCCCTCAAATTTACCCATGAAATAGGTAGGCTGAACAAAATAAATTTCCCGGATGTGCACATCACCAAAGATGCGGACAACTACACCACTTCAGTGTATAAGAAACCGATGCACGCGGGCATTTACCTAAATGACAACAGCGAATGTCCACAAACCTATAAGACTGGCACCGTTAAGGCATTAATTCACCGCGCGCATAAAACCTCATTTAACTGGCAAATCTTTCACCAGGCTATACAGTGCCTTAAGCAGACTCTCATCAACAACGGCTACCCAAACAAAACATTGGACTTTATCCTGCAAAAGTACCTAAACCAGAAACGCACGAACGAACAAGCCCGTGAACAAACAAAACACACAGTCTTCTACAAAAATTAGTATTCTTCTAACTAGCAAACCGACGAACGTGTGCTCAAAACCATAATTAGAAAAAACGCTCAA
Source organism: Parhyale hawaiensis (assembly GCA_001587735.2). NCBI lineage: Eukaryota > Metazoa > Arthropoda > Malacostraca > Amphipoda > Hyalidae > Parhyale > Parhyale hawaiensis. The sequence goes on along the minus strand of LQNS02278091.1, from coordinate 33,858,094 downwards.
TGTACTGATAGAAATGACTCATTAGTCCTAATTGTTTACTACAATAATTGTACAATCAGCAGCTTAGTTTCACGTAACGACCATTTCCCTGGAATAGCCCCACTGAAACAGACTGGCGTAATATACGAGTACCAGTGCCCCATTGGAGGCTATGAGCTCCAACAACAATGCTCGTATATTGGCCTCACCACAACACTGTCTCGCCGCCTAACTATGCGCCTTGCTAGCGGTTCACCGAAGTCTCATACTAGTAATAATCATAATACCGCCCTTACAAGAGAACTTCTAGTAAACAACACCAGAATATTACACAGAGAGTGAGATATCAATAGGTTACAAATCGCCGAATCACTCCTAATGCAGAAACATAAACCGCACTTGAACAACCAAGCAACGGGTAACGCTAGGGTTTTAAAACTTTTAAGCGAGGCCAGCGGACCATAGGTCCGCGGGGCCGGCCGTCGTTTTGGCTCCGACTGTGTCCGCCCCGTTTTACCAGGGGCGTGACTGTACCGGCAGGTAAAGATAGAGCTGCCCCACCGAGCACACTTCAGTAGGATTTTAGTAGCCGTCCGATGCACATGAAGCTTAGCATCCAATTTCCTTTTATACCATTGTCTAGGTTTTAAAGCACCTGATGATGCACAATGATGAGTGAAACCGGTTGTGTAAATCTTAACGTAGGTCATTTACTGAATTTCTTAGATTAACCAAGTAAAGAGTATTTTAGAATACTAGAGAGAACTGATAGACTTTTAAATAATAAATACGGTCACCTTTTTAATGAAATTTGCTTGAAAGGAGGGCTGTTCCCTAAATATACAAATACATATACGCAAATATATACAGCGTGATTTTTTTAGGCGGAAAAATTTTAAGCAGAGGTAGAAAAACTCAAAATAAATCGATATTCATGAATGATACAATGCCCAAAACTCCTTAGTTTTAGAGTCATAATGACGTTAAAAAATTTAAAGCTTTAAATATATTACTACGGGCGCGCCATGTTATCTATCACTAGTTTTGATAGTTCAGCACGTTTCCGACTCCACTAAAGCAGTTAACATTTTTACTATAAAAACTGCAAATATTTCATGGTTAAGAAAAAATATTTGCAGTTTCAAACTTAGCATTTAACCTAATCACACTACTGCATGGCGGACACTACGTCGTCAGAGTTAACATCCGTGTCGTTTACAAAAAAAAAAAAAATTGCAAGAGTTGCTGCCACCAGATTTTGAACCTTGTGTACAATTTTCAGAGTGGCTCATGGGACATGCAGAGAACAAGGGATCCCAACTTCTCCAAGCTGATTTTTTTCACAGATGAAGCGTATTTTACTCGCGAATGGATTTTTAACATTCACAATAATCATCATTGGGCTAAAGCCTAAAAATCCTCATGTCATTCGCCCAAATAATCATCAACATCGATACAGGAATATGGTCGGAAAACGTGCTGAACGATCAAATTTAGCCCTAACACTGGCGCGCACGTAATAAAATACTCAAAGCTTTAAAAATCTTCAAGTCATTCCAACTCGAAAACTAAGAACTTTTGGGCATTTTATCAATCATGAAAATCGATTTATCTAAAATTTTTTCAACTATGGTTAAAATTTGTCCGCCTAATAAAAAGACACCCGGTATACTTAAATCATGAAAACATCGTCACTTCCCTCACTTTGATCGCGGGTGTTAATAATTTATCTTGGACAGGAATGGCAGGGTGAAGTCATGTGGCTATATAACTTGCATGACACACATGGGCCCGTAATTCTGAAGACTATACTTTAAAATTTTGTAAAAATACCATCAAAACGGGAACATTATTATGCTCATAATTTGAGAAATAAGACTTGTAATACAGCTATGTGCTTTCAGTTTCGCTGATGACCCAATAATCTAAAACATGAACAAAATGAACTAAGAATATATGATCAATTTAAAGATATTAACAGGAATCTATTAATTTTGGGTGCAAATATACGTAGTATCAACGCTATATAACGGCGATATTCTCACCTCATTCATCAGTTCAATGTGTGTTGTACCGGATCTTATAGTTCTCGCAGAGACTTGGTTAGATGATGATAGTGTGCATTACTGTAATTTTGAAGGCTATAACTCATTTCATAAGGTTA
>LQNS02278091.1:33767383-33791309 GCA_001587735.2 Parhyale hawaiensis | reverse complement strand
ATTTGCTGGATTCACATTTAAGAAGAATACCAGATAGACCAGCGGTCAGCGGTTACGTGCACTGTGGAGATAATTCGCTGCTGGCTCTCTCTTTGGTTGCAAACTGCGGCACTACAGAAGACACCCAGCAGAGTGACTCCACACACGTTGGGTGACGTGCGCAACGTCACCTGGACTTCATCCGAAGACTCTCAAGGTAACTCAAGGTAAGGTAGGTGTGATGCAGCTACATGAAGGTTTCGACCCACCCGTCGAAACCTGTGTATTGGTGCCTCCCTTCCAATTTCTATACTTTCTTTTCTATCAGTCTAAGAGTCGGTCGTCCAACATGCATGTACATTTTTCCTATTTTAAACGCCTAAGCTAATTAAATATTTATTTGAGGATACTGCACTGCGGCTGTCGTTGTCTGTTCTTGCAGCGCAGTTATAGCGAGTATTCGAGTTAAATCGAGTAGGCTAATCTATGACTGCTCTATATATTCTTCTTGAAATTAACACGCTATGGCGTACTAACAAACATTTTCCTTTCTTTTGCATCAACTAAACTGCGCGCTACAAAGCTTCACTCCGCTGGAACTAGATGGAGGTGGTTATGGGTCTTGGAATAGTGTTGGCGTAAGTGAATGAAATAGGAATTTCTAATAAGTATGGTAGACGGCACTATTGACGCGAAATTAATGCATAAAGAATGTGTTCCAGTACGAGCGCCAACCCGTGCTGCTACCGCCTGTTTCTTCCTGCCGCTGTCGTTCAACGCCTAAAGACTGCCTATTAGCACGTGGGCTGAGAGAACTGCGACCTCTATGCCAGTGTGGCAGCTGTTCCAGCGTATACGAACATTCTTGTAGACCAAAGAGGTCCGCAGTGAGCATTCGTGACGTTAGATTTCATTACGCCTCGCAACCAAGTTCTCGCTTCTCTACTTTAAACCCAATTATAAGTAAAGTGATTGAGTAAAATCATAATTAATATAATTAACGAATTAAACGAAATTTTGTAGGTATTAAGTGAGATTCTCCATTAGACACCCTAATTAAATCTTTAACTTTGATTAATTACTTTTAAACGGTACAGTAAACTTGCAGTAAATTTCGACAGTAAAACTTATCAGAAACCGTTGCAGTAAATCTCTGCGAAATAAAACCGTACGCAAATTTTCCAACTCGCTGGTCATCCGCTGGGAGCGTTTGCCGTCAATTGTGGCTACTGCGGGGCAGGTCGCCTAACTCAACTTAAAGCCCGATGTTCCTCGAGCTTATGTGTTTGTAACTACCGCTCTTGCAACTGTGGAGTGTTGGAAGAGCAACGCCGTGGTCGGCCTGTGAATTCAAATTACCAAACCTGTGCTGCGCTGAGGACCAGCTGACTGATACGAGGATAAGGACTTGCCTGCGCTGCGGGTTACGCTGGCGGCCGGAATTTTTGTTCAAGGATTCCTCCTTATATCAATATTGCATTTTCTTTATTACGATGCTTATATTTATCAGACGTTAATGCCAGTGGATGTTTCTAACCAATAGTTCGATAATTATGCACCGTGACTGTGAATAGGTCTTGTAAACGGTTTATTTGATTATATCCAACTGCTCTTACTGGCTGTTGTGCTCAATGTAATTTTTCTATTTCGTCAATAATTATCATTATCGCCTTTAACGCACTGAGAAAGCTTATCCTGTAAACCACCTCCTATGTATCAAGAAAGATAAATAGTGGGCAGATGCCCGTAACGTTAACCGCAAACAGATTCTGCTGAAGTTGTCAATAGTTTAATTTTCTGCAAGCAACTGTTGATGCAAATGACCTGTACGTTTCAATTTTTCTAGCAGCTCCTATGAAATTGTTCCTACGGAATTATAGAATCGAAAATTGAATCTTAAAAATTGTTGAAACTCAGAAAAATATCTTAAAGTATATAATTTTGAACTAACTTTTTAAAAGTTGCATTAATTAACTACCGTTTGTAGGAGTTACCTTTGTATTGTCTCCTAAGGGAGGGAATCCAGCTGAACAATAAAACCAGCGTGATTTCTATTTCTCTTTATTTTGAATACCCTTACGAACTTGCGTGAGGATTCCATCGCTGGGGAATTTTCACAACTGTTTTATATCGGCATTCCTGCCTGCCAGAAGAACTCAATTTGGCTCAGTACTCTACTACTGGCCGGAAAAAGGCACAAAGAATAGTAAAAAACACTCGAGTGGACGGCTCCTTTTGTGGCCTTCCACACGAGAGACTGGAGGTGTCCCGCGTACTAGCTCGGCTATCTTGATCGACAGCCCACCTCACTGAACAGAAACGGAAAAGTAGAGAACCTACCTAACTTAACAAAACTAACCTCGTCAGCAGGAACTACGGCAAGCTGCAACATCTACAGCGGAAACGGCACTCGGGGGCCCTTGGGTGCGTGTTGCCCTAATATACCTACTGTGGCAGGGATAGGGCCCGCCAGAATAAAGTTGAAAACAGAATGGAAGTCGTCAGCGAAGGAAATAGGAAGCGAAGAAAGTGAGATTGCAAGTACCGATACCAAAAGCTTAGATAACAAAATCCAGCGTTAGCTACTCCCAACACACCAAACTGAATTAGCAAGAAAAATTTTGGTTTACGATAGACATCTACGCACACTATGGCATACGACGCGATTCCGACTTGGTACAAATAACAATGAGCGCTTGGTATCGCTGAGCTTCAAAAACGTTCTACCGGTTTGAGGCGCAAGCATATAAAAAAATGAATGGTTGAACTAAGCGTACGATCGTATTTTAGTCGGTTGTATAGAAATTCAAAGGGTATCGATCTAGGGTGCGACACTAGTAAGTTTATGCCTCTTAAAATTTTGTATTTATAGCTAAGCTGCACCGTGCTGGATTCCATTCTGCCGGGATGCGGAATTTTGTGAAGCAAAGAAGCACCGCGAGCGCCAACTAATCGTGACAACAAAATTAATCAATTCAAGAAACTATTCCACAATACATACAGGTGGGTCAAGCCCAATATTACAGATAATTAATTTCCACTGAGCTTCTTTGCCAGATCTACGAGCTTTGTCTACGACAACATTTTGATGTCACATAAAAATGGAGGATCAAAGAGATGGTCGAGGAAGCAATCCCTTTAATTAACCAGCCACAGCGGACAGTTAATATTAAGCCTGCTATGCCTGGCGAACGGGTTTATTGCTAAAATCTCTATAATCTAAAATCCATATTTCAAATCGTTCATCGTCCTTTCTTTTTATAATTTGAATAGTAGTTATTTGGGGTTTAATAGACGCCCACGCAACCAATAATGTGATCCAAAGCCAATAAGGAACAAAACGGGAGATCGACATAAATCAACGATAGACGTTAACAGGTTCAACTACCATCTTGGAGGCTAAACATGAGCCCGTTAGGAGTGAACCGTTGATGGGAGAAAATCACAGTTAGGGAATTAAGATGTTATGATTTGGATGTTAAGTCTCAAATATGAACTCGGTTGTGTAGTGCAGAACACGACGCTACTTTTATTATTAAAGACCTTAGTCATTTGCGTCTCTCAGCATGTACACTAATATAATTTAAATGTACAGAGTTGAATAGTGATTTCATCATATATTCCAGTACCTACTGTAGCTCTTGGAACCAGCATAAATACTATAGGTGATCAGTTCAGGCAACTAGCGAAATGTGACGGGATTCAGAACATGCACTGCCCTTGCTAGTTTTTCTGCATTGACCCGCGCATTGCTTAATTTGCTAGGCTGGCACCGTCAGCCGAACATTGCTGTTGTCAAATTAGCCTGTACGCTGAATGTATCAATTGGCACACAACTACGAAAACACGGCTGTGTTTCACAGCCAAGTCATTTTGTCTAGTTTGTCGCGTGTTTATTACGTTGTCAGCTCCTTCGGGAACTGAAAATGTTCAACGTGGGGAGTATTCAGTACAGTTCTCAGTTTTCAAGAGAGCTGAGGTTCCGCAGTTAAACGTGCTATATTATCAAACGTAAGTTTCGCGACCCTCAACCATTTGCTCAGTTGCATCGCCAGTCTTCTTTCGACTGTTGACATACAGAAGCCCACGATGTTCTTCCATTAATAACGCTCTGACAGTCTACAGAATTCAGACAAGTGGAGACCAAAGTAACTGTCCTTCTCGCCCTTAATTATCATAATAATTGCTTTTACTACTTCGGTCGAGCAAAACTCCCGTAATCTGCCCAGCTTGCACCGTAAGGGTATCAAGCTGTTACTAGCAAGAATAGAAATTAAATTCGGGCGTGCGATGATACTGTGGAGGTAACTAACCCCCCCCCCCTTCCCTCCCTTGGTCACGAGCTACCAATTAACAGCAAGAAACCGCGGACGAATTGCTACGTCCAGGGTGGCGTGGGGTTTAGACAATTTCACCTGGACCTTGTTCGAACACAGTGACCGCAAGTAGAGCTGTATCAACGTCATAATCATCACACTCAACTATGACAGCGGAGTTCGTCTTTCTGTAGCGGCCAGCCACGGTCTGTGGGCGTCACGCCTTCAACGCACATTTTTTTTATCAAAAAGCATGCTGGACTACAGGCTGCATTTTTCTTAGCTTCTCGACAACTCACCGTTGAGCAACAAAGCTTAGGTTTCGAAAAGTAGATTTTCTGAAGCGTTTGATCACAGGCTTCAAGTCCTGCTTCTGTTACACGAGTGGCTGTGCTGCCAAGAAATGGAGGAAAAAGTGATCGCTTAAATGAAACTTTCACTTTCTTCACATTTGTTGCTGTTCTGCTGTGAAGAATATCTTTGTTTCTTCTGCGCAATACGCGCATCATGGAGGTCAGTGGAAACAAAATCTTTGCTGGGGGAATTGAAACTTAATATCTACGCTATCATTATGAAGTCAAATAAGACGTCATCAAATCTTAGATAAAACAAAATCGACACAGCACCGGTCTCTCTGATGAAGCCGGTGAGCTACTGAATTTCTGTTATTCCTTTGCATCATTCTCAATTGTACATTTCTGAATAGTTCAAGTAGCTACATCCGAAATTGGCATGGGCCCCCACATACAAATAAGTAGGGCTCGGATAGTTACGCACTACAAAATGAGCATAAATGCGAGTAGTGTATAATGACGCGAATCCCCCATTTTTGAGGGTAGGTTCCCCTCGCGCCGCCGGGTCATCGCGCCGCCCCTTCCGGTTTCCCAGGCCCCGCCCACTTCTGGTTTGCGCCCCCCCCCCAGGCCCCCGCTAACCGGTAGTGCATTTACCGTTATAAACCGGAAGCTCACGAGCGAGGGGAGCTGCGAGAGTACGTTACCCTCAAAAACGGGGGATTCGCGTCATTATACACTACTAATGCGCTATAAATTATGCATTATTGCGCTGTAAAATACGCATTAATGCAACAAAATGTGTACTTATGTACAAGCACTTTCATTTCTGCACTACAAAATATGCACTAACGATCGTTACAATAAGGCAAATGTATCTATATATCTATATTGTTTTCGTTGTAGAGCACATTTTTGCTATTTTGCTGCATATCGTATACGTTCATCTTTGAATCTATAAAGTAACTAGGCACATAAGTAGTACTTCATCAACTGTAATTTGAATCTTACTGCTTCATTTGGAACGCATCAAATACTGTTCCTCAGTTGCTCTTTGGTCTGATTCTAACAGCCTCTCGTTTAACTGCCTCCTGACACAACCATCACTCGATATGGATGAAGTGTTCCTCAGCACTTTACTTCTGAAGTAAAAGTCAGTACAGCAAAATTAAGGTTAAAATAAAACCTAATGTTTGAAATAACAATTTTGGATCAACATGACCAAGTTAACAAGTAACAACAAGAACATGAAATCACACAAGGTTTAGTCTATTTTTACAATTACAGAGGTTAAATTTGATGATTGCATGAAAACGTGTATTTCAAAATGGAAACTACCGGTACGCCAATTGTCAGAAAGAATGGTTTTGTATTCAGAGAATACTCATTTAACCTCACACGCGCCAATGGGCGTATACTGTACTCAGAGAATATCCGACATGTCAAGCGGTTCTAGACGCACGTCAAGCTCGGCATTACCAATATGTATCTCAATAACTTTGGTCAATGTAGAGAAACCTTTATTCTTTAGGAGTACATTTTGGAGTTGTGAGTGGTAAGAACCGACGCCCATGTTTGCCATTCTATCAAGGACTCCATTTACCAGCGAAACGGCTGGAGATGAGAATTATCCTTTTTTCCAATCTTGTGATAGTCTCGGAAACGCATGAGAAGTTCGCTGCAATATAGGTCAAAGTCTCTTTGAATCCCCTTCGTGAAATCATGTTTTTACATCACAAATACTCTGAGCTTCTCTTGGATCAAAAGTTGTAATTACAGTTTCGATAGCGTGGAAGTGGTGAGCGTAGAAGACAGCAGCGTTAATCCAGCTTCCCCATCTGGGACCAATGGCGAGGGAGGAAGCGGTGTGTCTGGAGCCATTTTTTGAAGCGCTGGAGTTCGAGAAGGTGCTTTGAGGAACACTTTTTGACGCAAGCTATCAGTCGGTCACCCTCTGGTATTGCGCTATGATCAACTCCGCACCGCGACGAAAGCCATGGGCTACACAAATGACATGAATGAGCTTTCGGTACAGCACCTTCAGGTCGTTCATGGCTTTGTACATGTATGGTGCAGCATGTATCGGGCATACCCAGAGGATATTTTCACATATCTTCTTTGGCCACAGCATTTGAAGTGAATCGTCGAAAAATACAGTAACAGTTCAATGATTAACTTTGGTTAGGACCGCAAGATTCAAGAGATATGACTTGTCTTCCTCTGCGTCAACATCCAAAATTCCGAAAACAAAATTAGCAGAAATTAGCAACACACCTCTGGTCGACATCCGTCGTCTCGTCAAGGGACACCCAGATTTTTTTTTCTCAAACCCTATGGCATTGTTGAACATCTGGGTGACGTAGTTTTTACGTAGTGTGGAGGCGTCTGGTTATTTTGCCGGTGCACTGTTTCAGAAATGATTTCCAAAGTTCACTGGTCAGTTTGTGCAACGGAATATCGGCTGATATAAGGCCGGGCGCACATTCGAGACGCAGGGCAGCGCAGAGCAGGGCACATGCAGCGTAGGACAGGGGAGCGCAGCACAGACATGGTGCGCACATTGAGACGCAGTCCGTCCTCCGGTGAGGGGTAGTGTTGATCCTGGCTGTTGCCAAAAATTACTTTGGAAACCTTAGTTCCAATTCCGACTCAGCGAAGCTGAAGAAAGTAATATTGTATGACATTTGTAGAGCAAAGAGGTCAGTGTGGAGGAGTGAATAAATGGAGAAGAGGAAAACACATGGAGAAGTTGCTTTAACTTCTAAGCTGTCTGACGCAAGATGTAAGTTCCTCTCATATAAACAGGGTGACTAGTGGCATACAGCACTCTTTGATGGCGAACAGCCTCTGACATAGTAAGTACTAAGTGAATGAGTTGCTATCAAGCTGCGCCGCAAGTGGCATAGGAGACTGTGGTCGGACGACTGCGTCGCGCAGGCCGACACCGGTCTGTACCTGTGATGTGCTGTCCTGCGTGTCAATATGCGCGCTTAGGTAAGAGCCAGCGAGACCCAGTTTTCTGCCCTGTGTCACCTGCGTCTCAATGTGCGCCCGGCATAAATGCTTTGCAAAGGTCTGCACTGAACCGAGACAGAGCTGCAGGGTCCAGCTCTGTTAGCCACAGCTGACTGACGGTCTCCCGATGACGATGACGACGAACTGGACGTTTGGAGCCAAACATGGCGGGCCGTCTCCAAATGCTGAAGAATTTGGCACCTTCGGTTCGCTGCGACTGTCTTCTCTCAGGACTTACAAAGTAATTGATCTCCACTAATTTCAAAAGCTTCAAATTCATTAACATATGCCTGCAGCACTTCATCCTTCTTTCCAGAAACCTGAGGCATCTTTGTTAGCTTGATCAGGTCGGAACTGACATTGTTGAAGCCTCTGCAGCGTGGATCCTCGCATATAGTGACTGACTAGCGCTCTTAAGTTACCGGCCAGCGCACTTTTCCAGTGCTACCATTTGTGACGTCGAGAATGGCTCAGATTCAATCTCAATATAGTGCATGTATTTCATGGTTACATGAAACGAAGAATATTAATTTACACATTTTACACAATGGCATATGTGTACAAAATGCAGATATATGTATTTTTTCATGACTGCATATGGATTTATACATACCTATTGCATAAAAAATATGCGTTAATATATTCTGCAAAAAAAAATGCAAATGCATAATCATCCGAGCTCTATAAATAAGTAAACCTTAGCTTTGACCGTATAAGTATTATCGTTGACATTTTTCAATATAAAAAGTTACTTTAATGAAGTCATGGCTTGCACCAAAAGTTCAGCACTATATATGAGGGTTAATGAGTCTACTGCTGAATTAGGATATTTACCAACATGCCTATCTTATAATATTGACGACTTAATCCCAGAAGTCTTAATCACAAGTCAGTAAACAGTTCAAATGATCTTCACAAAACGTTAGGACTTTAATAGACACGTCCTTTTGATGCGGCGTCTTCCTTAGACACACTGAAGCTCGGGGCATCGATGGCGTCCCCCACCATTCCGATACAGAAAGTCTGTTCTCGTAAGAGTTGGTATGTTTCTGTGCTCGTAGTGGGGAAGTGGCTTCGTAGTGTCAGCATTAACTGCCTCCTAATGCATATTATTAACGCATATATTGCAGCTCTTAAAAACAAACGATCACAGCCCAAGTTCATCGACCCTCAATAGACACAGGTAGCACGTGCTACCCCGTCGCTGTCCAGAGGGTTACCCTATAAAGACCCAATCATTCGCTGGTTTCAGGTAAGGAAGCGCTGCGTAAATGTAAGCCGAAGCCTTACTGGCTGATATTGGACGCTAAGGTGGCTAGCTGTAGCTGCTGATACTGCCTCACTCTTTGCCACGATGTGGGACGTTCAACCATCAAGCCACGGAGGTAAGTCTCAGTGCTCGACAATGTAGCATCAGCATTTCTGTCATTGGTAATCTACCGGAAGCGCTGACCTTCCGGTCTCATAAGCATTTCGTCATGACGTCATAGCTCAGACAACCGATGCTCGACTGCAGCCGCGCACACCTCTGGGCCACATTGGGCTTTTCATCTGCAGCACAAACTAGTGCATGTGGGTTTGCTAGTCAGGGTGTGCGGTCGAGGCGACTTTACCATAGCTCCGCCTTCAACAAGAGAAACGATGGCCAGGGAAGTTTGCAGCAAACGCTAGATGTACCGAACTAACTGAGGTATAACGATGCCTGATGGTTTATAACCACTTTCGGGTTGTAAAAAAACGTCGCAACAGCATTGAACGCTGCATTTCTACATAAAGCACCAATTTATGGCCCGACAGAAGGCTAATTTTAGGCAGTTAAAGTTTAACCATTTGACAAAATTTGTTTGCCAAACTTGATCCATCTATAGGCCTACTTTTTCTTTGATTAACAGGATTAAAAAGATAAGAATTACCAGGGTAAGGACTTATCAGCTAGAGGCACCTTAATAGTATTTCTTAACATGGGAGAAACTGTTTCCTTGTTTAAAACGTGGTTGTTACACGTACGTTTGTACATCGATGCAGGATGAGGGGTGCCGCCCTCGTGCGGCGCTCTCGATCTCGTCGCTCTACCTACTGCGCAGTTTGAAACTCGTGGCGTCGTCAACTGTTAATGTTAAGCCATGTTATCTCATATAAGGGACTTGGATCACGTATATCGTTGTCATGATTCTGCACGGCTAATAAAGTGCATATATACATATTTAATTACACTGCAATCTAAATATAAGTAACAGAGTTGAGTGGGCTGAAGTTGTAAAAGATTTGTCCCCAGTTTGCTTGCCAAGTGAGCAATTATTTGTGATAGAACTATTTTAGTAAGAAACTGTGTAAATTTCTTTGTTTATGACACTGCAATTAATTAATTCCACAACAATTAATTAACCAATTCAATTAAGCGACCTATCACACATACATATCACGATATCCTAACAAAATAACCGACATCTCCGCCATTAGATGCACCACGCACCAAATTTAAAATTTTGAAAAAATGAAAGGGTTACTACGTCTTGCCTTTAAGATACAGAAGGTCCATTACAGCTCACTCAACGGTGCTATTGCTATCAAGACTTTTTATTAAGCCTCGAAGGTTTAAGTGGCTAAAGATGTCACAGCCCACCCCACAAGCCACGTGTCTAGGCAGCTCGGCACCCACAGGGGGCTGAATTACCGTCCCCCGTCAGCGCCCGTCCCGCAGTGGCAGGTCAGGACAGAAATAAAATCTACGTAGGCCGAGGCAGAGACAAAAGGCGCCAGCTGGAGCATTAAAGTCATTGCATTAGTCGCTGGTGATGTGGTCAGCTCCGAATATTGAGAGCAGCTGCCTGGGGTGGGCAGTCGGCACGGCAGTCATGTGGTGATCCGTTATCAACGATCCGTACCCTCACCACGGGTCCGGAGTCGGATAGAACAATTCCGACTCCTATACTTCTCGTTGCAGCCGGTCTTCAACACCCACTTCTTGGTCACCCAAAACGGCCGACTGTTATCGACTCCTACTCTTCTTCTTAACATACCGGTAATGCACCAATTTTCATCGATTCCGACGCCTGGATCCAGGGTTCTGACTCCAGGTTCCTAAAAATGTAAGGCTCCGACTCATCAACTTAGATTCACACATCCAAACTTTTATACTCTATTTATTAGGAATATAGCGAACTGCCTGATAAAGGAGACTTCTACAGCGTTTCATTAATATAGCCGCTTGCAAATATCTGTAGAAAGGCTCGTAACTGAGAACATTCAGTAAACACTATTTACGAACTAAGAGATGAGAACCGGGGAAATATAAGAACAAAACTTCAGACCTCTATCAAAACTTGCTCGTTCCTAAATATGACCACAAGGTGTAATTTAAATTTTAATTTAGAGATATTTCTAGCCATTTTTATTAACAACTAAAAAGAATTTCATAAAAAAAGGGCATCAATTTCACTTTACATTTGAAAACAGCGAGGGTCTGTCTATGACAGCCAGTGAGGGCTAGTCAGAGAATGCAAAAGCAGACTTACGGTCTAATTATCTGCAACAGTTAACTGCATAATCCTATTTCGTTTCAAATGCCTCAATTTACACTATCAAATACAATTAACAAGTCGAAAATTAAACGCGTCACGATACTCGCGTGACGTACATCAAAATACAGTACATACTTGCATGGCAAGTTGCAGAACATAAAAATACAGATCACTTCTCTCGTCGAAAAACACCGAATCCATTAAGATCTGTCTAAATGGAAAATATATCTCCCTGACACAAAGGTGCTTGGCACTCCATTTCCCAGAAATTTCTGAACTTTCAGCAATTAATAACACAAGGTTTTTATCGTTCCATCATTTCAACGAACTTTTTCTGTTACAGAAACAATAATACGATCTCCCCGTCAACAATTCTGAAGACGGTGCTTTCTTTCGAAAATTATAATGAAAGTAATGCCTGTAAAAAGTGCGCTAATGGAAGGCTTGGATCCCGCGTAGCAATCGCATGGTTCTCATTTGTACGAGTCGCAACCGGTTAGGCCGATAAGGCGCTTTGTAACCCAAGTCCACGTTCATCTCATGCTCAACGTTTCCCTCTTTTCAATTATTTTTAGTGAAACGTTTTTTTTTTGAGATAGCAAAAAAAATCATGAACACTTAATTCGGGATATACCATATACATACAACTACACATAGTGTACGTTTCAAATGTGTAGACTTGGATTGTGTAGTTTAAAACTAAATCGGCACCTCTGAGTTCAAAATTGAGTAAGTGCCTGAATAGCATGGGCATATACCCGCGGGACACGGACACAGAGGTAGGTAGGCACCAATGCTGAGGCAAATACACTCTCGCTTTCGCTTTACTCCAGCAGGCTGCAATAAATTCGCCATAAAATGCTTTAGTAAAACTTTTTACGTGACAGAAAACATTCACCTACTTGCTCCCTCAAAACAGTTTCGTCGAGCTTGAAAAGATGAAAATTTCAGCGTCGACTCACAATAGAGCTTCAAGTGGGAGCAATTAGGGGTTTTTCTAATCCTAAACAAATTTTAGCTATTTATAACTGATTATTCAATAGAACTCTTAGATGATTGGTACGTCCTATGAGAATTTGTGAAGCTGTCCGGAGTCAGATGGCATGTCTAAACGCTTTGCTGCACTGGAATCGATACACAGTATGCCGCATTCATTCTCTCAATAGAGTTAAGAGGGATTGCTCTCATGAACAGACAATGGTAACAAATTTCCAAAACATACAAGGGTTATTTGAAAAGTGAGAACAGTTTTGAAGTATAAAATAAAAGAGTGTAATGTCCTCAATTGATTCTATATGAGAACCTGTAACTCAATCTAAAGTTCTAAAATAATTTCTGCCAATATGCTTAGAAAGTTGTACAGTACAGCCAGTTTTTTAATCCTCGCCTCATAGAAGTCTGCCACCTGAGCTGACACTCGCTGCCACACGGTCGTTTTGACCGCACCGTCGTCCTAGTGACGAAGACTTCGTTAAATGCGGGAACATGTGGTAGTTTGGGGCGCAAAGCCGGGACTGTACGGAGAGTGATCAAGTTGTTCCCAGCGAAATGATGCGATCAGATCTTCAGTTCGCTTAGCCGCGTGTGGACGAGCATTCCGATGGAGCAAAACGATCCCCCTACTCAGTAGACGCCTTTGGTTTATAGGATTTCACGCTGCAGTTTTTTAAAGCTTAACAGAATGTCGTAGAAATTATTGTGTAACAAACGTTAACATTGTCAAATGTTTCCGCGCAACGGTACCTGTGGCTTGCCTTACAGACAAACAGCGCACATGCTCGGAATGTCGATTGCAGCGCCGCCACGCCAGAATTTCACAACGCTACTTACCCTTGTACAAATGGTAATCATTAGAATACTAGTATCATTTGTGTTTACACATCTTACAACCAGCAACAGTCAGGGAAGCTTACGCAAATCTCATGAAAAGTGCTTGCAAGAACAAAATTTCAGTGCTGTTGAATTGACAGCAACGAGAAAAAATGCCCATCGATACAAGCACATTCACAGATGCTCCCAATCATGACACATATACAATGCAGAAACTTTTAATCCCCACACGAAGCAAAACATTCTCTTCGTAACATAGCATGACTGCAGGCTCAGCAAGCGATACCACGGACATTGGGTCACCGTTGCAAAACAGAAAGAAAAAATTAGACACTTTCATCATTGCTTCCCAGTGAACGGCTGAAGACTGCATTACAGTCGAACGTCGGGAAACCCAATTAGAAAGCCCATAATTACTCTAATTTGTTCCATCACAAAGCTACCGTATCACTCAATCTAACGGCTCTTTCTCAATAATCGAAACACTTTGGCAGGACGCTCAGTCACGCATATAGCATAAACGAAATTCATGAAGGGGCTCCCACCCAGCAGCGTCACATCAAGCCCTATATTGTAGAAGGTCGATGGTGGGGTGACTTGCAAGTATAGAAAATTCGAAATACAACGGCGGTCCACCGTACCTGCTTTAACCTTAACGCACTCGTATAAAGAATTTCAAAAAGAAAAAGGTAATTGCGTTTACTAAACCTTCACGCGTACCAACGAACGATAATACCATTTAAAAATTTAGTCCACAACACCAATTAATAACTTTAAAGCTCGAGTCACATCCCTGATATATTTGTTAACGGCTTTGAACATGAAGGAGCACAAGTGCGCTTAGAACTAACAGAATACAGGCGGCCTCACAACTCGACTCCCTCAAAACTCGAACAAGCCGACTACCTCACAACTGCAACAGTTCCCTCCTTACACGGTCTCTATTGTAGGGTAGATACGGTAGTAAAATGGGTAAAGAATGGATAATCCACATTTGGGGCTAAAAACGGATGCCCTCTCTTGCAGTGATTTTCGCTGAAAGAGAAGGCATCCATTTTTTACCACTAATGTGGGTTATCCATTCATATGTTACTTTACGTACTGTAGTATGCTCCTAGGCCGATTTTGTAATATATTTGCTTTTTATTTCTATTATTCTACATTAGCACGTTTAAGATGGATTCTTACTGCTAAGTAAGGTAAATATTGGGTTCCTGTTCAAGAACCTTTTGCCTAATAAAAACTAATAATATTATTAGAAGGAAAAGTAAATTTAATTGTATAAACTGATTTACGTAAAGAACTGGTATTACATAAGTTACCATTCTGCCCGTGCTTCGATTTGCTGTTGTTCCAGCGGCGGTTCTAAGGTTTTAATTCTGACTCATCCTCACCACCTTTGGAACTGGCAACACCCACTGAACAGCAGACAGTGACGCTTATATGCTCTTGAGAACTGTGCTAATGATTTGTACACAAGACCTACAGTAGTGACCGTAATGGTTCGGACACCTAAAAACTCATCACCCAATCTACAGAACTCTTTCTGTGGCAACATTGGTTTTTTCTAAAATAAAATGGAAAAAATGAAGTGTCCGAACTTTTTGTCCAGACTAAATTCTTACTATTATAATTCATTTTCTTGTAACTTTTGTTTTATTTATCCTTAACAGCTGAAATTTCAACACAATTTAGCCATGACATGTTGCTCAACGTGTTAAAATTAGACTTCAATCCCTTCAATAATACAGAAGTATTTAAAGATTTTCTGATGGGTTTTTGGTGTCCTAACCATTATGGCCGCTACTGTGTATATATATATCGCTACGTGTACTGTAAAACAGACCTGGAAACACGAACATACCTCACAACACGTCGGTTTGCTTTTGTTCGTGTGATGAGGTCCGCCTGAAAATAACTCCGGTCATAAGATCGAGCTGAGAAGGAAGCTGCGGCCGCAAGATACGGCAGCATGAAAACGAATGCGGCACACGAGGCACAACTGAGGCACTAAAGGATACTCGGCTGTTGGCAGCAGGACGAGAAGGACGACGAATTGTCGACACAAAGAAACCCCCACTTGGCACCAATTTAGTATTCCTTAGAATGAAAGGGAAGTGAGCGTACAGTCGGAGTTCTCAGCTGACTTTTAAATCCTTTACTCAGATCTGCAGTAAGGTAAGGAGGTACATGATGTATTTATTGGTTTTGTTCAGCCAGCGGTAGGTAGTTGAATTAGTAGGGAAATTAGATAGTCCTTTTACTGGAGTAGCGTTACGGAGTTAACACCTAGAGCAGGGCTTCCCAACTGGAGGTGCGAGATGATCTTTCAAGACGGTGCGAAATTTAGGATAAAATAAAGTTGGATACACAAATTTGTTCACCAGCATTGTGTTCAATTAATTCTTTATCATCAGATGAGTCACTTTTGCAGGAGGTGCGATAACATATTAAAAAGAAAAGGTTGGGAACCACTGACCTCGCGAGTATTGCACCTATCGTCTATTCTGGCTGAACAACTCGATGTCATTCGCAACACGTCTTCTCCCGTGCCCATACAACGAAGCAAATAGCGGTGCTATAAACTGGTGTGTGAGCTCATGGTCTCGCTAGGTCTGGGTTAGGTCGAATTTGGCAAGGTAAATTTAGGTTGGAGAGCGAACCGAAATCACGCAATAACGGGCATATACTGTAGTAATCCAAGGGCTTAGTATAATTCTGAAACCTGGTACACCATCATCTTCGTCATCATCACCATCATTATCGCCACCATCTCTCGACAGAATCGTCGCGAAGTTAATACGGTATGGGCAACCTGGCTGCAAATGCCCATTTAGAGTTTGCACAAGTTGTACGTCAGTGAACACTGCAATATTTTCAAAGTCATACATACTTGAATAAGATTAAGTAAACTGGAGCACTCTGAGAGCGCATACCGCCGTCTACAGTAGTAAGGCGATGTTGACGAAAAAATCAAATTGGTCCTGAGACAAAAAATTTTTCTCATCACTAAAATTTGGTCATTTACGCCTCTTAACATTTCTAACAATTTCTGTAAAGTTCATAAGGATCCATTCAAAACTTTTTTCGGTTATGAAGCAGATAAAAAAAGCAAATACAGAGACAAACAAACGGACAAACATAAAAAAATTTGGTAATTTGCTCTTCGTAACAGGCACAACAATTTATGCACGTTTCATGAAGATCTGGCAATATCTTTTTGAGTTATTTCACCAACAAAACAGAGGCATCGAAGCAAACAAACGTTGAGTTAGTTATAGTCATAAAGTTTAAGCCTCCGATTCAGAGCGGAACGATGTCACAGAGGAAGAGCAAGAGACATATAGTACTTCGATAGAAACGGGGAACCCATGCACGAAGGTGTTCCCACACACGATCAATCGCGCATGGGGACAGCAAGTCAGGAAAGAAGAGGAAGAACAAAATAAAGCATGAGCAAGTAAGAGTGCAAACAAGCGTTGAACGAATCTTCGCCAAAAGTTAATCATCTACTCCTCCTAACATGCCGAAAATCCGTGTAAATATCGTAAAAATCCGTCCATTACTTTTGTAGTTAACTTGGTGACAAACAGGTAAATTAGACAAAAACACAGCCTCCTTGGCGGAGATAAAACGAGGAATTCTAAAGTACTCACAACAAGCCAGCGACTACGGAGTGCGAGTGGATTTGGATGCACAGCAGATATACTTAGAGAACAATTAATTCGCTATAAGATTTCAAAACTGCTGGATACAAACACCGACTGTGCCAATAACTAGCTAACTCTTGCCGTATAGGCTCTGACTACCGAGAAACAACAGTGCACACTATCACAACCATGCACGTCGGGGTATATTTAATACAGAGCTTGGGTAAGAGTAGACCAACTTTTGAAACATAAGGCACCATCAGGCCGCGCTTTTCCTAAAGCTACAGACCCCATCGCAATGAACTGACTTGGCACTTTGGGCACACGCTGGTATGCAGGGTCAACTGTTTTGTTGTAGGTGCGTACACCGCAACTGCCAGCAGGGACGCGCTCTGATCTCTTTATACTTTCCTGCGATAACTTTGTTACACTAGTTTGCGCTCACGACCTTTTGGTGCGCAATCAATGACGATCTTTGGGATGCAGAAATCATTAGTCAGCAGCACAGTTACAATCTTTGATATTAGAAAGTTTCAGCAATCGAATATAAACTTCATTTCTTAAGAGGAGTAGTTATAGTAGTAGTAGTAGTAGTATTCTCCTACTTTGAGCCTCCCTGCTCACAGAATACACTGTGATCCATAGAGAAAAAGAATGAAGGAACATAAAGAATATCAATAAAAAATGTGGAACTCATGCACGAGTCACCGCGCACGGGAACACTAAATCGGGAAAGACGAACAGAACAAAGCATCCTCAGTAGGAGTATGAAGACAGAAGGAAATAAAGACGTCCCGAAGGCCTAGCTAACCTACACGAACACCCTAAGGTCGCCGCACCCCATAACATAGGATGGGCGAACCTATCTAACTTAACCCTATGGATCATCCTATGCCCCCTGAGGGGTTCTCAAACACTTCCATGTATTTCCTCTATTATTTATTATTATATTCTTGAACCAAGCATTTTATTCACATGTCAATTTCTACCTGGTTTGAAAGTTGAACCTAGTGTGACGATAACTAGTTTTGTTAATATAAAAAAGTAACCCGTCATGGGCAGTTCACGGTACTGTACCAGACACGCTGCCGTGACTTTATGATGTGTTTGAGAATCCACCAGCCCACCACAGCCCTATGCTAATTTCGAACACCGTGTTAAGTAATGTGGGCTACTGCTGAGTATCCTCAAGTGATAAGGCAAGCGTTTTTACAAAGTGGACTTCATTTACTGCCGATGCTAAAATATCCAGCCCAGTCAATGATCACTAGAGCTAGGACAGTGGAGCTCTTAAAAACATGCGGTAGCGGTTAAAAGGAGCGCTTGTAGCGCTATAAGTGTGCAATAGTAGCGATAGAAAAGGGCATCAGGAGCACTTATGGGAGCGTTTGGTGCAGTTACCGGAGCACTTAGAGCACTTATAGGAGGGCTTGGAGTAGTTGCTGGAGCGTTTGGGGCAGTTATCGGAGCGATTCGTGCACCAAAGTATAATTACACACCTATCGGAGTAAGAATTTAAACGAGGTTTTGCTTTTGAGAATATTTTGAAAGAATTAAATACAAGAATTTCCTGAAAAATCAAACAATAGCTAAAGGGTGTTGTGTAATTCGATACACATATTTCAACTATATATAGAAAAACGCAAAATAAAATGATTTTCATGAGTGACAAACACCTCAAAACTCCTTCAATTTCGAGAAATGACCTGAAATACTGAAAGGTAGGGTTCGAGCGAAAATGCTTTTTTTTATTTTTGGACCGATTTGAATGAAACTTGGAATAGATACGTAAAATCGGAAAATAAATTTTTTACTCGAGTACTTTTTTCATTTTCCCCATAGAATACGAGTTATTCAAAGAAAACGTCAAAAAAGGGGGCTGGGTAAAGCCTTCTACAGTTTTTCAGCTAGTTACAAAGATGATTTTGGTATAAAAAGAAGCAAAATTTGATCCTCTATCAGGGCCAAATTTTTTCGGTGTGATTTTCGAAATAGTATTTGAGAAAATTTGAAAAACTCAAGATTCTTTTTTTTTTCGTTTTTCTTTCAAAAACTGCGCAGTCACTCGTCTCCTACTTCGAAAATCAAACTAAAAAATTTGACTATTATAGAAAATCAATATGTTTTTTGAGTAGCTACGAAAAATCATCTCAGTAGCTCAAAGAAACTGTAGGAGTAGGGTTCTCCCAAGCCCCGTTTTGTCGTTTTCCTTGAATAACCCGTTTTCTATGGAGAAAATTAAAAAGTACACGAATATAGACAATTTTTTTTTTAGTTTACATATCTATACCAAGTTTCATTCAATTTTGTCCATAAATAAAAACTTATTTTCGCCCGAACCCTGCCCTCAAGTATTTCAGGTTGTCATTTCTCGAAAACGAAGGGGAGTTTGAGGTTTCTATCACTCTTAAAAATTGTTTTATTTTACGTTTTTCTATGTATGGTTAAAATATGTGCTTGAATTACACAAAATCCTGTATATATTTGACAAAAATCATCTACCAATTATGCCATTTTATTCGTTAGTGTGTCATAGTAAGGGGGAACTCAAAATAAAATTACGTTACTTCAACCATTTTACCACATTCCAACTGATGGATCTCTTGTCAATGGGTATTGAATATTGATGTTGGCGTTTATTTAAGCTTTGATCAAACTCGTTTATATTCAATATACTTAATTGAAGGTAAGGTTGACCACCTGCTAATAATGCTCCAGTTGTTTGAGATTGCACCAACTTTGTGCGCAGTTAGAGTCAAATGGAGTACTAAGGAGCACTTTGGAACCTTTATAGAGTTTGGAACATTATGTAACATTAAGAGCGCTTGTAGCATTTTACGTATAAATGCTACTATGTCCGAGCTCTAGTGATCCCATTAACGGAAATATCTTTCAAAAAATTTTGGAGTGCAACATTTTTTCTACATCCTATACTTTCCAGTATGCTCTATGCGCCACAGGGTATGTTAATTATCATTAAACAGTGCTGTTTCTACGACCAAAAACAAATTCTATTTAGTAGCTATAGGGTTAACGGTCGTTAAGCATTAGAGCCAGATTTCATTAGCGTTGAACGAGGTTCCACTAAACACGAGTCAGGGTGAACAGTACCACTTTCTAGTGTCCAAACATCGGCGCGAGACCGGCCGGCTATAGAACTAACCGAACAGCAGGAAGCATGCAAGTATTGCAACAAAAGTCTTGGCAAGAAGTCATTAAGATCTAAAGCACGTAGGTACAATTGGTGCACCAGACCCATGACAATGGGCCTGCGCCCTGGCGACAGCAATCCCGCAAGAGGACTGGTGATATTTTTGCTAAATAAGGAAACTTAAAAGTACGGTAAAAATGTAGTGTAGCACAAAATAAAGCGAAAAAAGTAGAAAATATTAAAAGCAGTTAACCGGTAATTGAATGAAAATGAGGCCAAATGAATAAAATCTCATTCTGCATTTGAGATTTCGATTAAGTAGCAAGTGATTTTCAGCAACAAATAACATGAAAACTTGAGTAAAAATAGCGTTAGTGTTCAAATTACACGAAACAAGCTTGCAAAACACACATAAACAAAATATTCAATTAAACCAATGCCATTGACAAGGACAGACAATGATTTGAAAATACACCGTACCTACCTATTGACTCCATGATCCTATCCTAGTATGGAAATAACAATGTGGTTACGCAAAATACGAAAGCACTCTTTTTCGGTCGCAGTGTGACACCCTCACAACTGTTGCGTACAGCCTATTGTATTCCGTGACGAAACTATCAAAATCATGCTCCGTACAACTGCGATCAGGGTCGGCTGTGATATTTTTAAAGGTACGTACAGTGAATCCAATGTACAGTGCAGTACACTGCGAGAAGCATGAAGTTCATGGAGATGGCTTCGGCAATTATTGTTGCAGAATATGGATAGTTATTTTTTATGTTTATTTCTTGGTGTTACGCCGTCACCACGCGTTAACAAATGATGATGATGATGATTATTATTATTATATTGGTATTGTTCCGCTATTTCTGAAACTTAGACAATCAATAGCGATCAAAGATGATTTACTCGGCTTACAGCCGAAACCACAACGTTGTACTCAGGTGGCAAGAGATGAAGAACGAAAAGAGAAGAAGACAGAAGAAAAAAGCGCAAGTGCGGATGGTCCCTTCTGGGGCCCTCCGCACGAGCGAAGGTAAGAGCCCCGCAGAAAAAGTCTGTCACCTCGATCGGCGGCCCACGTCGCGGGACAGAAAGGAAATATAGAGAACCTACCTAACTCTACAAAACTAACCTTCTCAGCAGGAACTGCGGCCAGATGCTACATCCCCTGCAGAGTAGGCACTCGGGACCCTAGGAGTTAACAAATGAACTGGAAGCGAGACAATCATACAAGAGTAGAGGAAGTCATATGTTAGACTATCACCGCGCGTGCTTACAATCGTATAGAATATTTAAACGTAAAACGAATATTGAATACGAAAAAGACTGGTGAAACTTTCGCAGTGCGCTAATATAAGCTTACTGGGTCAAAGTAATCTTTTGACTACATTATTGAATAGTTTAAGCCTCGTCTCCAAAACTAAGGGGATCTAACAGAGGAAGAAATAAGGAGCATATAGCATGTAGATAGAAACGGGGCAACCATACACGAAGGTGTTCCCACACAGGATCAACGCGCATGGGAACAGCAAGTCGGGAAAAAAAGAAAGAAAAAAAAAAGTAACATCAGTAAGAGTATAAAATCGGAAGGAAGCAAAGTGGACACGAAAGACAAACGTCCCGTAGGCCCGTCCCTGAGATCTAACTCTTTATTGTCTCACAATATAACAGAGGAACCAGAAGAACCGACAGCCTGTTGAATCCTAACGCTCCCTGGGAAGAAATGCGAGAGAGCCCGAGGTGCGACAACAAGGAGAGAAGAGCAGGAGGAAGTTGCTGGCGCGCAGGGTGCTGTAGAAAATCTGACTGACATAGCCATTTGCCACAACTACCAAAGGAAGCGGTGAATAAATTAGGGAGCCGTGTAAGCCTCCTTAGACACCACAAAAGACGCTTCAATGAGGAAAAAAAGGGACGCGCATATCGCTAGAAACTTGGGAGCCATTGGACGAGGGTGTTCCCACCCGAGCTCAACGCGCAGGTGGTGGTATATAGTCGACTGATCAGCAGCGCAGCAATACCAAGTCGCATCGCGCCGAATTTTCCGTGATTTGTTTTTCAAGTTTTTTTGTCGCAAGGTCTCACGTTTATTGTGAATTCGCATGTTGGTCTCAAGTGGCCGGCCAGCGCGCTACTACTGTCAGCAAATCAGGCGCCGAGAGGGGGAAGTATAGAGGACCTGCCAAACACTATACGAGGGGAATTCAAACAGGTAGCGGAAAATTTCTCTCGCAGCGTCATGACGTCTTCAAGAACGTCAAGTGCTGTCTGATACGGAAGCTGGCCACGGAATGGCCGTTTTCTGAAATTTTCGACTCGGGGTGGGACGGAACTTCCCCTAAGGGGTTCTGGCATCCGACCGCTATAGGTGGCACAAGTTAGGTCATAACAATTGTTTTCAACGATGCGATGGAGGTCCTCATTTTTGTAAATATCAAAGTACTAAGAATTATATGTCTCAAATCCGCTGTCAAAACAAAGGCCTAAAATTTGTTATTCATACGAACGGAACGCAATTACCACTGACCCCACAGACGTCAAGGCGCAGGAAAATTTGATAGTAACGAACTTTCAGTGACTTCGATACAAAACGCTTCATGGTGATGCTCATGTGAGTAATTGCTCATTTGCCTATCCAAGTGCAGCAACTTACGTCAAAGTTGGTGGAATGAATCAGTGGAGAAGAAGACCACACTTGGCAGAGCAATACATTTGCACGAACGCAAGAAAGCTACTAATTTATGCTAAATATTACCAGCAATTCCGCGAACTTTTTGAATTCCCCTCGTAATCTAACCTAGTCTGCAGGAACTGCAGTATCTACGGAAAAAACATTCGGAAAGCCCTTGGGTGAGCGAGGCTTAACGCACAGTTCATTTACAGATGATAGTTATGTCAAATTTGGGTGTATGCGCTGCCCTCTAAATTTCTAGGTTTGTGAAGTCAACGTTACGTAACGCCACTGTGGAAATATCAAAGATTCCTCGCTGCAACAGTGACGTGAGGCAATTGTGACGTCACAAACCTGAAAATTTAGGGGCGTAGCTTATACACTCAAATTTGACACAACTATCTGATACAGGCCTAAATGAACTGTGGCTTAACGTGCATTGAGCACAGCAAGTCGGGAAAGAAAAAGAAGAACAATTATTATCAATTTTATTACTGCTATAGTGCCCGAGCTGTCAAAAATGACAGCAAGAATTTGTGACGATCCGTCTTCATTGATCACAATAATTTCCTATGAATGCTAGAGCAGAGCAGCACCTAGCTTTCCTTCGGTTATATGCTGAAAAGTAATAATTTTTTTCTGCCCACAGCCGATATTGTCTCCTAATAAATACTAAGCTCTGTATCTAGACTACTGACGCTGTCATATAGCTCGGACGTTTTCCTCAACTGAAATCTTGTTCTGTTGAAAGAATAACCCAAAATAGATTAAATTATTTGCCGAAAAGAAATCCTCGTGTTCTTCACCCGCCTTCTTACCGCTGAAGATTATCATGCCAATTGCTTCGATGGTTATGCAGTCAATAAAAGCATTAGTGTAAACTCAGGGTAATTGAAGCTCGGGTAAAGGAGACCTCAGAAGACAGTACGAA
Source organism: Parhyale hawaiensis (assembly GCA_001587735.2). Lineage (NCBI taxonomy): Eukaryota > Metazoa > Arthropoda > Malacostraca > Amphipoda > Hyalidae > Parhyale > Parhyale hawaiensis. The sequence goes on along the minus strand of LQNS02278091.1, from coordinate 33,767,946 downwards.
TCACAGCACAAGAGAGTAGGTAGCTACTTGGACATGCTGTGTGTATCAGCATTCAGGGGACTTCAACATTGGAAAAGAAAGAACTGCACTGAGATCTACGTTTGCTATCATCTGCATCCTGGCTTATTTTCTAGCTATCAGTTTACAAAGAAGCAAACAAACATATGTTTCGTTGTATGGAAAAAGTGACAATAAAAATCAAATTCCATAACAGCGCTAAGAAAAACTGAAAATAGCTTCATTATTTGCGATGTCAAGAACTGCTTCAAGCAAGAAATGCATTGAGATAAAGGAATAAGGATCCCTCCTTCGCCCTCTCCTAATACGATCTGGCCATCGATCTCCATGAAAAACAACCGAATAACAATCTGCAACCAGGTCTATTTTTTACACATCAATTTCTGTAAGAGGGAGAGACGCAACATATCTATATCTATCTATCTATATCTATATTATACTAAAAGTCTGTGAACCGGTCTTGCTTGTGTCTTGCTTGTGTCTTGCTTGTGTCTTGCTTGTGATCTTGCTTGTGTCTTGCTTGTGTCTTGTGATCTTGTTTGACA
>LQNS02278091.1:33711553-33733449 GCA_001587735.2 Parhyale hawaiensis | reverse complement strand
GTGCCCTGGTCGGCTAAAGTTTGGAATTTGTTGCCTGCATCGGCTTTTGGTCGTGTTGGCCTGCAGGCTTTTAAGTCGGCTGTTAATGGTTTTTTGCTGGGTTTCCTTTAGCAGCGTTTTGGGTTTCCCGGTGTTGCAAATGCTTCATTTGGGTTGTATTACCTGTCCGTGAGAGCTCAAGCGTGAAGTTTTAATAATAATACTGTACGATGCACAAGTGGTCCTCTCATCTATACTGTACGATGCACCAATGGTCCTCTCACCTATACTGTACGATGCACAACTGGTCCTCTCACCTATACTGTACGATGCGCAAATGGTCCTGTTACCTTTACTGTACGATGCACAACTGCTCCTCTCACCTATACTGTACGATGCACAACTGATCCTCTCACCTATACTGTACGATGCACAACTGATCCTCTCACCTATACTGTACGATGCACAACTGGTCCTCTCACCTATACAGTACGATGCACAACTGGTCCTCTCATCTATACTGTACGATACACAACTGGTCCTCTCATCTATACTGTACGATGAACAACTGGTCCTCTCATCGATACTAAGAGGTATCCCGGTCCAGCCATGGACACTATGAGGCAGCCATAAAGAGCAGCGACAACAAACCCTCTCTTTGCCCCAAAAGCACTTGGGACCTGACGAAGGAGGTATTAACAAGCGCCACATCATCGCCTCGTAAACGTTGATGGCAGCGCCGACGCAAAAATCCGCAGGGCAGTAGCCACGGCCATAACTAATAACAGTATCCGAAAAAACAATACATAGAGCGACCACTTACGTAAACCAACCTATGGCATTCAGAACCGGCTATCGCTAAAATAGTAACATCACAGTGGCGAATAAAGGATATTACGAACGACGAGGCACGAGTACCGGTAGAGACATAATAATATGCTTCATTAGGTACACATAGGAACATGGTAGCCAGGAGACAGCTTAATACTAAAGTTACATTAGATACTAAGATTGGTTAATACCGTCATTACAAACTACACTGCATTGCGGCCCACTGTTTGGCCCCTGTTTGGAAATAGTACGCGCTGCCACCGACTATACATGTTAGCTAGTTTGTAGACAGAACCGTTACGGATCACCTTGAGTCAGGCGTTATCAGATTTTTCTATCCTGCGCTGGAGGCTCAGAGCGCATTTTCTGGCACTGACTTTAAGACAATCAGTATACTTTTGAGAAAATATCATGCTTGCACTAGTTGACCTCGGCACATTCATCAGGTGCCGAAATATGTCATTATAGGCAACACGTAGGCGTCCAATCGATTTCTGCATTAAGTTAGACCAGAGCGAGTTCCTGTACAGGGGATAACAGTAGCTTCGAAAGAACTGGCATTCAACTTCATCCGAGCAGTGACCAAATTTTCTGATTAGCATGTTGCCAACTGCCTGGAACTTTCGCGTTTCTTTCTCTATATCCTGGTTATCACGAAAATCATTGGTGATTTTATGACCCAGGTAAGAGAAGCAGTCAACGAAAGTGAGATCGACACCACTGAGTCTAGTGACTTGATCGGAGGGCAGGTTACTTCTCCTACGTTTGATGCAGACCTACATACAGTTTTGACAGTGTTATATTCAATACACAGTTTGCTGGCTTCGCTCTCGCAAATAGAGACCAATTTTTGCAGCCCACTAGAATGGGGAGGAGTAAAGACCATATCATCAGCATAACTGAGCGCATTTACTGCGTGACCATTAATGTGACACCCTACTCCAGCTGCGTTCAGAAGGGTGTGGATGCTATCAATGAAGATGTTAAAACCGCGTCTACACGATCCATCACTTCATCAATCACAAGAATCGATAAACAAAAAACACAAACAGTTCGCTTCCTTGTCCCAACGGCATCAAAAACAGAAGCCACGAATGGAATTCAGCATTCCATTACTGTTCATCGATATTCCACCCTCATTTTATCGGTCAGATATTTATTTTAGATGTAGATGATGATTGGCGGACAAAACTTCCCATATACTAGCAAAAAGTACAGCTAAAAATTCACTCACTGGCATCCTCTCAAATGCACAAATGCAGACGATAGAACAATAATTTCTCATATTTTATTTGTAATTTTTTTTTTATTTCTATTGTAATTCACACTGTGTACATCCGTTTCTTCCATTAAAACGTAACTCTTGCTCCATTGTAGCTTTTACTAACGAAAAAAAAAACGTACAGACGTAACTAGGAATATGATACAGTCATTAGTAATTGGAAACATATAGTTACCTCCGCCAAGGAGGTTATGTTTTCGTCGTGTTTTTCTGTCTGTCTGACTGTTTGTCTCTTTGTTTGTCTGTCTGTCACCAACAGCATAACTCAAAAGTTATGAGCCAATTTGGATGAAATTTGCAGAGATTGTCAGGTATGTTAGGAGGAAAAGATGATTAACTTTTGGTGTGAAGATCCGTCCATCCGTTTGTTTGTTTGTCTGCTTCATTTTTCACACTGCCATAACTTAAAAAGTAATGGACGAATTTTTATGAAATTCACACGAATTGTTAGGTATATAACGAAGAGTGAATGACCAAATTTTGGTAATGATCCGCTTTTCGTTAATTCGTTTGTCACAGTTTTTAATTTTATGCTTGTTAGCACAATCACTCAAAAAATAATGAATGGATATTTCTGAAATTTATAGGGTTCGTTAGTAATATCAAAAGACATAAGTGACTAAATTTTGGTGCAGATCGGTTAGTTCGTTTGTATGTTTGACTCATGTTTGTTGTAGCTAACGTTTGTTAGCAGCATAACTAAAAAAATTATGAACGGATCTGCAGTAAAATTGCACAAGCTGTTATTACCATCAAAAGGCATAAATGGTTATATTTTGGAGTTGATACAAAGAAAATCTTGGTTTCAGAGTTAATTTGAATTTTTGCTGCCACTGTCTCGCTTGGCGGAGGTATGCGCTCTCAGTGTGCTCGTTACCAAATGCTTCCCGCTGTACAGAAGTTCGAATCAAACAAACAAAATTCGCTATGCGGGTAAATCTAAATAGAAAATTATGCTTTAATTACTAAATAATATAATTAAAACAGATACATATATTTCAGAGCGAAAAATAATTTGCAACTTTTAGACAACTTCTGCGTGATCGTGCTCAAAGTTTTCCAGCACTGCTGGCCAACAAAAAACACAAACTTCGAAGGCAAGGCTCGCCGCGTGTGTTTGTCAATCAAAATTGTTCCGCAATCACAAACTTCGACGAAAAGATGGATCGTATAGACGCGGCCTAAAGAGAATCGGAGAGAGTAAACCCCTTGTCGTACGTCACAGGTCATACCAAACGCTGATGACGTTGCCGCTCCCCATTTCACATAGCATTTCTGAGTTTGAAACCATTAATTTAGCGTCTTAACAATATAAGGAGGTATTTGTTTGTCAAGCATACACTTAAATTGAGATTAATGGTAAACTCTGTTAAAAAAAACGCAGCCTTAGCATCGAGAAAGCACAAGTACATGGGAGATCCACTGACAATGAAATGATTTATGACCTGTTTAAGTGTAAATATAGCCATTTCTGTTCCATACATATATTTTCAGAGCGAAATATAATTTGCAACTTCTTGTTTGACAATCTCTGCGTGATCGTGCTCAAAGTCTTCCAGCACTGCTGGCCAACAAAAAACACAAACTTCGAAGGCAAGGCTTTAATACAAACTGATTGTCTGCAGTCATCATGTACGGTGCCATTCGTCTCTCAAGCACAATTTCTACCACTTTCGAGAGAGATGTTGCCACTGCGATAGGGCGATAATTGCTCTTGTCGGTCACACATTTTGCTTCTTTTTTCACAGTTGATGTTATTATGACCTCCATCAAGTTCTCTAGGAGGAATCCAAATGCAAAACACCCGGTGAGCAGAATTACAAGGAGTGTTTCCAGTTAGGGGGCTATATATATATATTTATAGACCTCAGCTGGGACACAGTCAGCGCATGATGCTTTGTTATTCTTCAATCTTTTCAGCGCCTGACAAACCTCATCTTCAGATACGGTGCATTGTTCGTTAGAGGGAGCCAGATTATCAAGAATGCCATCAACGTAACCTTTATGATTATCATCGAAAAAACAGTTCATAATTCCAGCATAATGGGCTCTCCAAGATTGGGCAATATCACACTCCCCAGTGACTTCATTCACTGACTGCGAAACGGTGTAAACTTTAGGTTTAAAACGTTTTATTTTTTTTTTTCAAAAATCAATGGATCTATTTTGCGTCAGCTTGCTATAGGAGATTATTATCAAAAAGTTAGTTTCAAGCTCCAAGTTTGAATCGTCAATGTCTCAGTTATACATTTATTGTCGAAAACTTAGCACTATTTGTAACGTAGTCCGAGAATCCGCAGAGCGTTAAGGGCTAAACAAAATTAATCTATAAATATACCGGCTGTTTTTTAAGCAGACAAATTTCAGCCACGGATAGAAAAACTCAAAATAAATCGATTTTCTTCAATGATAAAGTGCCCAAAATTCCTTAGTTTTCCAGTTATATTGATTTAAAGAAATTTACAGCTTCAAGTATTTTACGACGTGCGCGCCAATGTTGGCGCTAAATTTGATCGTTCAGCACGTTTCCCGACCACATTCCGCCCACGCGTTTACACTGTAGCGATGTTGATGATTGTTTGGACGAATGACATGAGGATTATTAGGCTTGGCCCAATGATGATTATTGTGAATGTTAAAAACCCCTTCGCGAGTAAAATACGCTTCATCTGTGGAAAAGAATCAGCTTGAAGAAGTTGGGTTCCCTTTTCTCTGTAGCATGAGCCACGCAGAAAATTGTAGCCAAGGTTCAAAATCTGGTGGCAGCAACTCTTGCATTTTTTTTTTTTTTTTTTTTTGAAACGACACGGATGTAAACTCTGACGACGTAGTGTCCGCCATACAGTAGTGTGATTACGTTATATGCTAAGTTTGAAACTGCAGATATTTTTTCCTAGCCATGAAATATTTGCAGTTTTTATTGTAAAAACAATGTAAACTGCTTTGCTGGGGTCGGAAACGTGCTGAACTATCAAAACTAGTGCTGACATTGGCGCGCACGTAGTAAAATACTCAAATCTTTAAATTTCTTGAAGTCATTATAACTCGAAAACTAAGGAATTTTGGGCATTTCATCATTCATGGAAATCGATCTATTTTGAGTTTTTCTCTCTATGGTTGAAATTTGTAAGCCTAAAAAAACACCCGGTATATAAATCCATTTTATAATTTTTTTATTCAGCCTCCTTAAACCAGTATTAAGCTGTTGTTCCAAGAGAGGAAGGGAAGAGACATTTAGTGTGGTTAGATATACGTGGAACCCATGCACGAGGGTGTTCCCACACAGGGTCAACGCGCATGGGCAAAGCATGTCAGGAAAGAAGAGAAAAACTAGAATAATATATCATCAGTAGGAGCACGAAAGTGGAAGGAAGCATAGTAGGCACGTAAGAGAGACGTCCCGAAAGCCTAGTTAATACTAAGGTAACTTATACAATCCTTCCTCCTGGGGCGCTGATCCCCATAACCTAGCATGGGCGAACCCAACTAATTTAACCCTGTGGCCTAGCCAGTGCCCCGAGGGGAGGACTGACCAAAATTAATGGGCTAAATTTTTAGGCGAACAAGCACCATTCATTGCAGACACGCTTTAACAAAAGCTGGTGTAACACGAAATTATCGGGTTAACCCTTAAGTTCATTATTTGACAAATCTTGTCTTTCTTGTAAGAATACGGCAGCATTATTTAGAAGTACGGTAATGCAAAGGTAGAAGAAACATTAGTGCTCAGTCTAATGCTGCACCGGCTATGAAGTGGGTATACTCAGGCAAGTTGTATGTACGTAAATACAGGCGGTGCGCAGACCCTGGCTGGGTGAGCGGACCGATTCTCCGCACTGAGATAACTAATGCCACTCTCACAGGAAAATAAATCTACTTGGGCGTTGATGTTTTAAGGGAACCAGAGACGCTCGAGAAGAGATGGCGACAAAACTTCCAGCACTGATCACATACTTAACACAAAGAAAAAGAACCCAGTCTGACTGTCGCAACATTGTAGTATGCGTAGCTCGACTAAAACTTTAAGCTCTATCTCACACGTAGTTCTACCAGAGATAATTGGGACACGCTCTATTGCCGAACACCATCAGTGTCCCACAGGACCAGAGCGCGCCCGCTCTACAGTGCCTGTGCGCAACGTTAATCTAAGTCTGCACAGGCACGTCAGATCGTATTACGGCATAAATGCCAATCGTGCCTTTCAGAGGTGATGACGAAACTATGGAAAACCGATTATATTTGATTGGGTATTAGTGTGGGCCTCCCTATGGCCTTGCAGCCGAGCTTGAAGACAGAATACGAAAGGGAGACGCATGGAGACGCGCACGCTGTGCATGGAGGGACATGGCACATGGGAACGACAAATAAGGAAAAGAGTAATGGAACAAATTTTCCGTAAGTCACAGCAATAGGAAAACGAAAGAAAAAGAGGGGTATGAAAATGAATACACCCCTAAGGCTCAACAGAGCCTAAGGTAGCCCAAGATGTCTCCCCCGTAGACGCAGAAAACAATCAAGACGCTGATCCTCAGGGCGCATTTTGCTCTCCCTGGAGATGTGCAGCAACTAATGTCACAAAGATGTTTACACGGTAAGTTTCTACACACGATATATTTTACGCCGCTTAGCTAACTAGAGCACTCTGAGAGCGCATACCTCCGCCAAGTGAGCCAACGGTAGGAAAAATTCAAATTGGCTCTGAAACCATAATTTTTTTTTTTTTTGCATAAACTCCAAAATCTAATCATTTGTGCCTTTTTATATTAATAACAGCTTGTTCAATTTTTTTGAAGATCCGTTCATAACTTTTCGAGTTACACTGTTAACAAACGTTATGACAAATATNTTTTGAGTTATTGTGCTAACAAGCATAAAATTAAAAACAGTGACAAACGAACGAACAAACGAACCATTACCAAAATTTGGTAATCTACTCTTTGTTATATACCTAACAACTCATGTTAATTTCATCAAAATCCATTTATAACTTTTCGAGTTATGGCATCGAGAAAAATGACGCAGACAAACAAACAAACGAATGGACATATCTTCACCAAAAGTTAATCATCTGTTCCTCCTAACATACCCAACAATCCCTGTAAATTTCATCCAAATCGGTTCCTAACTTTTTGAGTTATCCTGGTGACAGACAAACAAAAACAGACAGACAGACAAACACGACGAAAACATAACCTCCTTGGCGGAGGTAATTATGTTGCCTCATTTCACCACCGATCCAATATTTATGTCCCGACATTCAGGATAACGAAACAAACGCCCATTGCAAACGATAAGTCGTTTGTCATATGCAATATCTACTGCACAGCATCCGAATTTGTTGCTGCATCTGCTTAAAAACGCTAATGAAAATAGTAATGAAATTAATAATGAAAATTTGAACACATATCGAAAATATTGTAGTTGTGACGCTTTGAACCAACCCAGATGATACGACGGATAACATTTTAGAAAGTCTATCGGTACACACAGCTTGTATAGACGCAACAAAGCATTCGAGCGCAGTCAATGAAAACAACAGACAAAGGGCTATCGTCTACAGCCGGCTTAACTTTACGCTTCTATAGTCCCAGAAAGGAGAGGAACAGGGAAAAACTACTATATAACGATACACTGCTTTTTGTTTGTTTCTTTGTTTGTTTTCTTGGTTGTCTGTCCGTCCCAAACCGCAGGATGTTGTTGGGATAAAATTCATCGACTTAATAAAAAAGGTGATGATATAGCATGAAATTAAGAGTCCCAAATTTTTATACAGGAAATATAAATGCCTAGAATATGTTCGAGATATTGTACTTGCAGAAGCTCGCTTCGCTTAAAACTGGTAGCTAGGTACTTTTTCATGTCCTCCTCTTGAGCGTGGGAGAAGAGAGGTTCGAACTATGGCGGAGTTTTCGCTACCGTCGCGCATAATCCATACGCTTATTTTTTTAATTGAGTTTCTTCGCGGCTATGAAAACTTGACGCTGGGCAGAGAACAACAACAAAAAACATTGTAAATTCCTATTGCCGCCAAATTTTCACCCTGATGGGGTCATGGGGTCACAGCTGATATCCAGGACACGCTATTGCGAGTTACCAGTGAATTTTTCTTTATTATTTAGGCAGAATTACAAACTGTTTAGAGTTGCTTAGTTTTCTAGTTTTTGAAAAATAAATTCGTGGTTTTGTTTGTAGTAGAAAAATGTTACACCCCTAACTCATGATGGCATTAATTGCAACTTTCGTTGAAAAAATCACATATCAAGCCTACACATTTATGTATGTTTTACAGTAAAATTCATACCGCAAGCACCAACAATAAAAAGTTCATCACAAATGCACGTCCCATATTCTGCATGCTGGGTACACTACACTAGTCCATCAAATTATTCGGCTCGTGGCTCCGTACGTGCGTCTGCACGCTACGCTTTCAGTGCTGACGAAAATAACGTAGCTAAGTAGCTTTGATACGGTGTCGAAACGGAACAATACGAGTATCTTAAGCCGTTCCAGATCGTACAGATGGGCTGTCTGAATAGGAATATATTTTCACATTTCGTAGGCGCATTACGGCGCCCAGGTATAAATACAGAGTAACATTTCTGCTGTGTGAAATTTCCACAGGATCCGGCTAGTATGCAGTGGATGGAGGGCGAGCAAACTAGAGCTCCTGCCCACCGTGCGGTCCCCGTTCCCAGGAGCTGCAGTCGGCAAATCCTGCAGTAAGTCACCCACAGGAAGTGTGTCATTAAGGCACAATACGCAGACGGGTGAGGTTCATCAGTTGCTGTAAGTGCTGAGCTTAGTTTGTGTGATGCGCCGCTCTACTGACTGATATTTGCATCCGATCTTTGAGGTGCAGGTGATAACATCTGGTATGCATTACTAGAGCAGTTCGACTTTTCATAGACCTAGTAGTAGTACAAAATTTTGCTAGTGCATCAGGAACACAATGTCAATATCACGCCGAACTATTCCTGTGAGGATGTGGTTTAACACAGGCTCGTGCGCCACTATAAGGGTGCGAAGTACGTCTCGTTTCAAATTATCAAGCTTTTTGTCTCGGCTTTTCTGCCGGAAGGTCTCAGATATGAAGTGGTCAGTGCGCTACTGACAGGAAAACGGCGCAAGTTATGTATCTCCAACACCCGGGCACGGCTGAACGCTTTCGCTCAGCTACGCCACGCAGGGGATAGAAACGAAAAGCAAGAAGGTAGAAGTCTATACGGGAATAGGTCGGCCACCTCGATCAGCCGCTCATCTCCCGAAACAGAAGGGGAAGTATTGAGAATCTACTTAACAAAACTAACCTCGTTAGCAGGAACTGCGGCAAGCTGCAATATCCCCTGCGGAGAAGGCACTATAGGGACTCTTGGGGTTGCTTATCATAGACCTAAGGCTTCAAAAGGGATCTGTGTACCACTTTAAACTTTGACCCAAGGTAGTTCGGGAAGTACTAGTCATAGCCGCGCAGTTTACATAGAGTACATAGATCGGCACTATAGTCTTATACAGGACGGCACAAATGCTAAGCATTTTGATACCTCTGTTGATATACCTATGCACTGTTGTTTCCATGAATAAGTTCTTTACATACCAAAGCAAAAGTTGTATACATGGAGATAAAGCTTACACTAACGACCTAATGTATACGCTGACACACAGAAGGGTTCCTACTCGTAAGCAGACATCTGCGGAGAACCAGTTCGGTGTAAAGTACGAAGTTACTAATAGACTAACTTTATTTGCTCAAGAGCAGCAGCATTTGAGACCACCGAATTGCGAATTATTCTAGTTCAGCATCTCAGAGCTCTAACTCTACCCACAAAAATGAAAAATTTGCACATTTCCAGTGTAGGTATGTACTACGGTACTAGTAGGTGTAATACGGCATTAGGCTGTATTTAAATAAATGCCTTTTGACAAAAAACTTCGAGAAAGATATAAAATTGCAAGTGGAAGAAAAAGATAACACCAAATTTTGTTACTTGGATAAAAAATCGGGGAACCCTACACTGAAAATAATCACAGAATTTTGACTTGAGTCCATCGTAGTGAAAGAAGGCAACCTACTGTGAGTACTATTGCAACCACGCAATTTTCGACTTAGCATGCAAATGGAGAATACAATTTTTCCTATCTACTATCTACACAGCACGTTCATGTATTAGAAAAGCTTACTGTTCAGGCCAGATAATTATCACCCGCGAACGAAATGAGAGAGGTGATAATGAATTCGTTGAAGATTGAAGTGCACAGCATGTTACCTTTGATTATGCAAATACAATTTTTTTTACTTATTTTTGAAGATAAGTGTCAAACATTTAAAATGTTGATTGTAAGTTAGTGCACAGGCAGCCTATGTTGAAATTATAAAAAACAATTAGAGAAAAATAAAACGGAACTGTTTCCCACGTTTTAGCAACATTTGCTTCTCTCATAATATAAGAGATATGGCATTGCACTGAATAAGTCCTGCACAAACATTCGACGCGAAGGCGATAACTCGATCTGTCTCACAATGAACGAATTTAATACACGTTGCTACAATCGGTATGTTACCATTTCCCTGCAATTCTGCAATAATTACCGAATGATAATTAAATCGCAATTGTACCTTACTTTGCCTCAATAGCATTAAATTCTCCCTTTAGTGTTAGATGTCTGAAAAATGTCACAAATGCTAAAAATTCCAATTTCCTGCTTTTTACCTGCTAAATGCTAAACCATTTTTTGGATGCTAAACCTCCCAAAATGCTAACTTTATCATAAAAATGCCAAATTGGCAACACTGCAAAGCTGCATCTTCACACCTGCTGTACTGCTCGTGGTGTGTAAGACATACCTACTGCCAGCCCGCCCGCCTGCCTGCCAGCTCAACTGCTCCTGGTGTGTCAGCGCCCTAAGGCATACTGCCTGCCCGCCAGCTCAACTGCGTTTGGTGTGCCAGCGCCCTAAGACACAAGCATAAACTGTTCGCCATGCGTCGCAGTTCAATTTCCCTCAATTACTGCAGACCGCGTCTTCAACATCGTCACAGCTCCAACAAAGAGAGAGACGCTCTTGGACACCAAAAGAAAGGTTGTAGATGAACTGAGACATGAGGTGCCGGTGTTAGGAGAGGAAAGAAGCAAAATACGTATAGTACATGAACAAAAAAGGGGACCCAGTGCGCGAGGGACTACCGCTCATTTGAACAGCAATTAAGTCACAAGAGGTGAGACAGAACAGTTTTACCATTATCGAAGTCCCAGGTATTAGCGACGCAAAGTAGAAGAACATGTACAGTAGCATGCCAAAGAAAGAAAGTCATGATGGAAACAGCAACTGGGGGAAAGAGGAAAACCAGTGAAGAACAGTTAGCAACAGGATAAAAACGAAAGTAGTGCGCACGAAATAAACACGTGCTAAATGCCTAGCTCAAGCTAAGGTAACCTATGGAGAACTAAGACGAACACAAAAAGTCTATTAGTATTAGCGCATAAAATACCAAGAAGCAAAAGTGCGCACATAAAAGTGTCGACGAGGCATAACTTTAGCTAATGTACGTAATTTATCGAACAGTGAATAAGGCGCAGGCTACAAGGGCAACTGCAGACTGCAGCTTCCGATAGGAAAGCTAAAAGTCTGCGAGGTAAGCTCGCCCCGTATGTACCGTATAAGCTTTGGCAGTTTTTACGACACTCTCATCGCGACGCTCTTACGCCCGGTACTACCGAAATAACAAACCTGAGTTTACTGTGAGAGACGCTAAAGCCAAGCGGGCACAAACTGTGACTCCAATACTGACATGAGCTGACAGCCCAAGTCGGACCGGCTGCAGAGTAACACAGCAGTGCTATTTTGGAGACCATCCATCAATGAATGAACGCAACAGAGCCTTTATGGAGACCATCTATCGATGAATTAAGGAGGCAACTGAAACATTACGCTCGTTCACATCCACAAGTGTAGAAGATATCGTACGAAGAGCACCAAAACCGTCGCACTGGGACTTGATCCATTCACGAAGAATACACGCGACGCGAGAAGTGCTGTGATTTTTTCATACTCGCAAGGGTCTGTAAGACAGTCAGGATTGAGGAGCAATGGAAGTATCGTGCTTATATAATATCCACGAGCATAGACGTCACTACCGTTGTGAAGTATAAAGAAATGGATACATTTGTGACGAGCCAAGATCAAGAAACTTTAGAAGAAAATTTACGCACATAAGATTCTGCATCTCCCAAGAGTACAAAAAACATCGCTTATAGTCAATCAGTGTACTGTGCGGATGATGGGTACTGTAAATCGACACTCACCGCTATTTCACCCAAAGCGGATCCTAAATCCCTGTACTTAGTTACCAATTGAGATGGGTTTCCATGTGTATCGTACAGTAAAATTTACTATAGTGCGTACTATAATAATAGCTTTAACACAGAATTGACCACATCTCGACTATTTGAGTATAAATTTCAGTGAAAATTTCACAGACAGTTAAACATATGATGCTTACAGTGTCTAAAAGTTTACAAACGACTAGGGTAACATGTCTAGTACCCATCCATCATTCTAGTAGCCGCCCACTTGACGCTAGAAAACTGCGTGTGTGAAAACTAGCAGTGCTATAAAGCCGTACATAGGCGGCTTAAACTGTAGCCTAAGTAGTGCCGCACCGTCTCATAACATGACGTGCGAAAAAAAAATTCAACAAAAAATGGTGGTGGTTTGCACAATTTTTCACTAAAAACATGAATAATGTGAAAAGCACCACCATTTAGTATTGTTTTATATTTTCGCCAGTCATTTTCAGGGGTTGCTGTGGCACCACTTAGCCTACAGTTTAAGCCTATGTATGGCTTTCTAGCACTACTAGTTTTCACACAGGAAGTTTTTTTTTTGTACCAAGTGGACGGCTACTAGCATGGTGGACAGGTACTAGACATGTTACCCTAATCGTGCTACTTCCAGAGAAATTATATTTTTATTGTCAATTTTAGTAATTTCACTGAGCGGCGGTAATAGCTTTTTTACTAAAAAACATTCACAGTTTAATATCACCAAAGGAGCAAAAATGAACAACACAAACAAGAAAAATATGTATTAAACAAAAAATCATTAATCAAAAGTTTACAATGACTGAAAAACAGTCTTATTTGCCAACATGACCCCCATGGAGTTTAATAACTTCAATAATCCTTCAATTCATATGCAGCCATATGCTCTTGCTGCTGCAGCAACAGCATCCCACAAGACAGATTTTGAGTTTTACTACCTTTCATCTGCGTAAATTTCCCTTTTCAGAAGGGCCAAGAAGTTTTCAATTGGGTTTAGATCAAGTGAGTACGGTGGCCAATCAATCAGTTTCTCTCCGTGCAAGCCCAAAGCGTCCTGAAATACTGTGGTAGTACGGGCAGAGTGAGAAGGCGCATCATTATGCATGAAAATCAAGTTTCGAAGCAATGAAAGGGGTATGCCATCCAGCCATGGGACTAAGGCCTCCTTTAACGTATCACAATATGATGCAGATGTAATTTTCACGCCATCAGGTTAACCCCTAAAGAGTTTTGCTATAAATAAATGATATTCCCATAAATGTTTCACAAATTGAGTCTCATTAATGCAAAGTTGAAGTTCACTAAGTCATGAAATTCTGGCACTTGAAAAAGAAGGCAAGATAAACCCATTCTTTGATAGATTAGGTATACCGTAATAACGATCCAAATATTGTCAGTCCTGCTAAACATACATGATTAAAACGGGAATCGATGGGTTCTACATGGGGTAGAGACATAAACATTGATTTAGCTCTGCTCGACCAGAGAACTATGAAAACAGTTGAGGGCAAAACTGGAATAGAAATCTGCTTCAGAATGATAACGTACACATTCGCAGCCATTAGCAACAGTGCTAGTCTTACGATAAGTGATCTTTAATTTCAGCATGAAACGCCTAATAAAAGTTGTCTAATGTCAGCCCGGCAGCTCTGTAGGTTACAAAGAAACAACCATGAGAGGCGATATAATGCAGCATGGAGCCACATTACCGTGACTACCTGCAGGGGTCCTGACCATAACGTGTTCCTCCACTCAAGGACACCAACGCTCAGAGGGGTGGGGAGGATGGGGAGGCGAGAATCCGATTGCACGTCTCCCCGCATCAGTTCGCTACCAAGGGGTGCTAGTGCCGTCTTTCACGTGCTCCCTGCGATCGGAATGATCCAATACGTCAGGAAGTTCGGTCGTGGGGTTTCGAGCCGTCATTTTGATTACAATTTTAGGCGGGTATCTTGAACCGCTTACCGACGAATCTAAAGCCCACAACTTGACCGGAAAGTTAGAGATCGGCGTATTAGACTAACTCGATCAGAAAGCGAATATTCTTTAAGTCTACTGAAAGGGATGTGACAAAAAAATAATAGTATCGGGACAATTACCCCTGCGGGCAATTGATACTCCTCCACCCCCCCCCCCCTTTCTCGAGGACACCTACCTCTTTAGGACAGTCCCTTCTTGATTAAATTTAGTAGTATTACAGAGCACGAATGTAAGGAGGCAAAGTGAAGTCTTTCTAAAAAAAAAGGGCATCGATACAGTCGTCTATTCAAATAGGTAGGTACGAGTCGAAGAGCGGCGCACTTAGCGCTGCCGACCGTCTCTCTTAATTAAACTGAAAACCACAATTTGACAACGGAAAAATTCAGGACATTGCAACTCCACCTTTATCGGGAGCCTCTCCAATACCTCTTCATCTCTTAGAAGAACAGCTGAAAAGTTTCAGCTTTCAACAGGTTAGCCCAACCTGATAGGTTACTTTGATTTTGGAGGATCCGCCTTTCTTAAACCAATTCACACTGCCTCTTCCTTCTATACTAAAGTTCCGCTATTTAGCCCTCAGTCCCATACCACATACCTACTACAGTCCAGCCAATCTGCCCCAGTCACGGACCCTCACTTCGCTGGCCTGAAGACTAACCTCACGGTCCCTCCGCATTAAGAAATCTCGAGGCATTCTGATGGTCGTAAATACCAAGTACTATATTGCTGACCGCCTTCCAAAAGAAGACCACTCTACTCAAAGAAACATACGACATTGTGAGAGGAGAGATCTTACGCACGGAAAACCATTTATAAAGTATCGTATTAATTCTAAAATAAATAGATATTCTTAATTGTATCCAGAGCCGAATCACGACACCCTTAATAAATGCCGTGCACCCCTACCTGGCTGATAGATTAAGCAATACAACCTTGTTTACATTCCACAAATCCAGAACTGCGGCAAAGATCACGACTACTCAAAAGTTGGGCTAGGTCATGTATTCAGGGTCAGTTAATGCTACACTGGGTGCCCAAGGTTAGATTAGGTTGTATCAATATTATTAAGAACTTGAGGCAACAGTAGAACGGGTGGCTTACGCTGGATCACGACCGAGTAGATTACATGCGTCGATGACGTAGGCCTAATGCAAGGTAAGGTTAGGCTAGGATTAATGTGATAATTTTAAGCTCAGCTTAGTTACGTTACCGGTACATAACGGTACGTTATTTTTATTTCCTTTGAGCTTTTAAACTTTTTTCAAGACATAAATGATTTATCAACATTCATTTCTATATTGCGACTAAAACTACTTAGAATTGCATTTGTAAGTAGTCTATGAAAATGCACGGTTATGAAGGGATAATTATCTAAGGGAGTAACTGTCCTAGGAGTAGGTATAGGTTATCCGTGGAGGGTAATTGTCTGCAGCATTAACTGTCCTAAACCCAATATCAATTGCTATCAAACTGATTGTTTCGTAACACTAATAACTTAGTAATGAATTTTCTGTTGCTAATCTATCCAGCGTTAGTACAGAACTTCATAAATGAAATGGTTCTCCACGTACTTATATGTTCTCTCACTCTACCATACATTCCTTCGACTAGAGTGGTCTCTTTTTAGGTAAGCAATGCGAATAACATTATGCAGCCGGTATGATCCTCGGTAACCTTCGAGTATTCATAGTAGGGTGCGGGTTTCCTGGGGCAGAAAACTTACGTTCTCTGACAATGACATATTTGCGGCTACAGCGGTGCTGTGGACTTAAAGAGTTACAGTGAGGGGAAATAAACATTCGTACACCATGAAATTGTTTATATACCTATTAAAAAATTACCGAACCAAACACAAGATACTGATATAGTATTTATTAGAGATGGGTAGCGGTAATTTTTTCCATTGTAGCGGTATCGGTAAAGCGGTAACGGATTTTCATAGTTCCCGTATCGGTGAAGCGGTAATTTTTCAAAAAAATTACCTGCGGTATCGGTAATCCAGTAATAAAGCGTTAATAAGCTGCGCTGCTATTTTGAAACAGTAAAACTCAAAATTAGCTTAAAAATGATCAAATTAGTTTGAATTAGGGTAACATGTCTAGTACCCGTCCACTGTGCTAGTAGCCGTCCACTTGGTTTCAAGAACTTCCTATGTGAAAACTAGCTGTACTCGAGAGCCATACATAGGCTTAGATTGTAGGGTACAGCTTAGCCTACAGTTTAAGCCTATGTAGGGCTTTCTAGCACTGCTAGTTTTCACAAAGGAAGTTTTTATATCCAAGTGGACGGCTACTAGCATGGTGGACGGGTACTAGACATGTTACCCTACCTTGGAAATTTCCTCATTATCTTGCGTAAGTTTTAAAAATTTTCTGATATGCTGAAATAAGAGAATAAAAGCGCTTCATTTCGGTGCAAAATCTTGTATTTTCAACTAAAATAAAAATATTTTCAGTTATTTTACACAAACAGTCCACCATGTAAATAGGCACAGAAAATTCTTAAAATAAATTGCTCAATGGAAATTTTAGACCAGTACAGTCACGATCAGATGTACATGGCTGTAGTCTACTAGTTTAGTTGAAGTGCTTGTAAATGTTACCCAAAAGAAAAATATGGTAGGCATACGTGGATTAAGATAAACTTGCGCGAGCCGAGGCAATGTCACGGTTTATTGTATTCACTTACCTTATAGTGTGACCTCATGCAGCGCTTCAAACTTAACTCACCCCGTCTAAAATACAGTAATGTCCGCCGCTCAACCCTGTCTGCAGTTACGCAGTCCGTGAACCTTACACCTCTTATTTTACACCTCATCTAACCCCTCTTATAGTCTAATATCACCTGTGAACCTCGCATTTTTCCTGCCACCAATGAGTTCGAATTTATATCTTGATAAAGATATACAGGTACGAAGTAACTTTTTGCATTGGTCTCCTGTGTATTTGCACGCCATTTTAAGCGCTTTGTTCTCCTCTCTCCTCTGTATTTGCACTCCTTTTCTAAGCACTGTTTCCCGCAGGATGCAGATAATTTAACCCTTCAGAATCTTACATATTTCAACTTTTGGCGGGAAAATTCGATTTTTCTCTTTTCTTACACTATTACATGGCACGTGGACATTGACCAGTATCCCACAAGTTCTCTTCTTTGTTTAATGCGATAGCTACACAACATAGTCCAACGGACTCAGCCAGTTTCTTCAGTTACAATATCATAACCTTCTTTTTCAGTCGGTCATTGTATTTCTATAGACGACGCATATTCATTTCAAAAAATAATTTTGGAGTGAAGATGCCTTATACTATCCGCTCGAATCTCTCAAGGCGTATCTAGCCCTATTAATGTCATCCGCCGCCCCCACAGCGAATATTATTTTGACTTGAAAAAAAAACGGTAGATATGATTATGATACGGATGAGATGAACTTCACGTCTTTCCTTCTAAACTGGCTGATATATATACATTTTTTCAAGAAGCAAAAGGGAGGCAGCTATCGTTGCTCTTCCTTCGAGCAAAAATCAGAGCTTCTTATAAATTAGATTTCTCCATTCCTAATACTGAATAGAGTAACGTGCATACACATGGACGGACGAACATACAGACGGAGCCTCAAGCAAAATAATATCTACTAGAATAATCACGCCGTCAAAAAGGACAGTGAGGGATTTCTGAAGACCTTTTTCAATAAACATGTTTTATTACCTCCGCCAAGGAGGTTATGTTTTCGTCGTGTTTGTCTGTCTGCCACCAAGATAACTCCAAAAGTTATGAACCGATTTGGACGAAATTTACAGGGATTTTTGGGTACGTTAAGAGGAACAGATGACTAAAGGTGATATGTCCATCTGTTTGTTTGTCGGTCTGCCTCATTTTTCCCAATGCAATACGGTAACTCAAAAAGTTATGAATGGATTTTTATGAAATTAACGTGAATTGTTTGGTATATATCAAAGAGTAAATGACCAAATTTTAGTAATAATCCGTTTGTTCGTTCGTTGGTAACTGTTTTTAATTTTATGCTTGTTGGCACAATAACTCAAAAAATTAGTAGATCTTTATGAAATTTATAGGGGTTGTTAATGTTAAAAGACATTAATGATCAAATTTTGGCGCAGATTGGTTAGTTCGTTTGTATGTTTGACTCATCGTTTGTTAGCAGCATAACTCAAAAAGTTATCAACTGATCTTGAAGAAAATTGTACAAGCTATAACTATTAAAAGGCACAAATGATTGGATTTTGGAATTTATACAACGAAAATTATGGTTTCAGAGCCAATTTGAATTTTTTGCTACAGTTGCCTCGATTGGCGGAGGTATGCGTTCTCAGAGTGCTCTAGTTACTAAAGTTTCAGAAGGATACACTGTAACAGCCGACTCAAATTGTCGTAAAAGTGCTTCTGTTTTAATGCATCATGCAGCACAATCGTCCCCACCTTATAAGTGACATGCCAAAAAAAAATCTCCCATTATCAAGCAGCAAAACATAATCGAATTTAATTAAACTAGCATAACCAGTATAATTTTCCAGTAGGTAATTTTCTCATTTTTCACAATGGAGCAATCCTACTTACGCTATTATAACTCAAATTAGTTCGACCTAATGCAGCTCCTTAACTTAACGTACCCCATAAATAGCGGCTGTCCCTTAATCGTTACGAACTGCGTCACACCTCAAGTCTGTTGCACACGAGAGTTGAAATGAAACGTGGGAACGTTGTTTCCTATCTTTGCCATTACGCTGCTGTGTATGCAGTAGCTTCGACTTGCCCAATGTTATTCTACTAGAACTTTTTATTGCTCCGGTTCCCAGTATAGGTTTTGCTGTATTATAGGTTTCGTCCTTGCAGGCCTGATCTTCCATTAGTGGAACACAAGTTGTACAGCCATGAGTTTTGCGAGAGCAAAATATCCCCCTGCAAGATAAAACGTGAGTATCAGCTTGGAATTGAGCAAACGTTGAGCTGCAGTAAGAAAATCTAGTTCAATCAAAATTATCCATTGAAAATGCCGAGGGCACATCGTATCGTGGATACCAATTGATTGTTGAACCTCAAGTGCCGAAATTTGGCTGCGATGCAAACTGTATTCAGTATAAAAAAGGTGTCTGCTCAGCGTGAAGATTGAACTGCTACGATATGATTCAGCTAATGAAAGCATAAGCGGCATGGATTATGCACGAAAGGAACGAAAACTCCAATACTGAAGAGCGAGACTAAGTTTCTCTAACTGCTCTAACTGCCGGGGATCCGGAGCTGGTGTATCAGAGCCCAGGATATTGAGCTCGGGATCCAGAGGCCGGAGATCCAGAGCCCGAGATCCAGAGGCCTGAGTTCCAGAGCCAGGGCCCTCAAACTTCCAACTACCTAATTCCCTTTCATCGGATCGCTACGCCCTTGAATTTATTTCTTTCTTATTCCCATAGAGCGTGACGGAGAGACGGACCAACATTGGAGCAAGCAAGAGAGCGAGCAAGCGACCAACAACTGTGTTGTATAATACAGTGGATTAAAAAACTGCTCAAACTCCGAGCCGCGGCAGCTATTCCGCTACAGCGAGTGCAATTGCCGCCCCAGTTTAGACTCTTTGAACTTCTACTGAGCTTCAATTCGCAACTGTACATATTCGAAATTGGTATGTCTTAATAGATTCAACTTATCACGCTCACAACAGCATCTGTTCCATGCACGTGAAGCGGTTCCGCATTCCGACTCCGTTTGCAATAGCTTTCCCACAAAATACGACATTCAGCTCATTTTTTTTTTTCAATAATGGATTCATGTAGCCAAATGCACTTTTTCCGTCAGTTTACGTAGGCAATTTTTTTTTAAACGTCGCGCTTTAATTTCACTTCAAAAATGCTTTAGAATGTAGCAATTCAGAACAGCTCGTGCATTGTATCCTGGTTACAAATTTTCCCACATTTGGATAGTTATGCGACCCCAGTAAAGCAAATATTAGAAGATACGGAAATCGGTGCTGTAGCCTATGTATGGTACGTGTAACACGAACTTCATTTCTTTGCTTCGAAACTAGCTGAAAATTTCTTGAAGAGTGAGCGCAAAAACACAGCTTTGGATGAACTTCCTTCCAGCGAAAATCAAAGCTTCTTGCAAGCTGAAGCTTCCACTAATACTGAAAAGCGTAACGTACAGACATATGGACAGATGTGGTCTCAAGTATAATCATAATATACATAGATTCCCGGCGTCATATCCTAGATACCCAAGGCTTAGCCTCCAAGTACATCTAAGTTTTTCTCTTTAAGCGAAAACTGCTCCATAAAAAAAGGCAGCAATCTATAGAAGAAATAACTGTGTCTACAGCCCAGCGAAAAATCATCGCTTCTTGTGCGATTCGTAGATCATCTACTGAATTTATGCGTCATGAACGGAGAAAAAACAGCTACGAGAAGCTGCAAATGTTTTTGTTGTTTCAATTTCAAAGTGTTTCAAGCAAGAAGTGCATTCAGATAAAGGGATAACCTGGCCTATTTTCACCTATTTCATTTAAGATGCAGTCACGAAATAATGACAAGAAGCAGTTTATTACATTAAGATGATAGATAATATTTATTATGAGCCGCTTTAATCAGATTTGTTGACACATGTCAATTGATAACACTTAAATACAAATACTGTTTCAATATATTTATTTTTGGTTAGCTAGATTTTTAAAATAAACAATTTCACGGTGTACGAATAATCATTCTCCCCTCACTGTACATATAGCTTTCTCAGCGGCAGTACATTAACGATGCCTATAACGGATTTGTTATAAAGGGGCGGATCCTTCATGAGCAAAGTAATCTATCAGGTTGGGCTAACCTCTCGAATGCTGAAACGTGTCAGCAGTCATGTTGAGGATAAGACTTGCATTGGACAGGCCCGACCCGACCGACATTATGAGGTGGAGTCGCGAGGTCCTAAATTCTACGGAGTCCAAAATTGTATTTTTCCGGCCACAGAGAGACGGCGGTGTACTTGCAGTAGGGCCGCCCCTGGCGTCGCTGTAATACAAAATATCATCACAAGAAGTGACGCTCTGTTTAAGTCCAGTCCTTCAGCATGCAGCATACTTTTGGAAAAATGTTGAGAGCTTTAGCACAAATAAAAAGCCTCACGGCAGCCGAATGCCTCAGTATCATTACCAAATGCTTCCTACATCATTACTAAATGCTTTAGTTTATAACCAAATGCAGTAGATCATAACCAAATGTTCAAATTATTACCAGCCAAACGCTTCAAATTATTACCAGCCAAACGCTTCAAATTATTACCAGACAAACGCTTCAAATTATTAAAAGCCAAACGCTTCAAATTATTACCAGCCAAACACTTCAAATTATTACCAGCCAAACACTTCAAATCATTACCAACCAAACGCTTCAAATTATTACCAGCCAAACGCTTCAAATTATTACCAGCCAAACGCTTCAAATTATTACCAGCCAAACGCTTCAAATTATTACCAGCCAAACACTTCAAATTATTACCAGCCAAAC
>LQNS02278091.1:33686026-33700392 GCA_001587735.2 Parhyale hawaiensis | reverse complement strand
AAGGAACAGAGGTAACCATAGAAGGTGCGCGTGACGCGCCCACCAGTCACAAAAAGAGTTCTCGCGGCAGTCAGCATTCGAAGTAAAGATCGGGAGACTCGCAAGAAAAAGAAGAATCAGTAAGCCGGATAGGGGCGCCACTACAACAACATGGCGTGCTAAAAATACATTTATTGTCCTAAAAGCTTCCGTACATGTACAGTATTTTACAATTTCTTCTGTTGTCGCATTCTAACTGTACAGTGTACTTATAATTTGCTCTTAATTCAAGGTCTACTTGAATGCCTGTTAGTAAAATTGGGCCCTAACTTATTTTTAAGTTTATACACTTAGGACAGAATGTTTTTATGGACTGCTTATTGAAGAAATACTAAGCAACTTCAGATTCGGAGAATGTTATCAGAACATCAACGGAGGATTAAATTATCACTGGCTAATTCGCCATAAATTTCCAGGTTTGATTATGTTAATTACAGTGAAAACGTCGATTTACTGTTGAATGATACCTTAAATGCCAACAGAGCATATGTGAGGGTAACTCACTAGACGAATGTAACAAAAGCGACCAGTGTATCCATCTTTACATAATATGACAACGCTGCTGATCAGCCAAAGCACAGTTTTGTTTAGCGAACTTGCTTTTTAAGGTAAACAACAAAAGGACAATACTTTTATTCGTCCTACAAAGAATTGAATTTAAATTCTTTTTACGGGCAACACTGCGGCGAAAATACAGAGCAAGGATGAGGACAAGCCTCTGCTATCGCTTGGTGTCTTGTAACATCTGCAGGCTGATCAGCTCATTAGCGAGACGACCAGCCCTCGTTATCGGTAGCTTTCTCTGTACAATATTTCTTAGTTCCACCATCAGCCGCTGGTAATACCAGGTCGGAATAAATACGTTTAAGATTTTATTATCGTTCTGGCCTTTTGTGCGCAGTTGCCAACCATAAATACGTTTTTTTTACGACGTAGCAGCTTAAACTTAAAGTATATCTAGCGTGTATTGACTGCTGAATAACTTGGAGATACAAAATTTTTCAGAGTTTGGCTTACACCTCATTGCACATTTCTCTCCGCTGCCAGAACGCGCAGTGCGATAACACGAAATACATTGCATGAAGTAAGAACTTGATAGAAAATAAATCCCGAATAACATGATTAATATTAAAGAATTAAATAACCACATATCCGGAACCGAATCATGAGGTGCATTTTTAAAATGATTTAGCCCTAGTTCATACCAGTACTCAACTTGATAACGAGAAGGTGGAGACACAATAGCTGCGGATGATTTAAGAACCGTTTCGATAGACGCAAATAAGTTCTTCCTGTTCCAAAATTTCAAGATCGGTCAAGAGGTCACACACGCACATTGGCGCATAAAGCAACTACCCACTAATAGTGACAAATTATACGTAAGTATATATAAATATAAAAAACATTAACACAGTATAGCTACAGATACATGACACAAATGTGTACAAAAAAAAAAAAAACGCAAAAAAAGACAACATTGAACCAATAAATTTTCTTTTCTTCATCCTAATTTAATAAAACGCTTCGCTTATTTATTTACCTATATATTTCGTGTCGGCTTCTTGAGAAACATAGGCAAAACTTTCAGCACATCAATCAAGCATATATTTGAGCTTGAAAGGCAGTATCATGGATATATACGGCATGCTCACATTGCATATAATTTAAGCTACTGTAAAAGAAGAAGAGACTACTACAGTCTCAAGAACAGAGACGTGCTTTCACCCTTAGTGTTTTCCAGAGATTCTCGATTGGATTTAGGTCCGGACTTTGTGGTGGCCAATCCACAACTTCAAGATCATGCTGCTCAAGGTAACTCATGACTGTCTTTGCCTTGTGGCAGGGGGCATTGTCTTGCATGAAGATAGGGCTGGGGACTCTTCAGCTTACAATATTAGGCACGACAATACCTTCCAACAGATTTTTATGCACCTCGGCATTCACACGGGTTTTCTAACGAACGAGAGGCGATGTCCCTTGATCAGAGAACATACCGAAAACTATCACGCTCCCGCCGCCAAAATTCTCAGTCTTCTTACTTTTCTTAGTACACTTTACACATCATTTCTCACCTTCACGTCTTCTAACAAAGTTGTGACCGTCATTACCAAACAAATTGTACTTGCTTTCATCACTGAAAGCACTCTAGCCCAATTTTCATAGAACCACTTAACATGCTTGTTTGCAAACTCTAGTGTAAGTGGCCTAAAGGAGATGCACGTGGCCCAATTGAGAAGCACTTGCAGGAGGAAGGCTGTGGCGCGGCGACCGGACACTGCAAGAAATGTTCAGTACCTGCAAAATAGAGGTTAATAAGTCTCCTAAACAACCTACCAGAAATGATGTATGAATGAACATTTCTCACATCGTCCAGCTGCCACGCAGCCCAATGGAGACGCAGGTGCGTCTCTATTGGGCCAGTGCGTCTCCTTTAGGCCCTTACCTTAATCTCTTTTTCTTGTTCTTGGCCCTCACAAGCGGTTTTTTTCTGTGGGCGTCTTCAGTAACCCTATATCTTTGAGGCGCCGAGAAACAGTCTGACGTGAGACGTTCATACATGTTGTGTCATTCATTTCCCTACTTATCGCAGCTGAGGACTTGAAACGATCCTTCAATAACGTAAGCTGGATGACTCTGTCCTCTCTAACTGACGTTTAACGGGGCTTGCCGGCTTTTTTAGGGACACCAATGCAGCCGGTTTCATCGTACGAGTTCACTATTCTGCCCACGGAACACCTTCCGAACGGTTTACCTTCTCAGAAATTTCTCTAATAGTGAAATTATTCGTGTGCAACTTGATATCTTGTCGCAGGATATAATCAACTTTCTGACGTGGTGCCATCATGTAACGAACAGCAATGTTTACAAATGGCAGTGTCAAACTTTGTCTTCGATGTAAATAAAGAAATATGGACTGAATAACAAATTAACTTAATTTTTCTTTTTTGTCCCTTAGTTTTGGACTCTATAAATTTAAAGAGAAAAGCTTTTCGTTCATAACTTTTTTATTATCCTTCATACATGTCTCAAATTTTAACACAATTATCAACATCTTACTGGCTAATAGTGTTCAGAAGAAGAAGTACCTGGCATGGTTAGAAAAAAATTATGCCGCTTTGAAAATTTGCTCCTTAGTTTTGGACGGTATTGTATGAGACACAGTGGCAAGAAAGACTTGAAGCAGAACGGTTACGGAAGAGAATAAGAGTTGCTGATAAATGTGAGCGAGAAAATGAGGAAGCTGCAAGTCAGTGAAGAGAGGAACTAAGAATGAGAGCACGACGAAAGATTAAGGAAGAAAATGAGGAAGAAGCGTGAAATAAATTCTTTTGAAAGCCGATGCTGCGTATAATTTTTATAATGCAAAATTTAATGTTTCTTCAAATCGTAATTAAGTGCTATAAAATTAAGCATGCACATACAATATAGCCATGCATCTGCTGGGCCCTGTGGCACCTATACAGAGAATGTGGCTATATTTGATGGATACTTTTTCCAGATGAAATAAATACCAGTATTCTGAAACCAAGCTCGTAAAAAACGATATTGGACGGCTAAATAAGCAACAAAGAGCACTTCCACTATATAGCCTATTCATCAATTTTTCCCTAAATTAACAACTTGGATCAGTAACTATTGGGTTAAATAATGCTCTACCTGAACCGGTTGTTTAACATATATTAGATTTATTTTTAAGACAGACCAATGAAATCTCAAACGAGATTCCATATTGCATAGCATGCAAAAAAAAAAGTTTAATTATAAGGCCATGCCACTGGTACTGCCACGCGAAATAGCCGCACGTGTAGTCAGTGAATAAGGGCTTCTCCAGTAACATTTATGTATTTTTTTGCGTTACAATTACACATTTTATTTACAGTGCAGCCTTTCGAGCACATCAACATCACGAGCTATTGAATCATCTCCAGTCCCATTTCCGTGAATGAAAAGAAAGCTGGTGCCAGACAAGGCTGCCAGTCGACATAACTCCAAATGATACAAATATAACAACATTATAGCAAGTTACTTTACGCCTACTTTGAAACAACGAGGTCTTTCCAGTGAGGAAGCAGTTTGACACAAAGAAGAGTTGTAAGAAATGGGTGAGTGGAAGTTAAAGGTAACCTATCGGTTCATGCTGGGTGAGCGCCTCCCTAAAACGTATGAGTGAACTTAACAAACCGGTTCAACTAGATACACCTAAATGTTGATCAATACGGACTTTGAAATATTGTCCAGTGCTACCGATGTACGAGGCATTGCATCCTCTGCAACATTTAGGTGCATCTAGTCGAACCGGCTTACCACTTGCAAAACCCTCACATTCAGCTCTCCGCTTACATGCTGAGCAGAATAACCATCCCATCGGCAAGAATGACTTCTCCATCATAGACTCTTCTAGTCCAATCGAGCTCACAATATTAAAGTCCTTCCACATCCACAGAATAAAAGCCAGCCTTAACATTTGGACCAGGGTTGGCAAAAACTATGGATTTTTTGTTTAAACCAAAGACCTTTTGTTTTGTTTAAACAAAATTTTTTTTCTATTTTTTAATAATTTGTTTTTTTTTCTCCAGAGTTCTAGGAATTTTATCGAACATTTAAAAGGTTTTCTGCTGTGTAGCCACATGTAGCTAGCTAGTCATCAACAATCTTAGGCCCTAAGTCGATGCCACACGCTATCCAAAAGAACGAGTATCCTAGTTTTGCGCGAAATCGACGTCTAAAAACCTGCACACTCTAGCATTTGCGCAAAATTCTGTGATGAAGCATGCAGCACTTTTGCGCTCGATTCACTGGTCAAATGCGCAAATTTTTTAAAACAAACCGCCACCAGAGACATCTGGCGGCGGAGAGGGCATTCAGTTCGCTTTCGGAGCCGCAATGGGTTTATTATTTTCAAGATATTTTATCATAGAATTTGACTTAATATCACTTTTGAAAGCATTGGGTAGCATCTATTCCATTTTTCTGCTTGTTAGATGTATTTTTCTTATGTTTTTAGTCCGTAGCCATGACAACGTCGTTTGAATAAACGGAGCTCGAAGTTTCTTGACCAACGGACCATTCTCACGTAGGAATAGGAAGGTGCTTTTTTGTGCAAAAAATATTGCGCGTTCGTGAGAGTTTCCTCAGCTTTTGGCTAGCGTGTGTTACAGCCTTTAGTCTCTTCATTTCCACTTCTTATTGTAGAAGAATGATTTAAAGATAAAGGGGTAACGAAAAAACAGCAGAGTACCAGTACCTATTTGCTATGGCTACATTTAATGTGCAAACTGCAGAGATGCTATAACTTATAATTGGAAAAATAAAATCCTTTGAAAAACTTAAAAACACTTTGAATTACAAATACAATTTGACAAAAATAGCTAGCTACCAGCTAATTGATAACAGCGTAATGAACTTAAGAACGTGAAATAGCAATAAAATCCTTTGAAAATCTTAGAAACACTCAAAAAGACAAAGACGTCTCGATAGAAATAGCTAGCTACTCCTACTAGCTAATTAAGAGCAGATTAATGAATTGAAGCAAGTGAAATAGCTATATGCCTACACCATCATGAGCTCAATAGCTATCTAATAGCAACTATCTAGCTACTACTTCTAATTTTCAATAGCTTCAAGCTTACCAGAATATAATTAGACATGTATCTCTGATATGAAACACTTAACACAAAATTCAATAACTTTTAGGTTTATAATAAACATAAACAAAAGTTGACACTAACTGTCCTAACAGTCAAACGAAGGGATTCATGAAAAGAAACACATTAACTCATCCTTTCAGTTCTGCCATGGCAATAGCTCATAGAGTGCCGGGGCGTATGTTCCGGTGTCTCTTTGGGAATGGGCCTATTGGTTCGTCTTCTGCCGCCTATCTAATCTAATCTAATACTTTATGGAGTAAAACTGTTTATTTTGAAATGTTTAGGAATAAAAACAAAAAAAAATTGAACAAAACAAAAAAATGTTTTTTGTTGGTTTATACCATGATTTTTCATTTAGTTTAAACCATTTGGCTTAAACCAGCGAGCCCTGATTTTGACCTCAGCAGTACCGCTTCACACTGTCCACATTTAGCCCCACATCACTTGGCTGTACAGGAGCTGACATCCGGCCCCTCCACGTAGCTGTGTTCATTCGCATCTTAGCTCCCCGACAACATCTGTCGTCACTACATTTAAAATAAAGAAGATCTTTATTCACAGGTATAGATTAGAATTTTACTTTTCTGATGACGGGAAGTTTCTTTCCCAAAACGTTAAAATTTATTTATTAGTCGACATTATATTTATTAGTTTGATTCACGTATAATTGTACACTTTTAATTTAAACATCAACTGAACAGGTTTCGCCAGTAACTCCACGACTGATTCTGCCCCATCTGACCATATACACTTCGTATACGGTTGGAGAGAACTAGCAGCACTCGGCGTCAAAACGAGCGTTAAATCTCACAGTTGTGCAGTGATTACAAGGGCTTCTGCAGCTGTGGCGGGTACGTATGCAACTGCCAAAAAGTGATCAATCATGAAGCTTAAATTTGATGTAAACAAGAGATTACGAGATCTCTGCAGCGAGCAACATTTTTATAAGTAACGCACAGATCGCAACAAAAAGTAATCTCTCGTTACCGAACACGAGCAAAACTGGTGAAAATGAACAGATTTGGGAATGAATTTAGGGTTTCTTGCAGTTATAGGTAAATCCCCTCTATCCATTGTAATGGTGGCCTTAAGAGAAAAAAAACAAACGATATTACATGTAACTAGAACACTCCGTGGCGTTAGACCATCACCCGCGGTAAGGGGGGGGGGAGGAGAGGAGTTACAAATTTAATGCGGTCATTTTTGATAGCCAGCTAACTCGGGCATTTTTCACATCTCAGTCAACCCACCTGACTACCTGAAAAATATTGTGATGATGGCTCAACTCCTGCCTGTTTTTAGGTAGACAGACAAGCATACAGTCGAACCGTAAATGAAAACAGTATCATTGCTTTCGTTCCGCTCAGGGGGGGTTTAAAAAGATGAGCAAAACTACGAAGATATGCATAGAAGACAAGCGAGCAGGGATGCAGCATTTGATAGGATAGGTACCTAATAGGCCATGTTAAAAAGTTTAACCCTCCCTTTCCACTATAGCCTAATAGCGACCTAAGAGACGAAGAGTTAAGCGATTATTGTAGGTTACTACCTCCTCCAAGAAGGTTATATTTTCGTCGGATTTTTCTGTTATTCTGTTCATCTGTCACCAAGATAACTCTAAAAGTTAAGGACAAATTTCGACGAAACTTACATGAATTGTTAGGTATGTTAGGACGAAGAGATGAATAACTGTTGGTGAAGATCTGTCTAGCCGCACGTTAGTTTGTCTGCCTATTTTTTTGTTAGTAGAGAACTTAACCCTTAAATGCCTGATTTAATCATAGCACACCCGTAGAAATAACACTATTGGTATATGTTGCATATATGGCACGCTATGCATTTAAGGGTTAAAAAAGTAATTGACGGATTTTCATAAAATTCACATGAGTAGATGGGTAATTACAAAGAGTAAATGATCAAATTTTTGCGATGATCTGATTGTTTGTTTGTCGCTATGTCTGGTTCAAGTTTTTTAGCGCAATAACTAAAAAGTTATAGATTGATCTTTACAAAATTTACAGGAATTGGTAGCAATGTTAAAAGACATAACTGAATAAATTTTGGTGATGATCAGTTGGTCCGTTTGTGCGTTTGACTTACAGTGCCTAGACATAAGTATTTGCACAACTCTATTTTTTATGTATTTTTAAAAATTCAGGGTCTGCTTTAGGATAATTATTACAGGAAGTTTATATAACATATATATATAATAGAATGTTTAAGCAGAACAGTAAATGTGCACTTATAACAAGAAAAGTTGACATAAGTAAAAGTAATGAGGGACAAAAGTATTTGACCAAAATAAATAAGATGTTAAACCATTGATATTTAATAGTATAACTTGAATAAATTAGTTTGGAAATTATTCTAGAACGTTCACGAAACGTCTCGAAACAAATGTAATGTAAACAAACCACAGCCGGCGCAATCAGTACCTCTCAAGACCTCGTTGAAGTCGCGCGCACTATCACTACAATGCCCAAAGTTGAAGAAATCCCTGAAGCTACTCGTAAACGGATAATTCAACTTCGTAGTGAGGGATTAACTAATAGAGTAATAGGAGAACGTGTCAATATTCCTTTTTCAACGGTTGGAGCAATAGTCCGCAAGCATCAAATGACTGGGTCCGTCTCCAACCTGCCAAAAGCTGGAGCTCCGCGTAAGATCATGGGTCGTTCTCGGCGCTACATGCTACGTAAGATGATTAATGACCCATGACAACTCGTGCTGACCTTCAGAGTGAACTGTCGTGGAAGGAACTGCATGTCAGCAAGAAAACTATTGTTAGGGAATTAAACCGTACTGGCATTCATTCTTACTCTCTTCGCAAAACTCCTCTTCTTACAGCAAAACATGTAAAGAGCCGCTTAACATTTGCCAAAGACCACCTGGACAAAGGAAATGAGTTTTGGGAAGGGGTTATATGGTCTGACGAAACTAAAATAGAACTTTTTGGCCGAAGCGAAGCTCTGCATGTGTGGAGGAAACGTGGTACTGCCTATGACCCCAAGAACTCCTTCCCCACCGTGAAGTATGGAGGGGGCAGCATCATGCTGGGGGGTTGCTTTACTGCCCATGGTGTTGGGGATCTTCATATCATTGATGACAAAATGAATAGTTTCATGTACAGGGAGATATTAGAGAAGAAGATGCTTCCATGTGCCAAAAAATTCTACGGACGGCGCAGGTGGGTCTTCCAACAAGACTACGACCCCAATCATACTGCGAATTTAACGAAAGAATGGTTTCAAAAGAAGAAAATAAATGTTCTTCCATGGCTTAGCCAATCACCGGACCTTAATCCAATAGAAAATTTATGGCGTCTTTTTAAATCTGGTGTCCACAAACGTCCCAAAAACCTTACTGACTTAAAGGTTATCTGCATGGAAGAATGGAAAAAATACCATAAAGTGAATGTGAAAAGTTAATTCCCAGCTATAACAATCGTCTCCAGGCTGTTATTGCCAATAAAGGTTACGCCACCAAGCACTAATGTCGTAATTTTTGGGGGTCAAATACTTTTGTCCATTACTTTTGCTTGTGTTAAATTTTCTTGTTATAAGTGCACATTTGACTGTTCTGTTTAAATATTCTATTATATATATGCTATACAAACTTCCTGTATTAATTATCCTAAAGCAGTCCCTAATTTTTTTAAAATGCATAAAAAATAGAGTTGTGCAAATACTTATGTCTAGGCACTGTATGTTTTCTAGTAGAGTAACTCAAAAAGTTATGAACGGATCTCCAAGGAAATTACAGAAGCTGTTAACACTGCCAGAAGGCACAAATGATTAGATTTTGGTGTTGATACAAAGGAAATCATTGTTTCAAAGCCAATTTAAATTTTTCGTCACCTCTGCCTTGCTTGGCGGGGGTATGCGCTCTGAGAGTGCTCTAGTTATGAAATCGAATCCTTTGGGCCTCCGTCTCCACTACGAAGTCGACTAACAGAGGAAGAAACTAGAACGGCTTAGGAGTGAAAAGTGCTGAGTCAGGCGTTACAAATTCAACGCCATTTTTTATGGCCAACTTAACCCAGAATATCTTTGCATTTTTCACATCTAGGTCCACCCACCTGACTGCCTGAAAAAAGATTTAGATGAAGGCTCAACTCCCTCTACCTCTGTTTTGATGGACAGACAAATATAAACCAGTAAGCGCAAACAGTAGGTATCGCCGCTCTCCGCTTCGCTCGCGGGTGGAAATAAGAAACATAATGAGCATGTTCTATTGGGCGCTGAAATTAAGCCCATGAAGCTTGACTTGTCCAAAACTGCAGACAGAAGCTGTGGCTTTGCCACTCTGAATGGCATTGCATGTGTTGACAGCAATACGATTACGTTGAGCCTGCTGAAACTTACATTTTACGAAGCAACATAGAATCTATCAAAACTTCAGGAGCAACAGCTTCAAGAGCAATGCCCCAAACTCAAATCAACGCGCCGAAGCCAGAGCAGCTGCCATAAGTCTCGGACAAGTCAAGGCTCGAAGGCTTAAGTTCGGCACCCAATCGGACGTGCCCTTAGTAGTCGGTAGAAACAAAGAAACCTACGTACGAGGGAATTTTCACGCATTATCACCGAGCATAGAAATAAATGTCGGAGGAAAAAGAGGAAGAATCGAATAAAGCATCAAGAGAGAAGTATGAAAATGGGAGGAAGTAACGTGAGCGGCACGAAAGAACGACTTCCCGAAGGCCTAGTAAAAGCTAAAATAACTTATGAGGTACCGTACTCCTGGTGTCGTCGTTGCTCTCCATAGGCGTCATAGGATGTGCAAACCCAATTACCTAAAGCTATAGCTTATGGCCCATCCTACGCCCCTGAGCCTGTGAAAGCATACATTACCTACCTGTATATGTCTGAAGAACCGCGCAGCCCATGCAAAAGGACGCTCTTGCACTGGATCTACGCGCATTTGGGCGGAATAAATCAGGAAAGACGACGAAGAAGAGGAAATGTTGTCAGCATCAGTAGGGAAAAAACAGACGGAAGCACAGTGGGCAAGAAAGAAGCGTCCAGAAAACCTGACTGAGGCAAAAGGAGCGCAGATTGTGGGCGATGAGAGCAGAAAAACGTGAAAAATAGAACTAACAATACTGCTGGTAAACGTAGAAAAGGAATGAACTACTCAGCATTCGAATTATTTGCCAGAAGTACAAAGTGGTACATCCAGTAAATCTCCCACTTCTTGCATGCAAGTACACGCAGAAAGGGATGGAACCTAAATCTCTTGGCGGTGCCAAGGGGGCATGGGGGAGGGGCTCAAGCCCACGTAGCCCCCTAATGCTGCTGCCACGGTCAAGACTTCAAATTTTGCTCCAGCCGCCCCCCCATGCAAATTTTCCGGCGCCGTCACTGAGTCAATCATTCGCTCTTAGTTATAAATAGTTAGAAAGTTTAAGCCTCAGTTTCCGAGCACAACGATATTACAGAGGAAAGAACAAGGAACATATAGTATGCCAAGAGAAACGGGGCACGCATGCACGAAGATGTTCCCACACAGGATCAAGGCGCATGGGAACAGCAAGTCGGGAAAGAAGACGAAGAACAGAATAGAGCATGAGCAAGTAGGAGTATGAAATCGGGGATGAAGCAAAGTGGGCACAAAAGAGAGACGTCCCGAAGGCCTAGCTAATGGCTGAGGTAACCTACACGGTTTCCCTGGGTTGCTACGCCCCGTAGCATAGGTTAGACCTAAACTAATCTAACAGGCTAACCCTATGGCCCATCCTATGAACTCTAAGGGGAATCATTCACTCTTGAATTACTTCCTCACTCTTTAATTACCTATTTTCTCACTCTTGAATTGCTTTCTTAAGTTCCTATTGACACAAATGGCGAAACTGAAACGTGATAGAAAATTGGAGGCGTATAATGTACATGAGACACATATATATGATGCTGCAGAATCTTGAAGATATAACGCAATAGTTCACAGAAATCCACATTATCGTCTACTTTCGACACTAAAAACCTATTAGGCTAGTGGACAAAACTGTAACGGATCGAATTTGCTGCACTAAGGCACAAACGACAGAAAGGACACCAAAGAGGCAACTAAAAGCGTATAACATTTTAGAAGCGAAAACTTTGTACTACAGATTGAGGATGAAGCTGCAGTTCTTTACGCCTTCCTGACCAGCGGCGCAAAACTAGTTCACTTCACTGTTCGAAGTAAAACACACAAAACTGGTTCTCTCTATACCTAAAACCAAAAATGTTCACAGTTAAAACACAATCACTCCTTTACTTAGAGAGCGATCTCTGGGTACATACTAGACTGGACGTCCCACAATAACTGCTGCATTTTTTGAAGTTAATATTAGATTCCAAGGTACACACCCGCTACTTTCTATTTCCACATCACCGTCAGTGTTTTCAACCAATTTCTTTATGACACCCTCCTTGCAGCATATATGAGCATTAATCTTAGTAAACAGCCGATCGAGGCTCTTTTCTGCTGTGAAAAAAGTGAGGAAACTTTCAAAATCACAACATTAGTGCGGGACACCAGGCACGTTGAAACAAGAAAACCTTGCCACCAAATATTGAGGATGTCACACAATGACAACAGTGAAGTGGATCACCCAGTGATCATTATATTCGCCTCCGATTCTAATTCGCACGTAATTACAGGGCATTAATCGAAACTGACGCTAGCTGGGAGAGGTCTTCTGAATTTTGAACATCAGGCTGGTGCGCCTGACACTACACTAATAAATTAAATTTTGTACCTAAAGATCTTTCTCTGATACCGACAGTAGTCGTATTTTGACGGTGGGATAAGCACACTTGAGATGTTATATCAAGACAGAATGAACAAAATACCACATATGCACTCGACAAAAAGTACAAGACATTAGTGCACTGTAGCTGCTGCAACATCGATGTATCACAACATAATCGCATAGGCACTCAAGTTCGGACTCTTATAATTATATCGAAATGATCATCTCCGACTCCACTACAAAGGAGACCTAACAGAGCAAGAGATAGGGACATATAGTAGGCCTATGTCGATAGAAATCCAGAACCAAGCATGAAGGTGTTCTGACACAGGATGGGAACAAGGGAACGAAACAAGTCAGGAAAAGAGGGGAAGAACAGAAAAAGTATTATTAGTACGAGTATAAATGGAAGGAAGCAAAGTGTCCAATCACGGAAAGCGACCCAAAGGCCTAGCGAAAGCTAAGGTAACTTACGAGGTTCCTTAAAGGGTGCGTTTCCACCAAGCCATTCAATTCACGTCATTTCATTCATTTTGAATGAACACCGTTCCAACCAACACAATCAGCGTACTTTTCATTCACGAGGCATCCAGTATGAAATATAAGCCTTCGAGCGAGATGGACGTGACTGGTGTAGCAGAAATAGCAGTGTTGTTATGGTTGAAGCGACGTAGAAGGCGGAGGAAACAAAAGAAAATGTGGGTGCA
This sequence comes from Parhyale hawaiensis, assembly GCA_001587735.2. NCBI lineage: Eukaryota > Metazoa > Arthropoda > Malacostraca > Amphipoda > Hyalidae > Parhyale > Parhyale hawaiensis. Next base: position 33,687,265 of record LQNS02278091.1, on the reverse strand, counting down.
TCCCTTTAATTGCAGTAGAGCACAATTTGGGGCATTTTCCCATTTGTTCCCAGATTTGCTCAATAATCCAGAGAAATTTCATGACGTCTTCAAGATTGATAATGAGCAATACAAGAAGTTCGTTGAGTAGCTTAGGTCCTCCATAGACAAACAGAATACTTATTACCGCCGTGCTATTCAAGCAGAAGAAAGACTGGCCATTTATCTAAGGTAAGACAATAATTTAAAATATCTCTCTTCCTTAATTTGTCGAGCGTTTAATGTAGTTGAAAATGAGGTAAACTTTATTTCCGATGTTTATTGTTCCGATATTGGTACATGATGGAAAAAATAAATGGTGATAATATTCCAATTAGGTACCTTAAAAAATGAGAACAAAACACGATAATACACCTTGAAAAATTCACATAGGTAGTTGCATATTGATTAATAGTTATCTAAACATCACAAAATATAAATATTAGAAAATATACATGGAGCTACAAGCGAAATTATTGTTATATTTGTAATATTGCAGTTGGATGATTGCCATTCAAATGAGAAGAAATGGAACCAAACGCATCATTGAATGTGAATGGCCAGGAATTGAATTGAATTGAATGGCTTGGAGGGAACGCTTACATAGGAATTAATGTAACGCATCATGGTAATTCATGAATGACCATGAATTGAATTGGTATAAACGCACCCTTAGGATGCTGCTTCCCATAACGTAGGCTGGGGCAACCTAACCAGCCTAACCCATGGCCTCTTATATATATAGGGACTCATAAAAGATTCAGCGGTGTTATACGTAATGAAAATTAGCTGAAGTCCTATATTATCATCAACAGTACAAAATTGTTCAATTTTTAAAATTTAACCAATAACCGTATTGAGATTCCCAAGCGATGTTTTCACTCTGTCCAAAGTTAACGTGATTTTGCATTTTCACTTACGTTTAGGTCGTTGCATCTTAGCTTCAGGGCTCGATGCATACAGTTGTCGGTTACGTACGGACTCTTCTATTCAATATTCAAGTCACAAACTCCAGTCCCATTCACGGACAGAGTTGGCCGTGTGGCCGCGTGTGTTTCGGCACCTTTAAGCAATGTAAAAAATTCAGGTTGCACGTCAATTCAGACCCCTGCCCAACTCAGATCCCTGCCCAACTCAGACCCCTACCCAACTCAGACCCCCGCCGAACTCAGACCCCCGCCGGACTCAGACCCCTGCCCAACTCAGACCCCCGGACGACTC
>LQNS02278091.1:33607195-33630357 GCA_001587735.2 Parhyale hawaiensis | reverse complement strand
ATAGGAAATTCAAAGTCCAATATCTCGAAAAGTATGCATTTGCGCCAGAAAAGTCATTCGTGAAAAACGTCTTAAAATGGGTCCTTTTACCTGTATATGACTTCAAAATATTGAAAATGCGTGATGGTCCTAAAAGCGAATTTTACCTTATTCCGTTATTAAAACGGAGCCCCAAAAATTATTTTGCGGCTATAATGGCGCTCTTACTCATAAGGTTAGGCTAGCAAGGTCTGGTTCTTTTAATATCCTATGAGAAACATATAAAAAACAGTGTAGACCGATATGCCTCTTCGCCGCCATGTTTGTTGAAACAACTGCTGCTAGATGGCGCCACATGTTTGTCAACAAAGCAAGCCGATGTAGCTATGTGACCCGTTTCAGAAATCATTTATCAAGCATTTTAGCTAATTTCATTGAAAATCTTGAAAATGTCAAAAATGGATTTCCCCCTACTGAAATATTATGATTAGCGTTCCTAATTACTAATTCAAGTGAAAACATTGTTGGAAATGTCGAAAAACCAGAAGTGCAGTTTATGCACTATGACCATTAACCCGCGTAGCAAATCTTGTCAGTATTCGATTCCAACTTCTGCACAGCGGGGAACATTTGTCAACTGTGTGTTGCTCATACGTCGTCGTTTGACAAAGGAAGAGCAGTGTTTGTGTTTTGGCTTCTCGATTATCGTTTTTGTAATTGATGTAGTGAATCATCGTATGGACGGGGCTCAAGTATCACAGCCGCTTTATCATTTACGTATTTCGTAAGTATGTCATTTACTTGAGGCTAGTCAAGTCATTTCGATATATCAGCACGGGTTTAATGGTAGCTACCTAGCTGAAAATACACATAGGGCTAAGCCCTTACAGCTGCAGGCATATTTAAAAAATGTGCACCAGAAAACCTGAAAGTAGGCTAGGTACACTTACAGCTTGTAATTAATCAATCAGGCTTATTATTCTTAGCATAAACAGCTAAACATGCGATAACTCGACAACCAAGGGCTTTGCTCAATATGTATGACATTATTTACTATGTACTCGAACACTACCCTAGTTGATAGAGTGCGACAAATATACACAGTCAGCTAGTTCAAACAGATATACAAACTTTAAGGCAATGGAAGCAGTGTAAAACGCAACGACAGAAAACGTGGAGAAACTGTCGTCATATAGGCTACGAAAAAAGCGTATAGCCTAGTAACTTTCGTAAACCCAAATTTATTTGAATGTTAATGCACCTCACCTACAAGTAGCCACACCACAGCTAGTGTGCCCTAGCTAGCGTACAGGAACGATGTACAACTAACATTCTAATCAAATCAATTTGGATCAGTTACAAGTTCACGAACACAGCAGGCCAACACTGCTAAAAATAACACCCAGAAATTCAGTAATTTCTCAGCACGAGAAACGGATTCCGCAACAGGCGGGAGCGTGGGGGCGTGTGTACCCCGCCCCTGCCCCCAGAATATTTCCAGAGAGGAAACTTTTTTAGTAAAACGTGTGCACAGTGCGCAAAAATCTCAGCAAGAGCAGCAGATGTGTAGAACACGGCCAAAAGTACGCTTAAGAGAAATCAAGAAAGGTAAAAGCAGAGGCATGATTACGGCGAGCACCGCAATGCCCGTCTAACTTTAAGTTGCACCACGTACTTGCAAATGCACTCGACTGTTTTCCATAACAGTGTAATCGTTTCGAATACGCGAATAGTGAGAGTACTACATTACAGGCTTAAACAAGACCATAGAATCGAAAAAAATACGAAGACCATACGATGGGGTCCCGAAATGAGATGGGGGGTCATCGTGAAATGGGTTCAACATACCTCGTCCCATTTCGTGAAGGTTTCCCCATGCTGAAGAACTTTGGGCACACTGATGGGCTTCAGCTGCAGTTTGTGCACTCCAGGCTTTGCTCCTGCCATGGTTGTTCGGCAGGAGCAGTAGCCAAACTAACACGGCCACTCGATAATTTACAACAAACTAATTCAGATGTGTAGGGAGGGATATCGCACACCGAACATCACTATTAACCACCACCTCACCATAACATGGCACCAGCCATACTGAAGCAAACTTACAGACTCGCCGCGCCTGACTTCGCTTCAGCTGGCTGATTACTCCACCGAGTGGCGGACTGGCTGACTGAGGATGTTGCCCGGCTGGCTGATTACTCCTATGCGTGGCTGACAGGCTGACCTAGGATGTTACTCCAGCTGGCTGGCGAGACGCTCCTGCGCGCTCCCAGCTCAGGTCGCGCATAAAGTTGCAGTCCAAAAAGAAAACGTCCAGCTGATTCCGGCCGCGATAACGAATATTGAACGCTGCAGACGGCACGAACGCCTGGATAAAAATTGACTTTATCGACAACCGGTAATGGGCACGGCCCAGGTACGATCCGCAATAATGAGTTCCTTCAAAAAGAAGGAAATTGGCAAGGCCGCCAGCCGGACTATGACGGAGAAAAATGAACTTCTTCCTCCAGAAGCTTGCCTGTCACGTGCGGTGTATTTTACCACCAGGTAGTTAATAATGATGTACAGTCTTAATTGAATGTTTGGCATTGCGAACAATGAACAGAATGCACTATAAAAATGATTTTGAATGATTATTTTATATATTCTTCGTTACTGATGCCCGTGCATGAAAGCAGGGAGCTTACACGTATTCAATTACTTAACGCTTTTACCGCTACTAATGAGACTCAACTATCTAGCTATTAATTAATTAAGTAATTAAACTCTGATAGCAATGAGTTCACATTCCATGGAATTGAAGGTAAGAATGAGGTATACATCTGTAATTTACCACAGCATTTAGCATTTGTGAACGTCAATGAAATACTTATGGATGAATATCTTTTGTGACAGAGAGAAGGCCAAACTGGTGCCGCCATGAATTGCAAACAGTAAAGGAACAGGATCAGAAAGAATTTTACCGCTATGGGTAGACGTCTTACCAGCAAAATATGAATTAATGATGTTTGAGTCTAATTGTCATTAAATTGATTATTTCTTATACAATACAGTTGTTAATTTTTACGAAAATTTTGACAGTAACGAAGTTTTTAATGCTGATTAAGAGTAGAATATTTTGCAGGGAAATTATTTTATGATGACCTATATTCACGCTTCAGGTATTAGGATTTGTTTTAAAAAATATATATTGTTTGACATCTCCCAGTTTCAATAAACTAATCATGTTATGTTGTTAGCATGTCCTCTTGATAAACTAGTTCCTAACTATATATGTTTATTTTGCAACTTCCTTACATTTCCCTGCAAAATAAATGTTATGTTCGTGATAAGCATTTAAAAACTGTATTACTGACGAAAATATCGTAAAAAATTTCTGCATGCCAGAAAACCGAAAAGAATTAAGTTCTTTCTAGGCTGCAAGATTAAGCTGTCGTTCGTTTCACACATGATCGGTTTTTGATTACAGCCTGAGAGGCGAATCTCAAGTTCAGGCTTACAGTTCCGGAGATGTTGAGGCTCGCAGATTAGATTGTTTCGGATCCAAAAAACTCGAATCGAACACTTCCTGGACTACACCATTTTTCAGAGGTGGGCAAACTATGGCCCGCGGGCCACATCAGGCACTCGCGATTGTCTTTTCATTCCGGCCCACCGATGGATTTTAGGCTCTTCGATATATAAACCCCATTTTGAAGGCTTATTATAAGATTTATTCTAAAATTACATATTCTACAGTCTGGCTATCACTTACAGTGAATGTAATCATTAACACAGAATTTCTCTTTCCTGTTCATGTTCAACATGCATGCATCGGGAGCGACCCGGTCCGTCTGTCAATTTTCGAATGTCCATGCGGCCTCTGAATCAGAAAGTTTGCCCATCCCTGGCAAACTTGATGTCCAGTCGATATCTCAAGTGAGTCCAAAAATTGAAATTATTATGTTTAAAGATCGCACGCGGAAGTGCAGGTCTGATTACTAATTTATTACTTAAGGGGACAAAAAATAACAGGTCGAAAGAAAGTTGTCATATTCATAAACTTGAGGTAATATTGAACAATATACTTAGGCGAATACTTCGTGTTAAACGTAACGTAAACAATATCCTCTAATGAACTGCAGTGATACGTACTCTTCTCTGAAAAGTTGCAATTTCAGGATGTCTACAACTATTCCTTACTTACATTTTGTCGACTCATGTTTAATAATCATCCCGAAGCATTTCAAAAGCATTTCAGTCCACTTATTCCAAAACAAAATTACGAAATGCAACATTCTGTTCTCAATCTCCCTAATGTGCGTGTTGACGTTGAAAACGCTCAACAGTTTTTTTTCAAATTGCATTGCCTCTCAATAATATTCCTTTGTATTTATTACACCCAATTTCTGACAATCAGTTTAAAACCCGTATTAAAGAATGTGTATCACAATTGTATTAGCCTTTGTTTTCATGTTTGCCTAAAAAGTTATGCCTAACTTCTAGTGGCTGTGCAGATACATCATTGTAATTGTTTGTTACTCATGTACCAAACCGATGATTGTATTGTATCACCGTGTCTGCGTGTAATAAAACCTATCAAATGCTGGCAACTCTGAGACTGTTCGACGTGCAAAAGTGGCACAATCACCGCATACAAGACAGGGGACGTGCTGATGTTTTGTATCGTACGCTAGTTATCTCAGTTCGCTTATTTAACATTTTAAGCACTTCTGAAAAGTTAGCATTTTCCAGTTGGTCAACTTACTAAACTGCAGCGTTAAGAAAAAGTCAACTGTTATTTTCGGCATCAATACGATCATTAATTTTACTGCACCGTTATGAACTAAATTAAATCTTGAGAATATCTTTCTAAGTAGTAGCCTATTGGTTGCACGTTTCTACAGCAATTATAATTACCTCCGCCAAGGAGATTATGTTTTCGTCGGGTTTGTTTGTCTCTCTGTCTGTCACCAAGATAACTCAAAATGTTATGGACGGATTTTCACAATAATTACAGGGATTGTTAGGTATGTTATCAGGAACAGATGATTAACTTTTGATGAAGATCCGTCCATCCGTTTGTTTGTTTGTCTGCCTCATTTTTCTCAATGTCATAACTCAAAAAGTTATGTGCGGATTTTTATGAAATTCATGCGTATGAGTTGTTAAGTACTGTATATCACAAAAAGTAAATGACCAAATTTTTGTGATGATCCGTTTCTTCGTTAGTTTGTTTATCACTGTTTTTAAATTTATGCTTGTTAGCACAATCACTGAAGTAATAATGAACGGATCTTTATCAAATTCACAGGGGTTGTTAGTAATGTTAAAAAGACATAAGCTATTAAATTTTGGTGCAGATTGGATCCTTCGTTTGTATGTTTGACTCATGTTTGTCATATCGTTTATTAGTAGCATAACTCAAAAAGTTATGAACGGATCTTCAGGAAAATTGCACAAGCTGTTATTTCTATCAAAAGGCACAAATGATCAGATTTTGGAGGTGATACAAATGAAATTATGGTTTGAGAGTCAATTTGAATTTTTTGCTACCGTTTCCTTGCTTGGCGAAGGTATGCGCTCTCAGAGTGCTACAGTTTTTTATGGCATGGGCATTTACTTCAGAACATTTTTTTTCTGTGTCGCAGGGTACCCAACTACACATGTAATGTGATCTATACTATATACTGTACACATTATTGCATTTACAGTATATTATCCTATGCATTTTTCAGTTTATAACATATGCCCTATTTCATTATTTGAATCTCGTATTCTTTTTTTAATAAGTCTTTACGACAGCATATTAAATGAATGTGTTCATACTTGTAGTTAAGTACTTGTATTGCTGATGAAGTAACATTGATAGGTGAGGTTCATATTGAAGGCATGAACCCTTAAATCAATGTTTTCCGCTTTGGTGCCACTCCGGTATATACAGGCCAGTCCTCATCATAAGCTAAAGAGTAGTTGAAAACCTGAAAAAATGCTATTGTACATACCGTACATATTGAAGCTTTTCTAAAGTGCACTCAATGATGAAGATAAAGATTGAAGAAGAAAAGTGAATCTCTTTAATCAATATTATTAGCTCGTCCATCAAGACAGCGGACGGTCTTCCAGACAGATTAAGGCAATTACTGATGCCGACTGCCGTTCAATAATCAGCAGGCGACACTTAATTGAGACAAAAGGTGCGAAAAGTGAAGAGTGTCTACGAGGGTCTCGTCAGCTTCCTGGTCACATAGTAGGCCCTTTAGAAGTTTCAAGGAAGAATAAAACATGGGACTTTGAAAAGCTGACGAGCGTCTTGTTCTTTGATGAGAAACAATTTCATCTAGACGATCCTGATAGTATCCAACATGGCAAAACAACGCGTTGCCCACTGAAACACTTTTAAGCGACACAGTGACGAGGTTCCATCATGCAGTGGGGTGCCTTTTCCACTGAAGGCATAATAGAATTTCAGGTTGTGCAAGGACGGCAAACAGCGGCTGGTTATGCTAACATGTTGCAGAGAACATCCGGCACGACCGAGAGCTCCTGTTTGTGGGGTAATGGATGGTTATTTCAACCGGATGATATAGCATTCCTCAGTGCTCGCCTTACAAAGACTCTCTTTCGGGAGAATGATGTCCCTCTATTCGTCCTCCAGTCTTTTCTCTATATTTCAATCTGAAAGAAAACGTTTGGTGATGGATGATAAGGAAGGTCTACAGAAGTGGACAACAGTTTGAAATAGTAAATTATCGTGACGTCACCTTCACAGCTTGGAGAAATCTTGCCATATCACTCTTGACAAGCCTCATTCCAATCATGTAAAGAATTTGTGATGTTCTCATTAAGAATGGAGACATGACTCATTACTAAGTCCTTATTTTATTAACTTTACCTTCGTTGTAAAGAAATTTTTTAATATTTGAGAAAGTGGTCTTACATTTGTGATCAGTTAGTTGATAAGCATTTCAGTTACTTACATGGGAATTTTCTAATTAAGTTGACTAGACAGAAATTGTTTCTCTTCTTGATCCTTTATGTCTATAAGAAAACTTCAATTAGGTAACTTTAAAAGTCTATTCATGCGCGGCAATTAGTATTATATCAGTTCTACGACTGGTCGTAAAACTATGATCAGGAGTGTACATAAATACCGGTGACAATTCAAGAATATTTTTTGCCTTGAAATGATGTTGAAGAAGCAACTGTTTCACTTTGCATATCGACATCATATTATTATTATCTTCCTGGATCCGGTGGTTTTCGCTCCCTTTGCAAATCTTGTCACAAGGACCAGATATCACCACCTTATTTGACTTCAAAAACATGAGATCACGGATTGATAAAATGAAGTTTCTACTGCTTCGACCAATGAAACTATCATGATGCTCGTTCAGCCGTTCTCAAGCAATTCTGCACCAACGTAAGAGCGATAACTACAATGAACTGTAGAAACTAACAATTATCTCTCCGTGATTAATACCTTACAATGACACCGCCGTTCCATTCAGAGTCTCTGGAGCAGTGCATTTCGCTCAATGGCCTGTGATGGACACTAAATACATTAAATGTATCTAAATAATAACTATATCTTTGGCGTGTAATGATATAATCTATATTATAATCGTGCTTGAGGCTCCATCCGTCCGTGTGTACGTCCGTCCGCGTGTACGTCCATCCACGTGCCTGCACGTTCCGCTTTTCACTGTTAGATAGCGGCAGCTTCATCTTGCAAGAAGCTTTGATTTGCGCTGGACTGAAGTTCAACCATATAGCTGTCTTCTTTTGCGGTTCTTGAAACAATTTCAGTCACTTTCAAAGCAAAAACATGAACAACATTTTACTCGCATCTTATCTACCGCTTTTCATTTCTTTCACAACATATTATGTTCGCTTTGTTTGTGGCGCTTGACGTTCTTAATATGGTCAGCCAGATACGTAGTTAGGATACGCTCTAGGGGAATAGAACAATAAAGGTAAAGTTAACTTAGACCACACCCTCACCTGGGAAACCCACATGCACTGGTTTGTGCTGCGGGTATAGGCCCACTGCCCCCAGATGAGTAAGTGTAGTTGCAGTCGACCTCGGGTCACCAAGAACTATGGCGCCAATTCGACGGAAGGAACAAATCACCCGAGACCCCCCACCCCCCTCATCTTTGAGGAAGGCAGTTCCGCCACGGTGCCGTGCATGCACACACATCTGCCGAGTCAGCACACCAAGATCTGCAAAGAGCTCGCTGCCTGGCTGGGCATCGAACCGGTGAGCGATACGAGGTGTTAGAGCTAAGAACGGAAGCATGCTGCTACAGAGACGGGTAGCAGCATGCTACCGTGGCGAGTAGTGTTAGGCCGTGTTCACACGTCTCTCATCGTAACGCGTTCAGGCAAACTGATAGCCGCGGCGCGTTCATTTGATGAAAGCTGCTGCAGCAAATGCGGCAGGCTGAAGGATGGAGCAATGTCCGTTTTCTGAACGAGCCGCGTAATTCAAGTTCAGTAAACAGAACCTATAAATACTGAATCAATCCTCTATAGCAGTTGAAAATCATGAACAAGTCAATAAAAATGCTTGTTTACCTTCACTTCAACGATCAGCATCACCGTATCACCGTTTAACACCAGAAAACTAGTCAAGTTGAAAATGTTGCGCCTACTAAGAACACAAACGCCATGCTTAGTTCGACAGGGAAGCGAATTGCTGCGTGCTGGTTTCATTTTTATCAGTTTATCAGGCTAAATATATTTTGAAAAGAGGCTGTTCCTTTCAAACTTAGGCTATAAGATTGTGGAATACGAATTCAACCCGACGCAAAATATAAGCGAAAGTGTAAAAAAAAAACAGATCATAACTCAGTGCTCGGCATCATTCATTTGACTGACGGTCGCTTCTACGTGTGAACAGCGACAGAAGAAGTCGACGCACAGCTTGTGTTCATTTTCCTGATTGAACACGTTGATATGAAGGACGAGTGAACTGACCCTTAGACACATCGGCTCTAATTAATGTATTCTTTCAAGCGAATGTTCGATGTCTAAGGATATACAAAGGCATCTTGAGAACAGCAGGTCAGGCTGCTATGACTGAAAAAAATGGCCTACTCTGTTTTTTGTACAGTATGTTACCTCTGATTATGCAAATGAAATTTTTCACTTTATTTTTCAAGAAAAGTGTTTAACTTTGAAATAATCAATATTAACTAAATGTATGGGTATGTTGCAAATATAAAAAGCACCTGTAAAATAAGTATTTAGCCATTTGCTAAGTTTATCATTCAATTTGCTAATTTACGAGTTTTTTACTGCTACCTCAGGTTATGCAACAAGTTAATAAAAGCATCATAAAGAGGAAATAAATACAAGTGAACAGGAATACTTTTATTAAGCGTCTAGAACTAAGAAATTATAACCAAAACAATTCAATAAACTCTGAAATAAGTGTTCAGCAGGGGCAAACATAGCAAGTTAATTTTGAACATGGCAACCTCTATTTTTCATTATTTTTATGAGGCGATTATCTACAGACTTTGTCAGGTTTGATATTTGAGATGGTGGAATAGAATCTGCAGCTGTTTTCACTGCATTCCATAGGCTTACTTTGCTCGAAAACTACCGACCACCGTCATAGACCTTCCTTTTGATCATTGCCAGAAGTTCTCAAAGGGATTTAAATTCCCTGGCCGAGTCATAATACTTTTTTATTTAAATCCTCCATCCACAAGCCAGTTAGCAGTGTGCCGTACTCGGTGTGAGGGAGCGTTTTCGTTCTGAAATGCCAATTTGGATCTGCATGCGATTGTCTGCTCATCAAGCCATGGAATCAAGTTTGCTTCAAGAAACTGGCAGTCCTTACTGCATTCAGTTTAACTCCTTCTGCCTCTGCAGATGGGCCAATAAGGGTGTCACCTACTATCCCGCCCCAAAACGTGATACCTCCACCACCTTGTTGACGCTTGAGCCGCGTCTGTTGAGGTCGATCATGGATGACCCATCCAGACGCCCATCCATCTGGACCATCAAGAGTGGCTCTGCATTCGTCAGTAAATATGACACTGGACAAATCAGTTTTCATGTTTTCAGCCCATTTGACCCTATTTTCTTTATGAGTTTTGGTTAGAAGTGGTCTTTTAATTGCCTTTTTCACTTTCTCTAGCTTCTGCAGAAACTCACATCATGTCTTTCTGCTTAGTATTGGGGATCCAGCGTCTTCAAGCATCGCCTTACTTGTAGAAAGTTGTTTCCTAGCCATAGAAACCTTCAAATGTCGCATATCCCGAGCAGTCAATTTTCTCGTAGAGTCTCTATCCGGAGTTTTCCGGTTGACCTTACCTTCAACTACATAAGCGTAAATTGTTCGGTGATGAAGCTGTAATTCCTTGGAAACTTCGAAGGTTAATTTACTAGAAGCCAATAACGAGGTCACTTTAATCTTTTCTTCACTGGTTACAGTTTTTCCGGCCCATGTTGACTAGAGAGTGATGTTGCATAATCTGGCGTAACAGCAGAACCCAGTACGATAAGCAAGAGTTGCCAGAACATGGGAAATGGTTCCGTTTTATTTTTCTCCAATTATTATTATAGGTACAACATACCTGTGCACTGACTTACTATTAATATTTTAAATGTTTGACACTTTTCTTGAAGAATAAGTAAAAAAATTACATGTGCATAATCAATGGTAACGTACTGTATATATAGCTAATGCATCAAAGAGGACAGGAAAATGTGATGGGCTACTGATTAAAAAAAAAAATCGGACACGCTGACAAGAAAATTGAAACACGTAAGATTGCAACCGCCTAAATTATCTGTAAAAAGTGGAAAACAGAGCTTAGAAAGGTGTACATAAATATATAGGAGAACAGTGCACGAAGTACCGTTGCATGTGAGATTCATACGTGAGCGAGGCTAGAGTCCGCTAGACGAGGTGTGTTAAGGTAGACGGGGGTTCGTCAGGCCAACTTTAGATTAGACGGCGCAGGTTAAATTACAGGAGCCCTACCTCATTTCAAACGAAAGCAGGTGAAAATATTAATTAATCGTGGAATTTCCAATACTAATTAGATTTTTCAGTGTATTTAAATACTAATAACTAAATACATCAAACGTATTTAACTACTTTAGTTAAATACATTAACCCATTTTCATTTTAAGCCCCAAAAGGCAGTAATCTAGCTACATATATATTCGGTTAAAATTAATGCCGTAGCGTAGGTTAACAATAGTTTTATTTACTCTTTCTAGTTGTCGTAGCTTTAGGACAAGGTTGTCATCTTCTATTGCGTGAAACAGTTTGCCGGTACTGAGGTCGTCGAACGCTGGCTGTGCAGAGGTAATGGCTTCCATGGATTCGAAGTGCTGCGATTGTTGCGACGAGTTTCAACCTTGGCGAAGGCATCATCAGGCTTGTTGCATGAGCTTGTTATGTGCGCTGAGTAGAAGCAAATTAAAATCTGATTTGGTGAAGGAAGTTGTCTCATACATATAAGTTTCTTAGCGCGTAGTGTGTAGCTGGCTAGTTGCTGACTGGCGTGCGGCTTGCGAGAGGAACCAATCACGTGTCAGGATTGGCCATCACTGCTGCGGCTAGTAGCTCTCCGTGTAACTTTAGTAGACAGCTGGTTCCTGTGCTTTGTCCATTGATGATTCGTTTCAGATTGCGAATCAGCAGGGATTCGATTATTGGGAGGCGTAGGCTGTCGTTCTTCTGGTAAATTATTTTGGTGCCAGTTACTAGCATTTCTCCAGTAAGCTTTAAATTGTGATGTTTTGCGTTTGTGCTTTTATACCGGCTAATGATAAATGAAGGGTGAGCTGCCGGGATACTGTGGAGGTGTTCATGCCTACGTACATATGAGGTTTTCTGGAGCTTGCAGTCTCCAGTTTCACAGGTATTCTCATACACGACGTTGGTTCTTTTCAAGTCTTGCTTTTCACTGTTTGGGTTGTTGCGTATGATGAGGCTGCTGATGGTTGAGCTTTTGTAAATGATGTTCAGTTTCAGGCTGTCGTTGTTATTGATGCATCTCGTGTTTGATTTTACGATGTGCTTGAGGATCTTCTCGTCCCAAACTACTCATGTTTATATACATATATAGAGAGTGTGTGTATGTGTGTGATTATAATGGATTGACAATATAAAAGCTTATATTCTGAACTAGAACGCCTCGTGGCGTAAGGGCCGAGACATACCAAAATCAGTTCAGCGAGAAGCCATCCTGCTTGCCAGCTTCTCGCTGAACTGCTTTGGGTATGTTTCGGCCCTAAGACCATCACCCGCAGTAGGGGCAAATTCAACGAAGTCATTTTTTAATGAACGAGGTTAGGGCACTGCCATATTCCTTCCCAGAGAGTAGATCTTCAATAATAATAATATAAGAAAAAATATAACGCCTCGTAGCATAAGACGATCGGCCGCGGTGGAGGCAAATTCGCTTAGGGGGAGGAAAATTCAATGCCGTCATTTTTTTAGCCAGTTAGGTCTAGTTTTGACTATTATTTGCCCAGTGTAGTTGATACATATGATACACGATTCTTTAGAGATTGAAACATCCTAAATACAAAAATCGCAACCATTTTTTAGGGAAATGCTTACTTTTCGAGATATTTGAGTATGAAGTTCAACTTTTTCCCTACCTCATACCGAAGAAAAACATTCCATGGTACCCATTTTTTCCTAAAGTGGTAACAGTAATATTGACTAATTAAAGTAGGTTTTTTGGTAGTAAATAAGGTTAGGTTAGATACAACCAAAAAACCTTCTTTAATTATCAGTATTGCTGCTGCCCCTATTAAAAAAAAATGTTGGGTACCTTGGAATTTTTTTCTCCAGTATTAGATACGGGAAAAATAGAACTTCAAAGTCAAATATCTCAAAAAGTAAGCAATTCCCCAGAAAATGATTGTGATTTTTGGATTCAGGACGTGTCAGCCTATAAAGAAACATATATCATATGTATCAACTTGACTGGGAGTAAGGGTAAATAATTAACCTTGTTTTTTTTTTTTTGGCAACGGTCGCATTTAGGTCAACACACAAATTCACCACAAAAGTTATGAACATTGCTCAACTCCTTTGACCACTTTTTGGGTGGATAGACAATTATATATACATACACATTTTTTTTTGAGACGGTGTGAATGTAGATGTCGATTACGAGCAGTTGAAGAAATTTTGTTACCCACGACGCGCGTTTCGCAATTCAACAGCTCATCAAGTGGGAGACTCAATGTTGTTAATTTCACACTTGCAATTAGAAATTTTAGAGAGGTTACCATAGGAAGGTGTACCTACGATACCGGATGTTCTATAAATATAAATGAAATCTTCAATGAAGCATATGTTTCGTTTATTTTTAACTACAGTCCGATGCGTTGACACCAATTACTGCACTGAACTTAAATCTTTAACGAAAACGTTATCACCTCTCTCACTTCGTTCGCGGGTGATAAAAAGTCGTGATTAAGTTACAGCTCTGTAAACATAAAAAGCATAAAAGAATCTAGAAGCGAGTGGTTTCACCTTGGCACTCTGTCATTTTGCTAGAGAAGTGAGTGAGAACTGCATCGGTTTCCTGATTGAATTGGAAACATGGGAACGTCCATTACCCAGTTGAATAAATTATAAGAAAAGGCAAAAATATGCGATAGATATATTATTACAAAACATAGATTTAATTTATTAAATTTCTCATAACACGGCTAGCCCTGGGAGACTCACGCCAAGTTCTTAGTACAGTAGTCGGGTCAATATATGGAAAATACCCCTCACCCCAAAAAAATTTCTACGAAAGGTTTCTCAACTTATTCTGGTAGGTTATAATGTATTTTTAACATACTAGTAGTTTACCAAAGTATTTGACACCCAGATAAGAAAAATTATGTTGGCTCCTTATGTTCCATGCTTTGGGGGTTGAGGCGGCATTTTCCATATATTGCAGGTGTGACCGAAACACAGAAAGAGGATGGCTCAGTATCACAATGTATTTTCAATGTGTTATCAATTACAGGATATTTCTAAACAATAACACACACAAGAAATTGTACCCAGTCCAAATGTGCTGACCATTTGGCTCAAAAAACACAGTAAGGGGACCGTCTCACCACAAACATTCAAATTTCAAACTTTTTTTTTCACCTTACATTAACTATACATCAGACGGACACGCAGGCGAAGTTTTAGGCAGTCAGTGCGACGCTAAGCGTGCAGAGCATGGGGATGGAGGAGGGCGGGCGAGCCTTTCATAAAAGTTTATGTATTCAGCTTTAAAAATTTTTAATAGCGAGCCGATCTGCATGAAACTTGGTATAGTTATGCAAAATCGAAAAAAAAGATTGGTTAAACGATTGTACATTTTTTCATTTCCTCCCCAGAAAACGAGTTTGGCATATTCAAAGGAAACGGAACCTCTTTTCCTCCGTTTTCTTTCAATAACTCGTTTTCTATGGGGAAGATGGGATAAAGTACACGAGTGTAACCCACACCTTTTTTTCTTTTTCGCATATCTGTACTAACTTTCAGGATAGTCTGTGCAAAGATGAAAAAATGTTTGAAGTAAGAAAAATAAAAAAACTCAACAGAGGAAAAATAAAAAAAAATTATTATTGTACTGTAGCAGCAGATTAAAGATTCTGACACTGACTCTCAAGGCCGCAGGCTCAAACCTGGCTATCACCAGGAAAGTTCCTCCCAGCGCTGGCGTGATCAGTCAGCATCCGGTCTGTGAGCTGCTGTGGGTTTACTGACCTTTCCAAGCAATGGGGAGGGTTGGGGCGCAGATTTTCGCATGGAGCCTTCCGCCACTGGCGCCATAGCTCTAGACCAGCGGTTCCCAGACTTTTTCAGGCTGGCACCCCTTAGAAGCCAGGTATGTTCCTAACGCCCATTCCAAGTCACCAATTGCAACAAACATTCGCACACGCAGTTTTTGGCATGGATTGCATTTGAATGGTGGTTAGATACAAGCATGTGGGTCATGAGTAACATAAACCTAAATCAGTAACCAATTTGATCACTTACTATTAGCTGCCAGCAATATGGAAGAATTTATGAAGACTTCACTGGTAACCATCCTGATATAACAAAACGCATCGTGTATTTATTTCGTGTCCGCTTCTTAAAGAAATAGGTAAAAAATAGGCCAGGCTGCAGATTTCGGAATCAAGATGCGTTTTCAAGGAGATCGAATACCAGGTTCCAGAATATGACAAAAGTGAGATCCTTATACCTTAATCTGAATACAGTTGTCGCTTGAAACAGTTCTTTGCTTCGGAAAATGAAGATATATGCAGTTTCTCTTATGGCGGCAACGGAATCTCTCCATACGTTCTACTTTTTCCATACATCGGAGCAGATGTTTGCTCTCAGTTCACGACGTATAAATTAAATGGCCGATCAACAAAGCAAAGACGAAGCGGTGATTTTTAGCGGGGCGGCAGACAATATTTTTCTAGCTTGCTGCTTTCTATTGACTGAGATTTTCGCCTCAAGAGAAAAAGGAACTTGGATGGACTGCAGCCCAATTCTTCAGTAGCTATGATGCCCGGCGAAGAATTGATTTAATTCAGCAATGCTTTGCTGCTTGTTAAGGTAAAGTTTTTTTCTGGTTTTCTTCTCGGGTAGGGGGCGATTGTGCTGCTATAGATGAATTGACAGAGAGAGCACTCATCTCTTATGGCAATTATAGTTGGCCTTTGTAGCGCATTCTCTAGAAGCATATTAGTAGGTAACGGAAATATGTTAAATGAAGACGGGTCTTCAAAAACCTATCGCTGTCATTTTTGACAGCGCGGGCACTCTAGTAATAACATATTTCACCAATCATGTTCATTATTAATACGATAGATGGGCTTGATGGGATTATCAGCTTCTCAACTAACAGTTTCTCGATTAGAAGGAGACGCAAATCCTCTCTTTTAGCAATGTTCAACTTTTTTTTCTTGAAAAGAAGCAACATGGGCGTACAAAAGCCCTATTGTACTGAACACGAATTTCATTTGTTCTAAATGCTGAATAGCATCGAGAGAGTTTTTTCCCAAAAATCCTTCATACGATTCAGATTTTGGCTTCAACTCAATAGTATTTTATACTGAAGCGGATTCTTGCTCAGCCACTTCGGTTTGGCAGTTCTGGCCCCACAATTTTAAAATGAAGTTAACTGTCTTCCAATTTTCTGCCATCTTTGAAGGATTTGTAGCTCGTCCGTCTCTGTACTATTTATTCACTCAATATTCTGAAAGGGGCTTGCTTAAACTTAGTAGCAGTATTGGATAAAGGTTTACTAGCTCTACATGCAATACTCCCGTCTCAAGTGTAAGGCGGCTCAACAGAGTTTTATTGGTCTCACAGATTTATTATTATATTCCTGGTTTTACCACCGCAACTACGTCATACGACGTGATCCAAGCAGTGAGACTCAGTTTATTATGTCGCGTCAGTATATGAATGCTTTAGCTCGGCATTCCTGCTGGAAAGTCGCAGTTAGCCGAGGGCGCTACTGCTGGCGGGAAAAGGCGCAGAAAATAGAATTGGTCTCACAGTGTCCAGTGCGCAACTACTGACAGGAAATAAGGCGTAAAGCATCTCCAACCCCCCTATTTGGCAAGGCTACTTGCTCAGATACACTGCACTAGGTAAAGAGATAAAAAGACACGAAGACAGAAAAAAAAACACAGATGCGGAGGGTCCCTTCCGTGGCCACTAAGCCTGGGATAAGTTGCTTACCACTAGTCAGCGACCTCCTCACCAACAGAAGGGGAAATATATATAGAAGAAGTTCCTAACTATACAAAGCAACCTCGTTAACAAGAGCTGCGGCCAGGTGCAACATCCCCATCGGAAAAGGCACTCATGACAGATCTTGCGTTCGCGAGACCCAAATCGCAGCAGCGTAAAGCTATAGGTTAATAATAAGGCGCGTATCACTAATACCGCCTTAGATCATTCTACGTACTTGGCCACAATTTTGTGCAGAGTCGGAAAGATGGTCATACATCCTCATAGGGAGAGTAACGGCATTCAACTTTTTCAATGTGTTCACTCAATAATCGAGCCAGTAGGTGGAATTGATATACCATAGCAGCATCAGAATTAACACAAAGATAGGCGTATATACACTTCTGGTCGTGGTGTCATCATTCTGCATTGCCCGGGGGACATTCGTGATTATTATTCTTAGATCCTTGAGTGAGTGAGATATAATTTATATTTACTCGTACTGCAATACCGGTACATATTTGCTGTATGCGTACAATGAAATGTTTTTTGGTCCAACATTTTGATGCACCAAAAAGGCTGAAGCACGGCAGTTGCCACATATGTAACTAGACTTCTCTGAGAGCACATACCTCCGCCAAGCGAGGCAACGGTAGCAAAAAATTAAAATTGGCTCTGAAACCATAATTTTCTTTGTATAAACTACAAAATCTAATCATTAATGTCCGTTGATAGTAATTACAGCGTGTGAAATTTTCTTGAAGATCCGTTGATAGTTTTTTGAGTTATACTGCTAACAAACGTTATGACAAATATGAGTCAACAACAACATTACTAACAACCCCTATAAATTTCATAGAGATTCATTCATTATTTTCTGAGTTATTGTGCTAACAAGCATACAATTAAAAACAGTGACGAACGAACGAACAAACGGATCATTACCAAAATTTGGTCATCTACTCTTTGTTATATACCTAATAACTCATGTTAATTTCATACAAGTCCATCCATAACTTTTTGAGTTATGGTATTGAGAAAAATTAGGCAGACAAACAAACAAGCAAACAAACGGATGGACATATATTCACCAAAAGTTAATCATTTGTTTCTCCTAACATACCTAACAATCTCTGTAAATTTCGTGTAAATCGGTTCAAAACTTTTTGAGGTATCTTGGTGACAGACAGATAAAGAGACAAAGACTCAGACAGACAGACAAACACGACGAAAACATAACCTCCTTGGTGGAGGTAATAATAATAATAGTAATAATTTTTATTGAAAGACTTCACAATTAAAATCGAAACAGGTGGACATGAAAACATCAGAGAGCACAGAGCAGGAGTTGTCAGTCTTTGCAAGCCCGTTGGTAGTGCTTAGCACTATTTGGGCAGTTTTCACGAAGCTATGCTGCCTGTAATGACATACATATATTTAAGGGCAACATACCAAGCCATCGCGGCAAACGACTAGGGTCGCCGATGAAGCCAAAAACTGCACTTAAGCACCTGGGCGGGGCCGCAGCGAGCCCAGGTGGTGCTAGGGAGGCAGCAGTATCGGACATGGAAGTATGTTAGATACAAATAGTGTCAATGCCTACATCTTCCACTGCAAGGTTGATCCCAGAAGAGTAACAGCATGCAGAGCAATAGGAAGGAGCGTGGAGGTGAGAGGAAAAAAAGTAGTAGGGCGGGCCGAGATCGCGGCCGGCCATGCTATTACTCTAGGGGTGCTGTTTTAAATGCTGTAGAATGGACAAACCTAACTAACCCAACCCTAATGCCTGTGGCCATCCCTCGCCTTCTGAGGGGATGCACACATCAGGCCGAAAAAAAAAAACTCAGCACCACAGAGTAGGAGTGGGACAAAGAGAGAAACAAAGTAAGGGTCAGTACTAATGATGTGACCCTTAGAGAAAACCTAGGCTACCTACTGGAACGAGGTCACGGAACAAATATTTTCCTTAGACACGGAAACATTTACCTACGCACAAATACATACTTAATTCGCGCGTATACATATTCACGCAATACAATAAGAGGCGCACATTATTATTGTTTTATAGTTTAAGCCTCCCTACACACAGAGAACACTTTATCCAAAAAAGGAAGAAAGGACACCAAGAATACCAAGAGAGACATGGAACACATGCACGAGTCAACGCACATGGGAACAGCAAGTCGGGAAAGAGGAGGAGGAACAGTACATAGCATCGTCAGTAGGAGCACGAAGATGAAAAGAAGCAAAGTGGGCATGAGAGACAGACGTCCCCAAGGCCTAGCTAATGGCTAAGGTAACCTATACAATTCCCCTGGGGGAACTGCTCCCCACAAGTTCACGACATAGTATAAGGGAACCTAACTAACCGTACCATGGGGCCTATGACCCATCCTACGCCTCTTGAGGGGATAAGAGGTACACAAATCACTGACTCGGGGTACCATATGCCCCAGAACGATAGGCCTAGCTGGCGCCCCAACCATGCAGCGAGTTCAACAGTGGCACACCGAGCTATCAGAATAGAAAAGATAGCTGGCAGCAGGGCGACCAGCGGCCCAGTCCCAGAAAGCAGCCGGGGCAATGCTCTGGGCCCACTTGAGCAACTACCACCAGCGCCAAATTACGAAGAACTTCGAGGGAGAAAAAAAGAGGAAAAAAAATGAAAAACGTAAAGAAATGTAGCTGAAATTGGTCATTAAGCATCAAGAAAGTTATGCTGAGACATGATACGAGCTTTCAAAAGTTTTTTGAATTAAGTAAAGGAGTTTGTTGATTTGATTACGAGTGGCAGATCGTTCCAGTATATAACTACAGTGTAGTAAAAAGAGGAATATAATTTGGAGATATTCATACAATAGCCATTTGGTACCTATTGGGTCTATTCTTCTATAATGAAAAAATATAACTCTAAGTTTTAAATGCTAAATTCAATCTTTCTGGCATGTTTCCTTATCTCTGGTTGATGATAAAACGTAGGATATCAGCTGATCGCGTCCGTTGGTCAACAGAAGTCTAATACTGTCGCGAAAGCCAAGAGTTTTGAGAGGGATCGAAGCTTAGATTCAACTGGCACTCTATATCCCTAGGCGATATCGATGTAACGTTCTACTCGTCATACAGCTTCAATAATTATTATGGATGAAAAGTGATTTGTTGGATTTATGGAATGATACTTGTTCCCCTTATATATATGAAACGCTGTACCTATATAGAGATTAAGTAGAAGGATTAACAAGCAAAGCTGATACCAATAAAGTTGTCTGTAGACTTAGCTGTCCTATCGGTTGAGCAGCGTTTTAACTTGGAGAGTCACACTCAAGTGCTGTGTGGAAGCGTCAGATTAAAGTATCTAACACTTTGGGATTTGCAACTATCCATTTCTTTACCTAAGTATGCATTGAACATGAAAACTCCGAATGCTAATCCATAGCCTCCTATGACACTCTTTTGCTTCAACGCCCCTCTAACGACCTGCAGTTTTTGCCTCATCGCCCCTACCGCCTCCTCAGAACTTACCAGCGCCCACAGGGGGAGATATAGCTCACTTTGGGAACCACTGTATTTAAGGAACTTGAGAAAAGCGTTCTTGGCTTCACTTCTGGTGACTGGCGCAACCTTTTTTCCTGCTGCGACGTGCAGAAAAGTTGATTCAATTTAGCAGGCACTCAGGTATGATAATTGTGGGCTCGGTATCAGAGACGCCTCACCGTATCATATCAGTCGAATTTCGTCCCGCAAGTGAAAAGCTGCCTCATCGAAGGAAAAAGTCAAGTTGGGAAAAATACTTATTGCAACGAAATTTTTGGGTTCTCCACTCGTCTTTTTGTTCTTACGACTTGGAAGAATGTCTCATCCCTACTTTTGTCAATCATCTACAATATAATAAAGACCGATATGTATTTATCGGTTTGTTTATTTATTTACTTATTTACTAGTGTACCGGGCCGTCAATAACTGACGGCAAAGAATTTATGGTGTTACCTCTCCATTGATCACAATTTTGTTAGTGATTTACTTATGCAGAATGCACTACAACTGCCACCGTAAAGGAACATAAATAGGTAAACATGTTAGTCCTAAATTCTGCTGAACAACGCCGACCTTCCTTCGGTGACACGCTGAAAAACAATGCTTTTTTTGGCCAGCAGTCGACACGCTCCTAATAAAAATTGAGCTCCGTATCCATGCTACTCGATGATATCATACAAGTCACGATTTTTTTGCCCAAGCGAAAAATTGTTCTGTTGAACGAAGAGCCAAAATTGGATAAAATTATTTACTACCATGAATTCCTCATGTTTTTCACCCGCCTGCTGACTACTGAAAAAATAACTTACAATCTGCTTCGTTGATTATGCAAATTGTGAGTCAATTAGAGCATCAGCGTGGACTCAAAGCAGCCGAAGTTTGGATGAAGGAAAACTCAGAAGAGAGTTTAAATCACGATGTATGAGAGTGCTAAAATTAGCTGTATGTATCTTCACTGATCGGATTTCAACAGTGGCAAAGCAAGAACTGCCTACAGATATAAGTTTGCCATCATGTGCAACCTGGTCTATAGTCTAGCCATCAATTTTCATTGATGACCGCGCAACCTGGTATAATTTTCTCCTATCTGTTTTCTTAAAGCGTGACAGAAAATGGACAGATAAACAAACAAATAAATGGACAAATAAGTACGCAAACAGATTAATTCACATTGATCTATATTATAATGTACACTAGAGGGCCCGTGCTTTCACAAATGACTGCGAAGAATTTGTGTTGATCCTGCTTCATTGATCATGCCTTCCTTCTTACAATGACCAATTTTAAAGATCATGCAGATCACGGCTTCATAATTTCTGAGCATCGGCACTCTCACTTTCTTGCACTGACATAAAAAATTAATTAGTTTTGCAGATAGTTCAACAACACTGAAAACAATCGATTCGATTTTGTATCATAGGTACCCTAGGATATATTTGTCCGATAATTTTTTGATTATTGAAAGCTATTTCGTCGACTACAGTATTGCATCAAAGTTGGAAGAATAGCTGACGTAACGCAATCATCTGTGGGAAGATACTACGAATCAAGATGCATGAGAGTGCTAATGGAAGTTCAGATCTCTTCGGTGCATTGTTTCCAACTTTGACAATGCATAAGAAGTGCATTCAAATATAAAGTCGCTCTATATATTGCCATAGGTTCGATGTATGTATTCAGAAGGTAATAATACTCCTACGAATCAGACTCCATGACAGCGCTAGGAGGAGCTATATTTATTTTCAATTTCAACTGTCGCTGATTAACTGCCATCATCTGCAATCTGGCCTAATTTCCACCAATCAGTTTTCAAGGAAGCTTCACTGGAAGACCATGGACAGCCTCTAACCTGGGCTAATTTTTGCCATTGTGCTAAAGCGTGACAGAAAATGGACAGATAAATAAATAAACAAACAGATAAATGCACATCGGTTTTTATTACCTCCGCCAAGGAGGTTATGTTTTCGACGGCTCTGTCTATCTGTGTCTGTCTGTCACCAAGATAACTCAAAACGTTATGGACGGATTTTGACAAAATTTACAGGGATTGTTCGGTATGTTAGGAGGAACAGATGATTAACTTTTGGTGAAGATCCGTTTATCCCTTTGTTTGTCCGCCTCATTTTTCTCAATGCCATAACTCAAAAAGTTATGGAGAGATTTTTATGAAATTTACATGAGTTGTTGGGTATATCACAAAGAGTAAATTACTAAATTTTTATGGTGATCTGTTCGTTCGTTCGTATGTTCGTTGCTGTGTTTGATTTTATGTTTGTTAGCGGAATAACTCAAAAAGTTTCAAGTGCATCTTTTGAAACTTACAGAAATTGTTAGTAATTTTAAAAGATATAAATGACTAAATTTTGGTGCAGATCGCGTGGTTCGTCTTTATGCTTGACTTATGTTTGTCATAATGTTTGTTAGCAACATAACTAAAGCAGTTATCAAAGGGTCTTAAAAAATTGCAGAAACGCTTAATACTATTAAAAGGCACAAATGATCAGACTTTGGAGTTGACACAAAAGAAATCACGGTTTCAGAGCCAATTTGACTTTTTCGTTACAGTTGCCTTACTTGGCGGAGGTATGCGCTCTGAGAGTACTCTAGTTAGATTGTAGATTTGTTTATTTATTTGTTTGTTCATCTGATTATTTTCTGTCATTCTTTAACAAAACATATCTATGTGGAACTGCCTGCAGAAGTAATTAATTTTTCCACGTCAGAGAAAAGAAATAAGAGTGTCGATGCTCAGTAATTATGAAGCCGTGTACCCTCATCTGCATGATCTCTACAGCTGGCAATTGTATGACGGAAAGCGTGATCAGTGAAGCAGGATCAACATAAATTAGATTAGATTAGATTAGATAGGCGGCAGTAGACGAACCAATAGGCCCATTCCCAAAGAGACACCGGAACATACGCCCCGGCACTCTATGAGCTATTGCCAGGACAGGAGAAAGAG
>LQNS02278091.1:33568912-33580190 GCA_001587735.2 Parhyale hawaiensis | reverse complement strand
CTGTTAGACTGTTTTGGGATGGAGTACATCCTCCCACGCTCCCAGGCCCCATGGCTACGCCAGTGCTGGGAATTATTATCAGCCAAAATAACAGGATGGTCTTAATATATCGAATCCCAGGGTTGTAGAGTAAGTGCGGCATTACCATGCTCAAGTATGAGAGTTTCACGGGTCCGTCTGAAAGGCCTTCAAAGCCGTGAAAGTTTCACGGGTACAGCTAGTAAATTATTATTATTATTACAATGAGGGTTTTCCCGCCGTATCAGAAACGACGACTATATAACAGCGATCCAATTTCATGCAATATAGTTTAGAAGTTGAGTCGAACTCAGATGAGCTCTTTTAGTACAATCTCGGCCAGGTGCACCATGTCTGGCAGGAAATAAGGCACGAGCATTTCTAACCTTACACTGCTCGGCCGAACGTAATCGCTCAGCCTTGCGGCGCAGGGAAAGAGACGAAAAACGAAAAGAGAAGAAGACAGAAGAAAGCGAACACTCGTGCGGGTGGTCCCTTCCGTGGCCCCCCACACGGGAGCAAATAGGAGTCCCATGGGATGGGTCGCTTACCACCATTCGGCGGCCCACCTCGCGGAACAGAAGGGGAAATATAGAGGACCTACCTAACTTCACAGAACTACCCTCAGCAGGAACTGCGGCCAGATGCTACATCCCCTGTGGAGAAGGCACTCGGGACCCTCTGAAGTAATAAAGAAGAGAGAAGATGTAAAGTAGTTATACTAACGGTACCACCACGAGAAGGTGCAGTTCAGCTTGAATACAACTATACTAATAGTATCCCAGAGATCAAATCCTTGTCACTAGGTAGCAAAACGTCCCTTTACCAGTGATAGCTACACTTCATACGTACCAGTAAACGGGTGGAAGGGGAAATTTCTTCATAATCCCTGCTTGGATGCGTGGCTTGGTCCAAAACTTGAGCAAAATGCCATGGCTTCGATCCGTTTATTCAAATTTTAGGGAATAACTAAAAAATCCATCACCTGTGTGACTTCTTGAAAATTTAATTTTACTTCACATAATAAGAATTTCGATCGGTCCAACATAGGCAAACAGGTTTGCTTCAAACACCTGCAACACAATTCAAAGTGACGAAACTAACGTTCTGCAACTCCGGTCGTTACAAGAGTGGGCTTGGCTTAGATCGACATTGGCGACCGAGTTGAACGCGCCCTCAAGTGTTGCTACGCCAGTAATCTTTCCACTGCTTTCAACATCGGTCCAACAGGGAGCAATTAATAGAAACATTCAAGCATTTGAATGGCTTCAACGACGTAGTTACCTACAACGGGACACTTTGAAAGAGACCTTAATGATCGCTTGCGAAACAACGGTCAAAAACTCGAAGAAGGACCTCAAGTCAGCAGTTCTTTCCGTATTTCATAGTCAGCATTTGGAATAGACTTCCCTCCGCGTTTAAAAATCAGCTTGACATACATTGAGAGAGACATCCTCCACAGCTAAGAACGCATCCTCCAGGAGTCGCGAGCTCTTATCGGCCAAAGCTTCCTAGGCCACCTTAATCCATCTTCTCTCTCCCGCTCCAACTACACTGCCTGACATCTCTAAGCTCCTCATATCAACAGCTCTTGATCGTGCTTGCGTGCATTCATGATCTTCACTGTGGCTAGGATTCTTCCCCTTTTCTCCAGTCCTATGTATCCTACTAACACAATGGCAATAGCTCATAGAGGGCCGGGGTGTAGGTTCGGTGTCTCTTTGGGAATGGGCCTATTGGTTCGTCTAATGCCGCCTATTTAATCTAAATACGAACGTTTTTCATGTTATCCAAAGAAATGATTGGGCTGTTGAGCAGAATAGAAGCCGGCAAAGCTAATCTCTTAGGGAATTAGGATCATTGGAGCAGGCTGTAGCAATACATGCTTCATAGGCCAATTAGTAATGAAAGGATGATCAGGGAAGATTATTATTATCATAGTGGGTAGGGTTACTATGATCAAGGAAGAATTTTCAAAAAAATTCGCCTTCATTTCTGACGGCTGGCTGGGCACACGAGTGATATACGAGGCGCAGCAGTTGCATATAATACTGCACGCATTGCCAGCTGTGCTCACACGTGATTAAACTAAAATGCATCGGGATGAATAAAATGCAATATATTCTTACAAAAGAATTTTTATTCTTGTACAAAACTTAAGGGCTACACACATACATACAGACACACAAGTCAGCATCACAAGCACCTCTCACACAATCTGCGCCCCGCACGAACGATAGAAGCAAACCAGCAGTCACCGCAAAAGGAACCGTCAGCACCTTCTGTTAGCGACGTATGCTTCAGTAACTGACGCAAGCGTCCGCAACACTAACGCGTTGATGAAATCTCACATTAGCCAACACTATTTCGAGCGAATCTGGATCAGAATCTTACATCGGATCTACAGGCGGGAATCAAAATTGTACAACTTGCAACAAAGAACCGTCAATTCCGCTGGTCATAAAGTACTGATAATTTTCCCGCTGGTTCACGTGCACTCAGTTCGGTGACACAAAGAAGTTTTACGTTTTTCGCTTTCATAAAAGAGCATCTGGTATGTAAAGCACAGTTGCTGAAGACTATTGCAGGTGAAGGCGCCAAGTGGCAATGAGCAAGATGGACGCACCAGCACGAAGTTAGTTACGCACCTTTAGCAGTGCCTGCGATAATATTTAAATTGACAGCTGCCCAGGAAAGAACTGGGCAATGTGCTAAGAGCAGATTTATGAGCGGCATCTGATTGTAAACCTGTGAGTTTTTTGCTTCATCAAATGTGATCATTTACAACGGAACAGCCATTCATAACAAAAGGCTACCGATGTATCAGATATGCTGCGGTTGTCACAAAGAAATGCACCAACGCCAAGGTATTATCGAGATATTTTGCGGTACGTGCAAGCTACAGTAGGCAACCAATGCAAAAGGCCATCCAGTATACAGTCACCGTTCTCCTCATAGAATTTTTATAACCAGTAGTTATTCCCGACTACAATTACAATTTTTCCAACCGTACGCGGATAGGCAGCCTAACTGCCTCCATGTGTGCCCCACACACAGTCGTCTTCAGTAGCTTCACCTCATGGCCACTCCAGTGGTTCCTCTGTCGCACGTGACCTGCAGCACCCATACAATTTCAGGACCCAGGTGACATGCCGCTCTGAGCTTGAGTGCTCCCGAGCATAAACTTGGTAACAATTGATGCTTGCTGAAACATTACATTAAGTGCACAAGATGGGAAAACAGTAATAGTAGTAAAAATTTTACTAGCGCACCTGGGATACAATTTCTATATCGCGCCGAACTATTCCTGCGGTTTAACACAGGCTCGTGCGCCACTAGGACGCAAAGTACGTCTCGTTTCAAATCATCAATTGTCTCGGCTTTCTGCCGGCAGGTCGCAGATTGTAAAATGGAAAACAGAAATGACCGCTAGTTCTGGGATGGAAATTTGATTCGAAACTCTCAAACATTACCGCCTTGCATGAGAACATCGGGCAGAAAAGGAACAAACACGCAATAAAGCACATGAACAATTCAGCACATACCATGCGACCCTCGAGCACGGCAGGTGGCTGAAGAAAAGTTAAGGCAGTCCTCGAAAGCACTTCACCAGTGGGCTGTCTGGGTTTGCTTAACGCTTCATTGAGATCTATATATCCATCTGTTGAAGCTTGGTCGTAGTTTTAAAAGAAATTAGTTATTGCAACAGATGAAAGGAACTCCAAGTTAAACACAACCTCAAGTCGCAGCAAGAGAGGTAAGCAGACGGAACCAACCCAGCGGTAAGGCACTCGGGTGCAGCGAGGCCCGCAGAGCATCTGACACTCCAAAGAGCGATTCACGGGAACCTTGGGTTAGATATGAAGACAATACACGGCTGAGGCGAGGCAGTAGGTAAGGCCAAATTTCGAGGGCTGTATGAACCACCCAAATTACAAACGACTTCAGGGCAGACATGTGAGGTCCACATCGAAGAGCGGCTAACACGGCACATCGTTTTACCAAGCATAATCAACACACATGGGCAAGGAATGTGCGCACACATTATTACACCTAACTCAATGAGCGCTATGACAGCACAACATAGACACACACACACACCCAAATGACGATCCAAGCACCAACATGCACTCACACACACACAAACATATGCCAGAGTGTGCCGCAGTCACGGGAGAGGCGATAGAAACGTGAACGGTTACCAGAACCAGACGATGCACACAATTTCCAAGGCATTTTATAAACAACTAGAACAAATTAAAATGGAATACTGTATAATTAAGCGTTAGAGTGAAGATCACTACTAAGTTAAATTTCGTAAGCATTCGTGCCTGGCAGGACAAGAGCACTCAGAAAAATCAATATATAATAGCGTCACCAAATACAGTAATACTAAAGCTAATATAAAAAAGTTGGCAAAACTAATGCACCAGGCACTAGAAATGAAGTCAAATGTTCTTAGAATGAAACGACGCTCTGGTTTTGAGAATATATCGAGGGCTTAGAGCCAGAAGTGGCCATGTCCATTTTTGACGAAATCTGATTTCTCTCACAAAGTGGGTGCCCGTGAGGTATATTTTTAGTGTCACGGGAGTCTACACCATCTCTTATCACGCCATATATCTTCTTAATGAATATATACGGCATAAACACTTATGACTCTAAAAATATGTCTCACGGGCACCCACTTGGTGAGAGGAACCCGATTTCGCCAAAAATGGACATAGCCACTTCTGGCTCTAAGCCCTCGATATAATTCTTATGCAAGTATTGAAAGGTACTGCCCGCAGCTCTAAGATGGTGCCAAGTCTGGTCACTCCCTTATATATGATTTTCACTTACATTTTCATTTTAATATAATACTACGCACGTTTTCGATATGCAACAGCGTCAAAGCAAGTGATTAAATGCAGTGTACGTATACCTATTGTTTTGTTTACTGTGGTATTTATTCTTCTATTTTTCTCATTAGTTTTTGGCGAGGGGTGACTGAAGTTTCGCACCACCTTATAGAACAAAATGAAGGGCAACCAATGGGGCACATTCCTGAAGGAGTTGCCCCGTCGACAAGACTACCGGAGAGATCAGCACAGCAACATCACGACAGGCGCCACACTCTGGCAAGTGATATACAGACGAGGCAATGCTATACAATATGCTCAGATGTTCAGAATAAACCAAGATACCACCTTAACTCTACGTAAATAGTCCCATCATTTCATGAGTGTCTAAACAACAGTGAGCATCGAGCCAGGCCTGTGCCCGCCCCTGCAAACAAGAGGTCGCTTGTACCAACGTTTCAAAGTTACCGCCCAAAGCGTTCCAGCAGTTACAAGCATTACCAGTACTTTCGGACACAGATAGGGAATATAACCGGAGGACTAACTGCACAAGTGCAGTAACCCAATGAGAGCTCTCATTGTTTTCGGTTTAATTCAGTGGGTTACATCACTTGTCAAATCAGTCCTCTAACAGCAAACGCTGACTGGTCAAGGCTCCCAGCAAGTGGACGTCTCCTCTAAGTGCGAAGAGTTAGAGCAGTTTTATGCACACAGAAGGCAACCTATCAGTGGTAGTGTATTGCAGCATCGCAATATTCTCGTACATACACATGTTAATGAAATTTTTACACGAGAATTAACAACAATTTCAATAAAATCATGTGACTCGGATAATTGTAATAAATTCTACCTACATTACATATCCAGAATGCAGTTACTAAAACCTTCAATTCACACTTTCTGCTCTTTCGAATGTAAAAATTACACAAAGATCCAGAGTTTCAGATATAACGAAACTTTCAATTAGGTAAAAGTTCAATACGTGCAATTATATAATATCTGCGGGAAAAAATACCGTAGCTTCAAAGTTAAAATGCGTACTTGCCTATACTGCCACTACACGGCTATCAAAACAAAGGAAGAATTATGTTATCCCTACTTTACAGTCTCCCTACATGCAGCGCTTCTTGCAATCCGAAACGAAGAAGGGACATGAATTATGCAGGGTTGTGCAGTCGGAGTCGGACACTTCTGGGAGGGAAGAGCCGGAGTCGGATAGTCTTGTATTTTGTTAGAGTCGGAGGTTTTCGGTGGTCCACGGAGTCCGAGTCGGACGTTGGCCGGACCCAACAGGCAGGCACTGGAGTCGGAGTCAGCACATCCGAATCGGGAACCCTGCTACTGCGTCACGCAAAACGAGGAACCCATACACAGTAATGACGAAGAAGACAAGAAAAGGAAAAGCAGCAGAAAAAAAAATCATCAGTAAAAGTATGTAGGAAGAACAATAGAAGTGAGGCGGGCACAACAGAAAGGCAGTACAAAGGAACACGGCAGCATAACGCCAAGTTCCCTGCCAACTCTGGCATGCGGGGTCCTACAGAACTGCAGAGGAGCATCTCGCTTTCACAATATAACTGGAGTCATCTAGGGGCTTGAGCACAATACAAATTAGCTACTTCGTGTGTGAGTACACGTGTCCTGTGTGTGGTTCCATGGGAAGAATGATCGCGTCGCTGAACTTGATTGTATCAGCAACATTTGAGGAAGGAAAAAGCTACGTTATGAGATGCTGGCGGGGACAAAGACGAGTGACGAGAAGGTTGGAGAGCAATAAAGAAAGTGCGAGAGATCGACTGTCTAAGACATTGTCTCGTGTCAACTGACAGGAGTTGGAATTTACTTGAGTACTTAAGGGAGAGAAAAGAACAAACGGGAATATTTTATATGATGTTGGAGGTTCTTCGCTAGAGCCGATAGTAGCTAGTGTCGCAATATAAAATCTACATTTTACTCTTAGCACAAGTTTCAGAGATAAGACGTTAGTTCCAGGCAGTGCTTCACGAGCGGATGAAGAAGGGACATCAGGTATGTCAATAGCAGCTTGTTGCCATAATAAATCACCGCGCTGTTTGTCCAGTTAGTAGGGAACGGAGCAAGACAACAAAGCACCGCCAGCAGGATGAGGAGGAAACAAAGTGGCACGAAACTTTTGTAAAATAATGGGGAAATAGCGGCACCTGTGGGAATACAGCGACTGTTCCAAGAGCGGTACATGACGGAGGGGGGGGGGGGCAGGTGGACGACAGAAGAGAGACCGCAACATAGCAACGAGCACTTTATCAGTTAGCTCTAGCGGCACGAGCCAGGGCTGTTGCTTATCGATTTCGACAACAGTGTGGTGAGAGGCTTCAGCTCCTTCGTTGCAACGACGGCAAGCCATAAAGCAGTAAATTTAAGAGAAATAAAAACAGGGAGGGGCAAAATGAGCTTTATAATAAGACTAATTATGCAGTGCCATATCTGGAAAAGACGTAGAAGTCAATGTATAGGTAAAAGAGGCTGTATACAGCTTGGTATGAAAACACCACACGTGCACACAAAAATCGACACAGATATACCAATTAGCGGTTACCCGCCGTACGATTCCAAGTTACACCCAAGACAAGATCCAAAGTTAAGCATTGCACAAATTTTCAGCATCAATATACACGGCACACAGGCTCATATATAGCAACAACAAATTAAAAGTCTCTCGTAAGAGAGCAATCAAATCCTGGACGATAAAAAAAGCAGCACCTGCTTAGCTGCCTGCGCAAGCACTTCGAAAATTGTTAAGTCTGGTTTCACGTTCTGAACTACTGCGTTACAAATATCTGCTTCTCTTCTTCCACTGGCACAGCTCACTACTGTAGACATGGAATACGATGTGCCACAAGTTAACAAAGGATGAAGGCGAACACAGAAAGCTAGTTGCGCATGAAAAGCCCGCCCACTATCGCAAGCGAAAGCGAGGCCATCATATAATGAAGGAAAACACTAGAAATGACACCAAACATTGGAAATTTCATCCAAAAGGCCGAATTAAGACGTACACACGTCAATGAAACCCGAAGTCCACGTGCAGAAGTAGCCACACACCGGATTAACCCATTAACCCACGCGGTGCATGAAGTTAGGCAAAATTAAAACTTTAGCCATTTCGACATATGGAAAGAAACACCGCAGCTTAGTTACACAAAAAAGCAGCATGATTCCAGGGCAAAGTATGTGTCCTATGAATACCCATCTGGGCAAAACAAAAACGTTCATATTGACCACACCCATAACTACTTAGTGCCCAATCGAAATTATTATTATATTGGTATTGTCCAGCTATTTCTGAAACTTAGACAATCAATAGGTAGCGATCTAAGATGATTTACTCGGCTTACGGCCGGAACCACAACGTTGTGCTCAGGCGGCAAAAGATGAAGGACGAAAAGAGAAGACAAAAGAAAGAAGAGCCCGTGCGGACGGTTCTTTCTGGGGCCCTCCGCACGGGCGAAGTTAAGAGCCCCGCAGAAAAAGTCGGTCACCTCGATCGGCGGCCCACCTCGTGGGACAGAAAGGAAATATAAAGAACTTACCTAACTCTACAAAACCTTCTCAGCAGGAACTGCGGCCAGATGCTACATGCCCTGCGGAGAAGGCACCCGGGACCCTTGGGTGCATGATGCCCAAACATATTGTGGTAGGGAAGCCCAACCGAAATGCAAGAGAAAGTAAAATAACACGCAATTACTTGTAGCACTGACAATGTTGACTTCGGCGAGGACACAGGAGCGCACATCTCTGCCTAGCCATGACAACAGAACCCAATGTAAGCTGAGGGCGAGACAACCGAGGTTGTGGACACAACACTAAAGACAGCAAAGCATAGGCTACTTAAAAGGAAGAGGAAAAATGTACACACAGGATTTGTGACGGCAATATACACGGTAAGGCGGCTACATTTTAGATGCAAATAATATAGAACACCCACAGCGGATAATTCCAAACATGTGCTACCTAAATGTTCTTTTTGCTGACGATTTATCAAAGCTATGACGCTCTCAAGTCGTGTCCACTTCCAATTTTACTACCTCTTTGTAGTCACAAGGGCTATCAGCGAGACTACATTTAAATGACACTACAACCTTACACCTGATCAGCCATTCAATGTAAAAAGTAAACATTGACAGAAGCTACTGAAAGTAAAGGTAATGTAAACTTTGACCAAACCCTCACCAGGGAAACCCAGAGGCACTGGTTTGTGCTGTGGATATAGGCCCACTGGCCCCAGAGGAGTAAGTGCGGCTGCAGTTGACCATGGGTCACCAAGAACTGTGGCGCCAATTTGAAGGAAGATTCAAATGACCCGCGACCCCCTCCTCCCCCCTTATCTCTGAGGAAGGCAAGTTCCGCCGCGGCGCAGTGTATGCACACAACTGTCGAGTCCGCACACCTAGTTCAGCAAAGAGCTCGCGTGCCTGGGTTGGCCTCGAACGAGCGACACAAGGTGTATAGAGCTGCGAACGTAAGCATGCTGCTACCGTAGCCTCATGCTGTTACCGTGGTGGTAAATTGTGGCGCAAGACAAACGTTGTTGTATTTACAAACGTACCTTGTAGTAATGTGCGTAAAAATTAAATAGTTGGGCAAATATAAATTAATATTGTAGGTAGAAGGCAACAGGTAGCCGACAGAGCACCTCATGTTTGAATGGGAGGAGAGAAAAACGCATGATGCACAAACGCGCCGAAGGATATTTGCACCCATCAGCAAAGCAAATGAAGGCAGCTATCACAGGAAAGCCCCCGACATAACGCTGCACCACAGACGGCCCACGTCGTAACATCAGCCCCCTCACAACGAGGCCAAGGCGTCATAGAACGATCGGCAGCGGCCAACGATGCGAGTCATAGCTTGACAGCGCGAAGGCCCACACATAGGTACTCGTAATTAAGGCCCACACGTACTCGTAATTCAGGGCATTAAGTACCCATGCGCTTAGGACTTGGGGGAATATTTTCCAAACTTTTTTAGAAGCTACAAAATTACTAATGGTACAAGTGAGGTGCATCATATGTCGACAACAAAGTGGCATATTTATCTCACTCGGTTGAAGGTTACCTATTAATTTTGTTTCTTGAGATACCGACAACCAAATACTGATAGTGGCTACAATGACCAACTGCTTTAGCTTAAATCTTTGTGGTTAGCCTCTGAGACGAACAAGCTTACAGTACCGTACGCGAGAACGTAAAGAATAAGTGAGCATTCGACAAGTAGTTCCCGCCTTCAGTCGTTAATGAGAAATCAAAATATTACCATTACAGAGCCCTCAAGTAGACTACTCAGTCAGTCACCGAGTAGCTATATAATACTATGTACAGTAGTTGAACATAAGATGCGCCAAAGCGTGCACTGCATTAGATGTACCGTAACTCACCATTTAGACAGCTCTTCATCACACACCTCAGTCAACGAAAAGCATTCACACAAAAATATAAAAACAGGGAGACATACCAGTGCTGTACATGTGATGGTAGGAAAGAAAAGTACCTGAACAACTGATACCTACAACGTGAAACCCGGTACCCAGAAACATAAAACTACTCATTATCATTGTGGGATAAGGTACCTATAAATAAGGCAATGAACGTCAAATTAATTATATTGTAGCGGACACTAGCGACTGAAGCGGTGTTAAGTCATCTTCAGCGAGACAGCACAGCGCGTGTGCACCGAATCAGTGACAACACGCGGTAGCTAGGGAAGCGTCCCACACCTCAAGAAGCCACGCAATGCAGACTCGTGCACACAAATAACTTCTGGGTAAATTTGAGAGAGACACAAATCAGCAGTGCAGAAAGAAACCAAAATATATACTGTATTACTCATACCTACTTTGCGGAAAGTAGAGCAGTCAGTATATGTAATATGAACACCAGGCTTAGCAACACAGCTGAAGGAATAACTGATTCGTTTGCGCAAACAGCACTGGGCATCACACAATAATTTAGACAAATTGAGCTTGGGAGAGGAAGCATATGAACGTAACGTTTCGCGGGACACAAGGGCGCGCAGAGTTCTGCTGAATCATTTCCACTACACACGGGGACGAGTATTTGCTGCAAAACTTTCAAGCAGTACAATTTAGCTCAGTTTAAGACCTTTTCTCCAGAGGCGTCTCGCGTGCAGGCCGCCTCGCACACAACACATGATGAGAGCACAGCTCCTATAGCCTATACACAGCAGCTCCAATAGCAACAAAGAAGGCTGGTCTGCAGACACAGACCTACAGTCAATATTTCGCACATAGGTATTCTATTGAAGATTTTGACCTAACGAATAAGATTAAAATAATTCTCTGAGAAAGCTATAATTAATTCTTGCTTCTTTATAAGTATTATACGAAACTTTTAAACAGGAGGCCATCAGAGCGGGGGGGGGGG
>LQNS02278091.1:33519649-33532337 GCA_001587735.2 Parhyale hawaiensis | reverse complement strand
AACAATTTTGCCTGCGATGGAATGAATTCCAAAGTAATATGGTGTCTTCATTTAGGCACCTAAGGGAAGAAAAAAGTTTTACAGATGTTACATTGGCCTGTGATGGACAGACGTGCAAAGCTCATAAAATGGTGTTGTCTGCCTGCTCACCATACTTCAAGGCTTTACTGGAGGTTGGTGAACTGGTATAGTGTTGACTTGTTTTTGATATATCTGTTGTTGAGGTAGTAGCATTAATTTTAGCCTTGAAACACAAGCCTTTCGTGTCCCTTATTTTTACGTAGGTAAATAATAATTTGAAATAAATAGATAATATAAAACATGAAAATATCGTTTTTTGTTGATTTAATATAAATAGTAGGTTTATCCATAGCTAGTTACTGTATGTAGGGTTGGAGAAACCAGAGATTCATGTATATACTGTATTCCATTAATTCATGCTCTATTTGTAAGTGGAAATGGAGCACGCCATGCAATGCTTCTATCGAACAGTTACTGCTGTGGCTGGGCTCTACCGCTCTGCATAGTATTAATTTCCCTATTTTGAGAAATACAGAGGCATATCTAATATAGTGAGGTACCATTATTTTGCTGATGCTGATAGAATTTCCTGGCTTAGAATAATTTTGTATCGGCAGCAAGTACTGTATATGCATATATTTGAGGTCTACTGATGCCACTTTTACAGCCAATAACGATAAGGTATTGTCAAGGTCTGTAGTAGCTAACTTGAGCCCTCTTTGACCCAATGTGGAGTTTTGCGAGAAGAAAAGGAAAGGGATACAATGGAACCCCAACATATGAACTTAATCTGTTCCAGCAGGAAGTTCATAAGTCGAAAAGTTTGTATGTCAAACTAATTTTTCCCTTTGAAATAAATGTATGTAAATGTGATTGGGGTCTAATTGGTTCCAGAGAAAATTTTTCCCGTATGTTAATGTTAAGAAACGTACTAAATTATAATTCAAAGGACAAAAAACATAGCCTGACCTGCAGTAATAAATACCGTACCTGGCTACTACATACCATATCAATAGAAAGTATAGAAACTGTTTTTACCTTTGTGTGTGTAGAAGTGCGTGATGTGTGTGTAGAAAGGCGTGATGAGAAGGTGTATGGGAGGAAGAGAATGAGTTGTCCCATCAAACACTGCGTGGCAGAATCTTTGTAATGCGTGGTAGCTACTGCGATCACTGTTAACCCGATGTTAGCTACCAGTGGGGCTCTAATAATCGTTATGGCGGCTTACAACGGCTGTCAGCTTGTCCTGTGCTCGTACCTGTAAAATACCTCTGCTGTCGCCGCAATAGATACCCAGCTGCTACCGCTGGTTTTGCCCCTGTTTCCACGGTTTTATCATCTTTGTTGTTAGTCTTTTTGCGACCCGTCTTGCCATCTCTTGGGGCCATTCCGATTGCCTACTATTTGTAGTAGCTCGCTCGCGGCAGAGTTCCTCTGTCGTTAGCACTAAGAGTCGTCACACTCATGAAAAGGACAGGTAAGAACTTCTCATTCCGCTCATCTTACTAGTCTTTTCTTCTCTATTTATTGGTCTGTGTTTTCCTCTGCTCTTTATTGTCTCTGTCGTTGTAAAACATGCCTCTGTGTTTTTTTTATTGCTCCGCCCCTACTTACTACGTCATCACCACCACAGCTCAGGTGCAGCCTCCCCTCTTATCGTCATTATTTGACGACTCGCGGTAGAGTCAACATCTCAGCAGCTCCTCTCCTCGTCTAGCTAAACTTGAAGGCCTCAAGTCCGGTTTTGGTACTTGGAGAAATTCGATGATGTGATGTCTTAAGGCCCTCAGAATAACTCTCTAAGCCACCTTTTGCGTCTTAAAAAAATTTTGCATAGAGTTCTGTCTTGAGACTTGGCTTGAAATTGGGCCGTGCTTTATGCATTTAGTACGTTTGTGATTGTTAAGCTTTTATGCTTAGAAGTTTTATCTCGAGTCTCTCTTGGGGACTTCGTAATTTTTTCAGAGTTTTATTTGTGGACGATAGCCTCAATGATTAGGTTTTACACTTCAAATTTCTATCTGGTGTCATGAATAAGGACTTAGAATTTATAGTTAGTGTGGTCCCCTTCTGGGACTTGGTATTAGGTAAGGTGATGAACCTCAGATATTCATCGTGGCTACCTAGGCGGTTTCTCAGTTCTTACGATTCTCCCGTCTCGATTTTACCCTTTGAAAATGTGTGCAGTACGTCGTGTGGGCTTTGTACGAACTGGAAGTGTTTAAGAAATTGAAGTTTTTTGAGGTCAGCGGTTCACTATTGCGGAATTAGCCGTTTTTGTATTTGACTTCCTCTTCGGGCCTTAGCACATGGAGTGTCGAGGTTCTTAATTTAAATGCTTTTGTTTTATGAATTTGAAACTAGGAGTAGGGAAGCTGAGGTATTGATTTTTGTTAACGCTGGCCCCAATTGGGCTTTTTAAACCTCAGTTTCGGTTCAATTTTACGGGTGATTAAAACAGGGCAAGACAGCCCATAGAATTCAGCGTAGCTATTTGCACTGTAAAAGCTAACAAACTTTATAAATTTAATAGACATTTCTGGCTCTGCTGAGATATGGAATATCTACTGCCTGTACATACTACTGTTTTTACGAAGCTTAAAACTTTGTATTTCTTGAAGTGCTCCAAATTAAAACATTATGGGTTTGTAACCTCAAAGAGATGTACTGTATATTAAAGAGAAGAATCACAACGAATCGCTTGCCTTTGCTTTTCAAAGTTTTGATGGGGTGACGTTTGATTAAGGCAATTCCTTCAGTATACTGAGCTGTGATTTACTTTTTCCTTATGGAGTCTGGCCCTGCGGAACTGAGGAGGGGTCTCTTTGGAGTGTAACACCTACTTCGGTAAAGGAATCTGATCATAGCCCTGGATCTACAGTACTTTGCTCTTCCCATATGTTTCTTTAAGTGCCTGCAAGGCACCCCTTAGTGATAGCGAGATCCGTCCTAGGGTGATGGTTCCTTGAAAGACGCGCTCCCCTGTGGTTTACCGAGGATCGTGAACAAGTACTTTCCGCGGTGAGTCCTGGAGGCAACCATTTAGTCCTTACAGCTAACGCAATCCTCGGGCGGCAGCTACAGCAGCTCCCCTCGGGCACACCTTTGGCATCTTTCTGCGTCCTCGCAAGGCGGTATTAAGCCCGTTTTTGGAGCGACTGCCTCAAACAGGGTGCAGGTGGACCGGGCTATCTGGTTTCCTTATACAGGCGGTATGGACAAGGGAGGGGCGAGCCGACTACGTACCCCCACTATCGATCCTGCACTCCAAGATAATGACCCCAAATTAAGACGGTTTCAAAGTTTGTATGATCAATTAGTGAAACGAACGCACACACGAAAGGCTTGTTGATGGCACTATAATAAATATGAACTAGAGCACTCTGAAAGTGCATACCTCCGCCAAGCGAGGCAACGTTAGCTAAAGATTCAAATTAGCTCTGAATCCATATTTTTTTGTATAAACTCCAGAATCTAAGCATTTGTGCCTTAGGATAGTAATAACAGCTTGTGCAATTTTCTTGAAAATCCATTTATAACTTTTTGAGTTTTACTGCTAACAAACGTTATGACTAACATAGTCAAACATACACACTAACAAACCGATCTGCATCAAAATTTAATCATTTATGTATTTTAATATTACTAACAACCCTTATAAATTTGATAAATATCCAGTCATCATTTTAGAGTTATTGTGCTAACAAGCATAAAATTAAAAACCGTGACAAACGAACAAACAGATCATGACCAAAATTTGATCATTTACTCTTTGTTATATAGCTACCTAACAACTCATGTTAATTTCATTAAAATCCATCCATAACTTTTTGAGTTAGGGCATTGAGAAAAATGAGGCAGACAAACAAACAATCAAACGGATGGACATATCTTCACCAAAAGTTAATCATCTGTGCCTCCTAACATACCTATCATTCCCTGTAAATTTCGTCGAAATCGGTTCATAACTTTTTGAGTTATCTTGGTGACAGACAGACAGACCAACGGACTGACAGACAAACACGACGAAAACATAACCTCCTTGGCGGAGGTAATTATAAAGGGGCATTATCTGCAAGCTGGTAGTTCTTGCGGCTTGATACTATGTTAAAAAGCACCTTATGATTCCCATACGCTGTGGTGACTTATGCTGAAGCAGCTATGGAGATACGGTAGGAATTTGGAGACCAATTGTGTGACAGGCCGGTCACAAAAGGACACCATCAGCATCGCCACCATACCTATTACTTGCAATGAATGTTCACGTATAAGTCAGTACCCTAGGCTGGAGCTTTGGCCTAACCCCCAGTTTGAAACTCTAGCCTGGCCCGCAGTCTATTTTCTATATGAACTCTAGATAGTGGCGCAGATCACTGTATCATAAACTTATCAATTGTTACAACCTAGTTATTTACTATATATCACTTCTTTTTTATATGTATATGGCCCTTTGTTTTGTATACGTCACTTATTGACACTTTGGTAGTTATCGTGTCGGAGCACTTGCTGAGCGATGTTTACCTTTGGTTATGACGAAGGGCAAAGCCGGTAGATAGGGTGTTTTTCTCCAAGGTCTCTTTGTGTCTACATGAGAGTGCTCCATTTCCTCGCATGATTACGATAGAAAATTCTCGAAAATCCGAATAAAGATAGTCGCTTGACTGCGAGAGTATTGGATAGGGGTTGTAGTCAAGCTCCTATGTACCAGGATAGTTAGTTGTGTTCCACCTGCAAACTCGAGAAGTTGTGTTCCACCTGCCAACTCGAGAAGTTGTGTTCCACCTGCCAACTCGAGAAGTTGTGTATCAGCTCCCGACTCGAGATGTAATTGCCTTCTGTATCCAGTGATTGTGCCTTGTCTCCTGCCCGTTGTTCTCCACGTGTCTGGTCTCCACAAATATATTTGATGTGTCAACGTGTTTCTCAACCATTGTCCCGAGTGAGGTGAAGCAATTGTTGACAGCAGCTAAAATCAGTTCTCAGTGAATCTGCCGCCAAATCTAAGCCGACCTATTATTTCTTTACTTCTGATGTATTCAGAATCCATGCGGCCTGGCCGTTTTTCGGTGCCATCATTTTGGCATAGAGTGGTAGAAATCCTGAACAGTGTAGCTTGATGCGTGGGCTAGAGATAGTTAACTGTTAATTTTCGGTATCAGGTAATAGAATGCAGTATGATGTCCAGAGTATGGGCCTGCCGTGTCTGTCGTGATTGATTGAATAACGGTACCTACCTTACGTTTCGGAGATTGGGTCGCAGTAAATTAATATTGCTGTTACAATTGTTGTCTGAAAGATCAATCTTGCGGTTAATTGTCAATGCCAGTGCGACTTATTTTGTCATTTCAATTATTTCGGACTATACTCTGCTAATGTGGTAATTTCAGATTCGTCGTTTACCTGATTGGCCATAGTTGCCGTGATTTTCTGTTGGAAGCGAGGGTTACTTTCGAGGTGGCGTTAGTAAAGGGGGATGCTAACTCCTTTACTTGATGACCTGTCACACTAATACTTTTCGGTAGTGCAAGCCATGGTAGATTTTCGGATTTGAATTTATTATTCGTTGCCACCCAAGAGTTATATTCCGATCATATTTCATAGCAGTAATGCGTGTTTCAAACGTTGCGATTACCATTCAACGTTTTTTATAGTTTCGAATATTGCGGTTGTCATTCAACACTTTGCAGTGTCTCAAATATATTGCGATTGGCACTAGACAAGTCGTAAATTTTGGAAAATGTCGAGGTTCCTACTTTGCATTACTTTGAAACATATTGGGGTTGTCATTTAGCTGCGGCGTCGTACGATTGCCATTTAACATCCGGCAGCATTCCATACAGTATGACAGTACGATAGTTTTTTTTTTTTTTTGCTAAGTTGTGAATTTAACGTTGCGTTGCTCAAAATTTGACCTCTTGCGGTTCGAATAGAGATTCCTCTTTCGCATTATTTTAAAGTAAAGTGATGGTCATTTAGCTGCGACATCTGCGTTGCTTGCGAATTAGCGCAACTGTAAAATTTGACATTTGTTCTGAACTTGCGATTTTCATTCGTGCTTCGTAGATCATCATGGCGGTAGAAGCTAATATGGCAGTAACCTTGGAAGAGTTGGCTGACGCAATTTAAAATTTATATATTAACCAGATAGCTCCACCCAGGTCATTTTCGGGACTGGATGCTAATGTAAACTAGTTCTTCTCTTGGTTTGAGAGTTACTGTCGAGCTATGTATGGCAATAATATAGAATCGCAGATGCAGATTTTGCCTAAATTTTATGATAGCGAGGTTAGGTACTTCGTTGAATCTTTTGGATCTGATGCAGACTATGAGTTCGTCAAGCAAAAATTATTGGATTGCTATGGTTCAGATTCTTTCGCAAACGATAGTTTCTTTATAACGACGAGACGTCCGTCTGAGTCACTTTTGTGCTTTTCGGTGCGGCTAGCGACTAGCTATGGCCTAAAACTCGTCGGTCTATCACGAGGACCTGATACGCGCCAAGTTTCTGGGTTCCCTTAGCCCAGAACTGCGGTGACTGTACATTACGGTCAGTTAGATAATGCACCTTTTGACGACATAGATCGAGTGGCCACGCTATTGGAAGGCCCTGTTACTAGTGCTAATTCCAAAATAGTAGAGCAATCCTCCATGGGTACAATAGGCCGAAAAACTAATGATTGTGATATTGACGTTAAGTTAGAACAAAATTGCATGGCTATTGGTAGCGAAGCTGATCCGCGACCATTTTTTAGTGATGAAACAAGTTCTGAATTTCAGTGTAACTTCTGTGGCCAAACACATCTGATGAAGGATTGTCCTCATTTTAAGACTGCTGTATTTTCTTGTGCGTATTGTGGATCACCGGCCTTGGACCTGTCCGGATAAGCCTAACGATCCAGCTGAACCTCCTGCGATTTTGTCTTGATCGTGCAAATCTTCGGTTGCGATAGAACAAAAGGATAAAGAAACACGATCGTGCAAATCTTCTTCGGTTGCGATAGAACAAAAGGATAAAGGAACACTAACTAGTAGTAGTTCTGTCGTAGAGGAGAGGTGTTCACTCCGTTTTCCGTCACATGTCAGTTATCCATTAGAAATATTATCGGGCACTGACTGCTTCAGTGATGATGAACCGTGTTACAATATCGCAGTGGTTAGAATCGATAGCGGACCAAATTCACTATTTCAATCCTTAAGCTACGCTATGTTTGGACGGACTACCATTGCTTATACTATGAGACCGCGCGCAATTGAGAAAATGATTGTTGATCCCGAACGTTATGGATATAAACATGATATAAAGGAGATGACATTTCTACGTACTTTGAATGATCCCGTGCGATGTCCGCCTTTCTCGTGAATTCAGGCTGTAGCCCAAAGTTACAATGTACGAATATGGGTATATTTTCGTGACGGCCCAGTTGTAAAAGTTGAAGAGGGAACGAGAGGTATCATTAGGATGAAATGTATTGGAGAGGTACATTACAACTGCCTACAAGCTGGCAAAATTAGCAATGGGTACAGACTTAGATGTAAATCAGCTAGCCAGGTACAAGTAAACAGAAATGCAAAAACTATCTGCCGTGCAGCCGGTAGGCGTGTTGCGGCATAATTCCCTCTCGGATGACCGTATTGAGTGTTCGTAGGATGCAAGCTGGGGATTTGGTGGCGAGGTCATTGGGTGACATGATAGCGGGCCGCAATGGCCAACCTCTGTCGTCAGGCATAAGGCACAAAATGAGGAAGTTCCCCTCTGCTAGGAAGCGACTCAAGCTTAGGGCCCGTGTATTGATGTATACGTTCCAGCGTGATGACAAAGATTTTGACGTTCCGGTGTTTTCCTTGGTCAAAACTGGCATCTGTTGCAACGGCGCACGAGCCTGTGGCTAAACACAGGAATAGTTTGGCGCGATATAGGCAGTGTGTTCCTGAAGCGCTAGTAAAGGTTTCTACTACTACTACTACTACTACTACTTTAACGTATAGACTATGTGTAAAGTGTAGGTGTAGTGTAACCTCTTGTTGTGTGTATTAGTAAGCTTAGATTTAAGGTTGAATTTAGTGTTTGGAGGCCGGCAGTGTAGAGACCTTGACGCATAGAATGTTTTTTTTTTCTCATCCCGCGATATTGCGCAATCCTCTGTTCTCCCGCAAGTCGAGCTTGCCATCGCGGGGTGGACGCCGCAGTTTAGGGGGAGCACAGGTCCTTCGCATGATTACGATAGGAAATTCAATGAATTCCGAATAAAGATAGTCACTTGACTGCAAGAGTATTGGATAGGAGTTGTAGTCAGGCTCTGATGTACCAGGATAGTCGCGTTTCAGTTGCGAACTCGAAAACTTTTTACCACCTACCAACTCGACAAGTTGTGTATCAGCTCCCGACTCATGATGTAGCTAATTGCCTTCTGTATCCAGTGATTGTGCCTTGTCTCCAGCCCTTTGTTCTCCGCGTGTCTGGTCTCCAACCATTATCCCGAGTGAGGTGAAGCAATTGTTGGCAGCAGCTATTAGTTCTTGACATCTGATGTCTTCAGAATCCATGCGGCCTGACCGTTTTTTGGTGCCATCATCTTGACATAGAGTGATGGAAATCCTAAACAGTGTAGCTTGATGCGTGGGCTAGAGAGTCAACTGTTACAAGTGGTATAAGGACCAATACGGTCCTATTATACAAATTTTGAAAACCAGCCGCTCTATGATAAAAGCGCAATACAGTACTGATACTAGTGAAAGTTGGCAGTTCATAAGTAATATCTTTGGACTTGAACAGTCAATACCGAGTTTGATTGGATCCTTGGAGTGCCTTTATGATTGCCATACCTACACTGTAGTGACAGCTATGCTTAGACAGCGATGGTGTTACAATTTGAAATTTGGAGCGTATTCAGTATGAGGACCAATACGGCCCTATCATGCAAAAGTTGGCGTTTCATAAATAATATCTTTGAACATAGCCATTGAGAGTCAATGCTGAGATTCGATACGAACCGAAAGTGCCTTTGTATTTTATATGCTGTGAAAACAGGTGAGAGGAGGAAGCGATGGAGATATAATATGAATTTCAGAGCTAAATTCGTTAAAGAACCTACACGGCCCTA
The DNA here is from genome assembly GCA_001587735.2 of Parhyale hawaiensis. NCBI lineage: Eukaryota > Metazoa > Arthropoda > Malacostraca > Amphipoda > Hyalidae > Parhyale > Parhyale hawaiensis. The sequence goes on along the minus strand of LQNS02278091.1, from coordinate 33,523,215 downwards.
ATATATAAACAATTTGAAAAGCAGACGTTATCTAATTAGAGCACTCGACCGCACTGATGCTAATGGAAGTTGGCAGTTCATAAGTACGTAGTATCCTTTGAACTTAGCTACAGTCAGTCAATACTGAAATTCGATACGAATCCTTAGGTGCCTTTATGAATTCTTTATGCTGTGGTCACAGTTGTGTTGAGGCAGCCATGGAGAGACAAGATGAATTTCCGAGCTTAATTGGTATGAGGCACGATACAGCCCTATTATACACAATCTGAAAAGCATACGTTATCTAATAAAAAGCACAAATACAGCACTGACACTAATAAAAGTTGGCTGTTCACTAGTATCCGTGAACTTAGCTACAGGCAGTCAATTCTGAAATTCAATACGAATCAGAAGCTGGCAGGAGTCTAGAGTGGGGTTTTTGAATACTTCAATTTGGACTCTAAAATTGCAAATACAACGAACGTTGATATACATAAGCTAACATAAATAAAAGCAGTGGTGAGAAGAAGAATGTTAAGAATTTTCCTTGGGCTGGAGATGCTGGAGCTACGGAAGAAGTTTTACTTGAGTGTTTACTGAAAGTTTCTCGAATTTGGCATTCGTTTCTGGAATTCCCTATACCAGGTGGGCTTTGTCATTTCATGATGTGCTTACAAGCCATGATGAATGGGCAGGAGTCTTGCGGGGTTTCTGAATATTCCAGATCGGATCCCGTATTTGAAAGACTAAATTACCACATGATGCAAGGCCTCTCCCAAAGTTGGATGCTGACTCAATCGTCATCGAGCAAGGCCCTCCACAAGATTAAGGGCTAAATTACTGCATTATGCGAGGCCTCTCCACTAGTTAGATGCTGATTCAGTCGCCGTAGACCGAGGCCCTCCACAAGCTGGATGCCTGCTGTACCGCCTTCGAGCGGGATGAAGGGCCATTTTTGGCCCCGTTAAGCAAGGATTGCTTCCACGAGTTGGAAACTAACTATAATGGCACAGAGCAAGGCCCTCCTCAGGATAGAGGGCTAACTCTGAGCATAAGGCGGGGCCCCCACGAGATGGGGCTAACCTTACCGCCATAGAACTAGACCCTCCACAGAATGGAGGGCCTATCATTCCGCTGTTGGCGGAGGCCCTAACAAAGAGGTGAGCCCCCACATGATGAAGGCTACTATGCCGCCATAGTGGGAAGCCCTCCACATGATGGACTAACCTTTTAGCGATAAAGCAATGCCTTTCACTAGATGAGGTTTAGCTTACCGTAGTATGCAGAACCCCGACTAGATGGGGAGCTAAGCGCACCGCCATTCAGCGAGGTTTCCGGACGATGAAGAGCTAACTTGGCCGCCTTAGGGCGAGTTTCTACAGGCGGGTTTGCCTCCTTACTTCCATAAGACCCTTTTTTACCACGGTAAAAGGCATGGGCGTCCAGAGAATGACCTTTTTATCGTCCTCAGAATGAGGTCCTCGGAAGAGGAGGGCTTAATACGGCTCCCAGAATGGTGAAGTATTTCTGTATCATGCTAAATATCAGTTGACAAAATTAAAATGTACTGTTTTCGGATAGATAATCATCATCAGAATAAACTATAATAATATAACCTATGAAAAATAGAAAAAATTTTTGTTTCAAAATCAGTGGGGGAGCAAGGATGCTGTCGGGAGGAGGGCTGAAATGCAAATGAGCAGAGCTACGTGGAGTGGCTGGATGTCAGCTCCTGTACAGTCGGCAGAAGTGAAGTTATGTATGGACAGTATGCAGCGGTACAGCTGTCATAATATTGAGCTAGGTCTACTTTTATGGATGTGGAGGGACTCTAATGTTGTGAGCTCGATTGGGTTGGAAGAGTCTATGATTGAGAAGTTTTTCCTGCTGATAGGATGATTGTTTTGCTCAGCATGTAGGCGGGGGGGTTGAATGTGAGGGTTTCGCAAGTGATAAGCCGGGTTGATTGCATACACGTGTTACGGTATGAATGGTGAGCGCATGGGCGTGTTGGGAATACATATAGAATTTATTTTTAATTTAACAATAACATATGATAAATCAGAGATAATTAATGAGCAACTTACAAGATATATAAAAAAGAATGAGACACGGACGAGCTGACAATTGAGCTACTGTCTCCTTATTAGCTCATGTGATAATGATGTAGAGCCTGACAGCTCCATTAATATTTATCATTTAAAATATACGCCTATCCTTTTCAGTTCAGTTAATTGGTGATTAATTTGGACACTAAATAATAGTTACACACGAGAAATACAAATCCCAACGCCGCACCAACAACGTTCACTACCGAACATCAGGAGGACAGCCAACCTCCGACATTGAATAAATAATCTTAAATTTAACATGCACATGGCAAATAACGGTGTCTCACCTGGAAGATGGCAGCAACGAGCCTAAGTTGCAGGGAAATTAAAGGCATGATCAAATCTACCTATTATTAAAATCATTGAACATTTACGCAGAAACCTAAACCACAATGTAAACTATAAAAAATCGGACTCAGACAAAAGTCGGGCACTCCTCGAAATTCTATTAACTTGATCATCTGTATATGTTCACAATTAACAATTTATCAGTGCAAAACTTTAGAACATCTGAAATGCGGCTTCAGCTCATAATCTTTATAAGTAGTGACTGCAGTGCTCCTAAAAAACGAGGTTGGAAGATTTACACACAGCCTGAATGTGGAGCTAGATGCCAAGGTGCACGGAGCTCAGAAATCTTAGTTGTCGTCTATGCACGATTACACTTGTGGTGAAAGAGAGAGCCCGCCCTCCTGTATGGAGGAGAAAAGTAGCACTCGCTAGAATATTGAATTTTCTTTGTTTTATATTTCTACAGCTAATTCAATTATATCAGAGCGTGATATCACTCTTTATATTAATTCAATTTATGATTTCAACTTGATCAACAAAACATTCACTGTTTCAAACTTCATTTCAAAATTGTATTCACATAAAATTCATTAAATGCTGAAGCCGCTTCAAATGACATAGATACACTTACCGCATCTCCAAATTTTAATGAGCTTTAGTTTTGTACTTTCGGTCTCTTGTAGGTGTGTTGGCATGGAAGTTGTCTGTAATTTTCAGGTCTGCATTCTCCACATCAGCCGCCATCTTTGTTAAATCCTCGATCGTCGTGGGATGCTTGGCGCACTTGAAGCGATCAGATATATCCTTCCTGAGCCCAGCCCACAATGCATGAACCAAGATCAACGGGGTTTCTTCACCATAGTTCCTTTCTCAGTGGCTCGCTCCGACAGAACACCTTCTGTCGGTAGCACCAGACCCGCGTCAGCGCCCAACTCTTGGGCGTCTAAATGGTAGTTTAGAACTGTTTTGAGGCGTAACCCTCTTTATAGACAGCTTTTGGTGTTCTATCTTTTTTTTTCTTTTCGAGCTCCGCCCCCTAGGCTCCGCCCCCTGGTACTTCAGGGTCCCAGCAGCAGCACTCCTCATTCAGTTACGACTCGCGCTAGTGTTAACATCTACTACTGTGCTCTGGTCTTAGCTGCTGCTCTGTGCTTACCTATCGATCTTAGAGTTTGGGAAATACTT
>LQNS02278091.1:33387804-33404086 GCA_001587735.2 Parhyale hawaiensis | reverse complement strand
TAATTACGGACTCAGTCTTCTCAATTTTATGGTGCTAAAATGTGAAGTCAAGAACCTCCCCTCACTGTCCTTGCTGACAACCGTACTCCCTTTTGACTGGTCTGTGTTCTCTCTAGTCTGAGAGCGTTGATAGTTTATAATTCTCGTAATGGCAGAATACTCCCCATTAGAGTAAGGCTTTTGGGAGTAGTTGGGCCCTTCCTGCCTCTACTGTGCATTCTCGTTATACTGACCGGACGTTTATGAAGTTGGCGATCACTGTGCTTAGTCTTTGATTTAATTAGAATCGTCAGTGGCAATCTGACCGAAGATGTTGTTTTGTTTCTAGGATTCTTTCCGAGACTTCCCGGTCTAGGTTCATTTGGCTCGATCGTCGAGCCGACTAGATCTAAAATTTTTAGGACTCTCGGGAGCTCTGACTTAGTGGGTTAGGAGTAAGAAACGATTCCATATTAGAGTCTAGGATTGTGCTTGTCTTCTTACTATCTGCCTCAGCCAGCATCCAAGGCCTGTGTAGGAAAAACGCCCTGTTTGCGATCAATTCTTTGTCAACATTGGTAACACAAAGTGGTGTCTTAAATATCCATTGTACCCATTGGTATAGTGGGACTAAACTAGAACGTTGACATACATGTGACTCTTGTCATATAATCTCTATATCTAAAGCACTCTGAGATAATGACATGGATTGACCTAATCATATTACAGACTTGCTTTGTCTCTATTTCCGAGATTATGAAGGGCATATCCGCCTGCTTCGGAACCAGGGATCAGAAAAAAAGGAATATTTTTATCCTCTTTATAGGTCCCCTCTCGGTACGTAGAGCGTGGTTATGTCCTCGTTCTTGAAGTCACTCTCGAATTCTGAATCAGGCGTTTCCCGCGGCTCTTTCTTTATTTGAGGTTGGAGCTAAGGGTGATTAGTCTATCGCTGATCTTGCCCAGCCTGGGTTTTAGAAGGTAGCGTAGCTCGCTCACTTATTCGCCTCTCCTAAAAGCCGGAAAAAACAGATCCATAGCATTTCCGCTGTTTTTCAAGATGCTGCTTCGATCATGGTGGAACTCCTACAGTGAGGCGTCCGACATTGGTCGCCTTGGTAAGGTCTTTCTGTTGGTTTATCATCTTCCAACTGTATCTCTATAAGGATCACTTGGAACGTTGCACTTCTATCGTCAGGAGAGCGATCAAGTTCAGAACGGTATTCCATACTGTCGAGGAACCGCCCTGATGTTCGATGTCATTTAGACCATTTCTCTATCGTGTACGAAATTAAACAGTGTACAAAATTAAACAGATTTTCCCCTGGGCACTTCGAACTGGAGCCCTCCCCAAGACCAAGAGAGACCCTGTTCGCCTCTTTAATTTCCTTTGTTAGTGGACAGTCTAGCTACAGCTCTCCTATCGGGACCTCTTAGTATAGATACCTTGGTGTACCTGTTAGCTAGAGGAATAGTGTTTCCTTTCATCCTTGAACCGGAAACTCTCAAAACGAGGCGAACTTTCGCCGATGGGAGTATCTTCTTCTCCCCTTCGGTCTAAACGTTTGTTAAATGAGCAGTCTAACCACTGATCCTCCGTAGGTACCCCAGGGAAGCATAAAATATGTGTCTACTTCCTACCATTGGGAGAAGCAATATCTCTCTTCTCCTTACTCTCCAACGGTAGAGAACAGTATATCGATTGATCCCCCGCCCAATTTATTGCAAGTGACGAATTTATTGTAGAAAGTATAGTAACTCGCTCACGTTGGGTGACGTTAGCTAGAGACTAGTATAGTCACTGTCTTCCAGCTGGAACAGTCTGAAATTGTCGAACTTTTACTTTACGAGTATGTACCCACTTAGCTCTTTCTTGGTATCACTGGACGCGAAGGGACAGGATAAAAACTGACCCCTCAGGCGGTCTTCCTCAACTGTGGCAAATATTACTGTCTGAGTACCGAACTCTCTTCCTTCAAAGTAAATGGAGGGTAGAGGATCCTGCCTTCAACGATTATCCCGTTGTTACTAATAGATCTTGACAAATTTCACGAGTCTACTCTAGAACCTAGGGGCAGAGAAAACGGACAAAAAGGCTCCCAATTATTCAACCTCTGTTATTCCTGCACTGTGGTTGACTCCCAGGGTCGGATGTACAACCGTTCACAGCAGTATTCCCCTCTGCTAGAGGACAGGAAAAAGTGCCTTCCGGCTGGGGCTCAACATACTGTCGTAGCTTATGACGGCCTTTCCTGAAACTAGAGGAAAAGGATGATGTTCAATAACATATCTCCAGAATCTGCAGCCGGTGCCTATGAACCGTGTCCGGATCTTATGTCAGGAGTGCGACAACTTCACCTCGTTAGCCGCCTCTGTACAAGTATCTCGTATGACTGATCCTTTAGTCGTTACTCGTTTATAGTGGCGTCTCTAGAATCGTGGCTGGCTATAGCAGTCGCGCTGATAGTTCAAGAACTGATCTTGTAACTGGTATTGACCTTTGATATGAGATATGATGTTCCTTAGTATATCGTCTGCTCCTCCAGCTGTTACCCTTCGGTACGTGGTTGAATCCTACAGTCTGGAGCACGACAACGCCCACCTCGGTGTTCTTCTCTGGAGTTCAACGAAGGTGGAGTAGCTCGACGCCGGTATTCCCAGACAGCAGAGGACTGAGGGAAGGTTGAATGATGTTCACCGAAAAAACCCCAGTAGGTCGTCTTCGGACTTGGCTGGGTCCCATCGTACTGGAGTGTAAAACGCTCCGTCGGTTTTCCCTTCAGGAATTTATCGGTATCGGTGCCTCACGTCGTATTCGCTGGTACGAGAGAACTGAGATGATATTTAATAAGGTCTAAGCTTAACACCCCCAGCCGGTCCTCCTTGGACTAACTAGTCTGATGAATAAGTTCGGAATTTACGGAACCAAGAGATAATTACCTCCGGAATTCTGTGACCTCCACCTTTGGAGCTAGTGAGTCTAAAACTCGGCTTAGCATACCTCTCTTACGAGACATATGTGTCGAAAATCAAACACTCACATCGGTATACCCATCTGGTACTCATGTAAAGTGGCGTAGCACACGTCGGTATGTTCTGATACAGGAGGACAGAGATTGCTCCAAGGCAAAAGGCCTGAACCTCCAGCTGATATTCTTCGAACCTTGGTGACTCCTACCCTCGGGAGTGCGATGACGCTCACATCGGTCTTACCATCTGGTATTCATCGATGGTGGCGTAGCTCACGTCGTTATTCTCTGATACTAGAGGACCAGAGATTGCTCAAAGTCAAATCGCCTGAACCTCCCGCCGGTACTCCTCGAGCTGTGGCAGGCTTCTACAGTGGGGAGTGTGATAACTCCCACATCGGTATTCCCCTCTGGTACTAATGATAGCGGCGTAGCTCACGTCGGTAATTCTTGATACTAGAGGACATACATTGCTCAATGGCAAATCGCCTGAACCTCCAGCAAAGTACCCTTCGAACCGTGGCTGTCTCCTACAGTCGGGAGTGTGACAACGCTCATATCGGTATTCCCATTTGGTACTCATCGATAATGTCGTAGCTCACTTCGTTATTCCCTGCTACTTGAGAACATAGATTGCTCAATGGCAAATCGCCTGAACCTCCAGCAAAGTACCCTTCGAACCGTGGCTGTCTCCTACAGTCGGGAGTGTGACAACGCTCATATCGGTATAACTATCTAGTAGCTACTCGTTGATAGTAGCGTAGCTCAGGCCGGTATGCCCGGATACTGGAGGATAGAGATAGCTCAATGGCATAACGCCTGAACCTCCAGCCGGTACTCTTCGAACGTGGCCTCAACATATCTCTCTTCAGTAAGATATGCGTGTCGACAAAAACGCTCACCTCGGTATTCCCATCTCGTACTCATCGATAGTGGCGTAGCTCACGTCGGTATTCCCATCTGGTACTCAACGATAGTGGCGTAGCTCACGTCGGTATTCCCTGTTACTGGAGGACAGAGATAGCTCATAGGCATAACGCCTGAACCTTCAGCCGGAACTCTTCGAACGTGGCCTTAGCATATCCAGATGAAAGTTAAGAGTCCAGATCATTGTTGCAGGAGTTCAAGGAACTGCTGGGCCTAGGGTCGCGGCTCACCGGACTACAGAACTTCCATCTTTATAGAAGGATATGCGTGTCGACAAAAAACGCTCACTTCGGTATTCCCATCTGGTACTCATCGATAGTTGCGTAGCTCGCGTCGGTATTCCCTGATGCTGGAGGACAGAGATAGCTCATAGGCATAACGCCTGAATCTCCAGCCGGTACTCTTCGAACGAGCTCGTATATCCAGATGAAAAGTTTGAAGTCCGGATCACGGCTGCAGGAGTTCAACGAACTTGTGGGCCTAGGGCCGCGGCTCACCAGACTATCAAACTTTTGATCCTCAAGTTATTCAAGGATATGCGTGTCGACACAAAACCCAAAAACTGATAAGGCTCGGCACAACTTTTAACCTCCAAGCCTGATGAAAGTTAAAAGTCCAGATCATTGCTGCAGGAATTCAACGAACTTCTGGGCCTAGGGCCGTGGCTCACCAGACTATAAAACTTTCTCATTATTAAAGGCTAAACTCAGCCGTGTCTTTAAAATTCAGCTTCCAGATTTTTGAAAACTCTGCTAGCTCCTCTCCAAGTGCCTTAAACGGATTACCACTGCATCTGTATAGTCTTTAATTATCATTGTAAGAAAGGTAGAAAACACTATTTTCTGATCCGATAAAGTCTTTTGAGAAACGGTAGTAAACTTAGGAAAAGAATTAAAGGAACTTTTATACATACTTGCTTACCGACCATTTAGATGAAAGTTAAAAAGTCCGGATCATTGCTGCAAGAGTTCAAGAATTTCTGGGCCTATGGCCGCGGCTCATCAGACTATAAAAGTTTCATCCTTATTGAAGGCTGTACAATATCAAGAAAATTACAGAGAAGTAATTTTAAACAATAGGGACAGTTAAATTTCATAGACTTGAAGTGCTGAAATCGAATTTCAAAAATTTTTTAAATTCGAAAAACATGTCTAGAAAAGCCTTTTGAGAGAAAAGGTGATCTCAGATATAGCCTAAGTCCATTTCAGACTAGAGGCTAAGAGTCAACAGAGTTGTTTCACTTTGAAACTGAATCCCTTAGATGAGGCTCCAAAATATTTTCAAGTCCCTGTGGTAGGATGATACCAAAATTTTTCCAAGTCTTGAAGGCCATCGAAGCATCTGATTTAGAGTCCCCCAAGTGGGAACTGCCAAAAAATTTTCAAGTTATTCGGGTTCTAAAACTAGGAAAATGCCCATAAAATACTAAGTGATACATCATATAAGTAACTGAGACTAAGTTAATATCGGATCAGAAAATTTCAAGCACTTTTCAGTCCATACGGCTGTTCTGAGACAAAGTCCCAAAATGCCTATCTCAAAATAATTTTAAGCCGCACTTTTCAGTCCATAAGGCTGTTCTGAGACTAAGTCCCAAAATGCCTATCTCAAAATAATTCTAAGTCTCAAAAAGCACTTCACTGAACAGAGATCAAGTCCCAGAGGGGGCAGTTGACCAACTAGAAACTAGAGTGTCAAAAGTATATCCACGCACTGAGACTAAGTCCATAAAGAACCCAACACTGCACTGTTTCCAAGTTTCTAAGGCAAAAGAGGAGAGGAGCTGTTGATCGCACCGCGCGTCGTTTAGCAAAGAGGGTCAGGTGCCTACCTACATACCTGTGGGCTGAAGGGGAAGGTAGAGAGGGGCAGGGCTTATAACTACAAAAGAGCTTGTTCCACAAATTGGACTAAGTAAAAAAAAAAAAACTGAGATGAAATAACTATATCACCTGGATAAGGAACAAATTCAGTGTTAGCAGATTTTGGTAGTTCTTATACTAACATGCATAAGCAGAGTGTTAGTCTAATCTTGGAACAGTACTACAGTCTACACTGAGATACAAAGACAGGGTACAGAAGGACTACTTGCATAATATCTCTCATACTTACTCAAGAGCATACCTCACAATTTTGGCTAAGTAAAAAAAAAAAAAAAACGCATGAGTACTTATCTCTTAATAACAAAGTGTGACGACTGACCAGTCCTCCTGATCTGGCGAAACCCGCGGAGACGCGAGTCGTAGTGCTATCCGAAATATGTACTATGCCGGAAGCGAGCCACTGCAAAATGAATAAGTCTTCCTGTCCGGGAGGCATAGAGTGAATGTAACATTCGTGGCCTTTAAACATATCACATAGTTTGCACTCAGTGGTCATAATTCTTAATCTGCCCAAATCTGAAAAGGCAGGGTGAGATTATAATATTGTTTCAATTTCTTTGAAGCGATACAAGCATCAGAACGCTACAGCACTTATGCTGTGTTTTGAAGATTCCAGGTAGGAGACGTTTGCGGTCCGAGCGCCAGGCAAAGACGAAGCAGCGCCGTAGCCTGGCCTGGGTGGTAACTACGAAAGGCAGTGTTTCCATCTTATCCGATTGAGGGTGAGCGAATATGTGCACTCTCTAGTGGGGAAAGTCGCAGGCTACACTCGTACTAAGGTGCGACCTCTTAGTCGAGGTGTGACCTCGTCAACGTCGTTGCGGGCATATGAAGTGCGCCTTTGCTGCCCTGTAATTGGTTTTAGTTGACTATGCTCTTAGGTTAGAACGTACTTTCTTAGCGGGAATCCCACTGAAGAGGGGTGCAGGTAGTTAGGGTAAGGGGTATTACAACAGGTCTGGCGCGAGATACCAAACAGATCAGATCTCCCAGCGAAGCCAGGGTGGAACAAGTGTCCAATACAATTTGCTTTCCCCCGCTGTCTCACGAGAACTCCCAGACAGGCTATGAGCAAGACACCCAACAAATCAGATGGGATAGATCACATACACTGCAGGCAGAATTTTTTTTTCTTTTAATGTTTTTCATTATTTTTAAACCTTCCCTGCTGTGTCAAGAAAAGCTCTCAGACTGGAATTGAGCGAGACGCCCAACAATGAAGTTGGGGTAGATCCCATACCCTGCCAGCAAAAGTTTTGAGCTTCGTCTCTTGTCTGAAGAGAACTCTGACAGGGTACGAGTAAAACGCCAAACAATTCAGTTGAGGTAGATCCCATACCTTGCAGGCAGAAGTTTTTTTTTCATTTTTTTAATTCTTACAGGGTATGAGCAAGACGCCCAACAATCGAGTTTTGATAGATCCCATACCCAGTAGGTCGATTTTTTTTTAATGTGACAGGGTATGAGCAAGACGCTCAACTATCAAGTTGGGGTAGATCCCATACCCAGCAAGTATGAAGTGATTTTTAACGACTCAAACAGGGTACGAGCAAGACGCTTAAAAATTCAGTTGGGGTAAATCCCATACCCTGCAGGCCGAAGTTTTTTTTTTCATTTTCTTTTTTTTAACTTCCCCGCTGTTTCAAGAGAAACTCTCCGATAGGTAATGAGCGAGACGCCCAACAATGAAGTTGGGGTAGATTCCATACCCCTGCAGGTAGAAGTCTTGAACATCCCCTGTTGTCTGAAGAGAATTCTGACAAGGTATGAGCAAAACGCCCAACAATTCAGTTGGGGTAGTCCCATACCCTGTAGGGAAAATATTTTCTTTTCTAACTTCCCCTGCTGTCTTAAGAGCGGTGTCAATGCCAAGTCCCGGAACCTTAAACTCTGACAGGTAATTGGCGAGGACACTTGACGGTCTAATTGGAGAGGACACTTGACGGTCAAGTCGGGTGTGGTCCCATACCATACAGGTAGAAGTTTTTATTTCTACTTTTTTAAAAATTTAGAGTAAAACATAAATATATAGTACAGTACTCCAGTTTTATAGGTAAAGGGCTTCTTCTTTTTTACCAGCATCAAGGCTTGCCAGGAGTAGGTGTCCATTAAGTCGGAGGAGGTAGGCACTAGAGAACCTTTCTCGCCGACTTCATAAGTGGGCATGGAGAGCTGGACCAGTGCATCCTTCGAGGTTACCGCTGGCCGGCTGACTGGAGGCCGCGTCAGCTGGCAGAGGGTGGCGCAGGCTCGGCGGACCACCGATCAGCCGGGCGTGGGGCTGAACTCCTGACGGCGGCGTGATTCTCGATCTGGAAAAGGATTTTAGTAATGAATCTTCTACACTTTGAAACGAATTTCATACTGCAACAGAATATACTGTATAGATAAGAATCCCACTTGTGTAAGATAATGATACGATCAGATGGTAAAGAGTAGAATGAACTACTGGGCTAAGTCCTAACGGTGTCAAGTGACCTGGAGGTGAGAAAAAACATCAACATAAAGTTTATAATAGATGGGTTTGAAATTACTCGGGCAGTCGTTATGCGACATTGCTTCCTGATTGCATAAAAAATGCTGCCTAGAGAGGAAGCAAGTTGGTAGCCCATGGAAACTCAGACTTGTTTGCTTAAACTATTGTTGAAAATAAAAAACAGAATTTTCCAATGAACACTTTTGCTGTGGTGAGCGGTAGCTAGAGTACCTCTGTCACTTGCACAACTCGCATTGTGGGGTTACTCCAGTTCAAGAGGACCATTTCGAGTTGGTCATACTCATAAAAATGACAGATTTAGGTACTCTGATTTTCTCTTCTACTTAGCCATAATGGCGAAGTTTTACGCTTGTGTAAGCAGAAGAGTAGATGTAGTAGTTTTACCTTGGTTTTGGCTTATATTTGTGTAGTATGTTCACTATATAATCTAGACATTTTATGCCTTTTATGAGAACTGTAATAAATCCTGTGTTTTAGTCTTGTTTCCCGGGCAGGTACAAGAGTCCTTTAATCTTGGATTTCTCTTTTTTTTTCTTGCTGCAGCTGTTGTCCAAAACCTTGAGAAAGTTCATTAAATATTCTAGTATTTGCTGGGCCTCCTCCGGAATTTTCTCGGTACGTGACGTGCGACCGGTGACGGGACTTTTTTGACCAACACTAATGCTGAGTCCCGAGTTTCAGAAACAGAGGTCACAGCTGACGGAGAAAAATTCTTCAGTGCGTCGACTCCAGCCTTCTAGCAGAGTTGTACGGCTCCTGCCGAAGCAGCTTAGATAAACTTCAAGCTGCTGCGAGAGTTCCGGAAATTTCTGGAACATTCTGGGGACCAACATCGCTGCGCTCTTCGGCCGTGCGGACTCCCCGCTGTGTCGCCGTCGATCTCGGTAGTTCACGTTTGTGAACGACGGAAGGAGGAGGGCTACGCTCCTTCGCGTCTGCTGTAGCGGGTACTTTAGTTACCCGCGTAATTTCGGTTCAAGGAGAAGACACTGCAGTTCTTCGACTTCTTACTGCGACGTCTTCAAGGCTCGCTTACTCCGGGGATGGACCTATTACCCCTAAAGTTTGCTAAAACTTGTGGAATGGACTTCAACTGTTAAGCTCCCAGGGGCCCCGGGGGTTCGACGGACTTGAGCAACGCATGGACCACGGATGGATTCGTTCTTTGCATTCAGGTAAGTCACCGGGTACCTCAGTGTCGCTGGCTGAGATTAAGCGGTGGGGCCTGGCAAGGATATGGAATTTTCTCGTGAACTGGTAATTAATCAAAGGAAGGAGTGCTTTCAATTTATTAAGTGATAATGTTAATCTGTCAGCTACCGGGTCGCAAGTTAGTCTCTATTGAGGTGCTCATATCGACGAATAGATCTTTATTTACATTTACATTGACCTACATGCTAAGTTGACTACAGCTCAAAGTCCTAAAGTAAATTCCTACGTGTTCAGGTTCTCAAATGATTAAGTAAATAATGTACCTGTTTCTCGTCTGTGAATTAAATTAAAGTTGGCTTTATCGCTTGAAGTCCTAAAGTAAATTCCCACGGGTTCAGGTTCTCAACCTAAATAAATAAGGCAACTACCTGTTTCTCGTCTGTGAATTAAATTAAAGTTAGCTTTATCGCTTAAAGTCCTAAAGTAAGTTCCTACGAATTCAGGCTGCCTATTTCAGTGAATTTGAGTTGATAATGTTCCTGATTTTCGTACAAAATTAATATAAAGTTAAAGTTCAGCTTTCGTTCCTAAATTCAACTTTCCATAAAGTTTGTGTGGGTTTTTGAGCCAGTGTGGATCTCGATCCTTTGCTCTAGGTAAATCCTGGAATCGCTAAGTCCACTGGTTTCTATAAAATCCCTCCTAAATTCTTTGGCACGATCCCATAAAGTACTTAAATACTAAATTTTTCAAGTTCAGAACGGAGACATAAAGTTCCCAATTATTAATAAGTTGTATTGTGTGCAGCACAAGTCTTGCTCCTTCCCTAACGGAAGGTGGCAGCGCGTCTGGGAAGGCGACGCCGTCCTCCGACGGTCCCCTGGGTTTTCGGGTTTCCAGCAACGTGGCTGGTTCCTCGTTCATCGCCTTAGTTCCATGCGTGGGAACCTACCTTGAACGCGTCTATAGTTTCGCCAACCTTCAACTGTTGAATTGTGAATTTCGATACCACGCTTAGCTCAACTTTTAATCCAATTGAGCTTAACTGGGAATGCTCATCCATAAAGTGTGCGTGTGTTCTCTCAAATGCCTATAGCTGCTGGTCTCGACAGTCGTGTCTGGATCTAGATTGTCCCTGTTCATCTGGTTCTCTAAGAGCTGTATCTTTTGTGGGGTGTCCTGATTACTCTCCTCACTTCAGGGCCTCGATTCGGAGGCGTTTCGTCTGTTTCCACTGTGAGTTCTCTAAGTAGGAGTGCCTATATTTCTCTGTAAACGGTGGAGTTTAGTTTTATCGGGACTTCCACTTCATTCACCTTCTTGCTCTCGAACGGGGTTCATGGACTTATGTAGCCGTTGTCTGGATCCGGTGTGAGGAGCCGAGAGGGTAGGCTATCCCTGCCGCTGTGGCTTCCCTCGGCTATGTGGTCCTTGAAGTGATGGGTTATGTTGTTCGTACGGTTTGATAGGTTTGTCACATCCAGATAACAATGCACATACCGTAGTGTATCTGTATAGTCTCTCGAAAGTTGTGAACTTTCCAGACAGCTAGTAGTGGTTATACCAGCATGGCTGCATGATCTAATCCCTGTGCCTTTTCTTTAAGGTATTATTAGATATGAATTGAATCCATTAAGTACATAGGAATTCCAATAATGGGGGGGGGTGCTGTCTGCCAGTTTGAGCTGACTGTTTCTCTACGTCTACACACTAATTTGGATGATTGCGACTGGAGCGTCTGTCCCCTAGTTTTGTTGACTGTATCGTTCAGCACCGAGTTGCGAGGCGTTAGCAAGGGGTTAACTCCCGTTTCTTTTCCCCGAGGGAAAGCTGGGTGCGGGAGAATTTTTGAATTTCAGGATCTGTTTCTGGGAACTGTTCTGGGTTTGACTTTAATTCTAGTTTGCTCTGAGCTTCAGCTAATGTAATTAGCCCCCGTAGTATACCTTTAGGGCTCCATGGTATCTTCTAGTCCCCGGGAGTTACCGACCTACTAGACTTTGTGTCACCGAGCTTCGTTTGGAGGTGGCAAAGGGGCCTAGCTTTTGTCTTGGGTTTGGACCCGTTGTCTGACAGGCTTGTGAACCGGTTAGGGGTTCGTCTCAAGTTTAAAAAGAACCCGGCCTAAAACTATACTTGTTCCTTACTTTGAGGGTAGGTGAGGAAGCAGTCAAATTTCGACCCCTCTACTTTACGGACTGTCTTGCAGGTTCTCAAAAGATCTTTGGACTCCACCTTCAAGGTAAGTGGATCATATGGATGTTGGTATTCCTTGGATACCCTTTGGTTTCCAGCCTGTCTTTTCATTGGTATTGACTTGGCATAATTTATCTGTACGTTTCAGAAGCCCTGTTGGGACAATGGTTATGTTTCTTCTGTAGGAAAATATAAGGTCAGCGTTCAACTCCTTGGTCCAACCTACCGGTCTTGAAGTGTTCAGCTGAAGCACGGTCTCTCCATGTATTGTCGTAATTTTGAAGTACCTATATGTGGTCACATCGCGTAAAATTGATATTTTATATTGGGAGTGAACCGGACCTCCGTGAGTATTCCCCTTAATTACTGTATTTGCGCTCGTAGGTTAGCGCCTTTTTAGTGGAATGGTATCGGTCTGGGATTTTGACCCTTTTCTAGGAGACCGGAAGAGGCCAAAGGGGAGTTTCTCGTCTATTGACCTTTCTAAATGCAGTGTCTTAACATAAACTCAATTTTCATGTGCATTATTCCAGAGTCTAGCGTCCAGATTCTTGGGCTTTAAAGGGAGCCAAATTGACATCCCTACTTACCATTTTCTATTGTGATGTTTGTGTTCATCTTTCGAGGGCTACTGCCTGGTGTATGGACTCCTGTTTGGTACAGGTCTCTGTTGGTATCCGAGATCCCTTTGATCGTTCATGGAATGCGGTGCTGTGGCTCTGCTCCTCTAGGATGTATGAATGAGCTACTGTCTGTCGTTCAATTAGAAGAGCTCTTGAGCGCCTGCTCGCCTGGCTAAGTCGCTTAAGTAAAATGGTAAAAACAAGCAGCTGAAAGCTTGCGGCTCCATCGAGCCTGAATGAGTTCTGAGTCATGTGGTTTCACCTCATTTCTAGCTCCTGATTGGGAGTATATAAGACTGTACTAGATCTTTGGCCTTAGGGGAACGTAAAATGCCTTCTTAGCATGAATACGCACACCGCAAAAGACCCTCTGAAGCTTGATCTGGCTTCGACAGAAGGTTGGACTAGCTAAACTGCCCAAGTTGGGGTCTATAAGGTGCAGATCAGGACATCATCATTTAATATCCTGTTCCCTACTCTACATATTGTCAAAATTGGGTACCTTGTTCTGTATGGGCGTATGCCCAGGGTCTAGACCCATTCTACGCCTTGTGTCTTTAAGAGGTACAGGGAGTATGACTTAGAAAAATCTTCTATTCTATTTCTATAGACCGGTAGGAGTAGGATCTGAGGTAGGACTAAAGTTCTGACCTTGTTTATGTCTACGTAACCGCTTTAGAGTCTGGGAATCGTGTCTGTCATAAGCCCGTAGATAGCTAGTCCTGTTTTAGCCTTGCTAAGCGGCTGGACAAATCTCAAACAGACGTTCTGTGTTTATACCAGTACAATACATCATTTAGTTCAATTAGTGAGGTCTAGTTCCAGTCTGAGCCATTCCTCGTAGTAGCTCTCGCATAGCTTGACTTAGCATTTCTGCTATCTTTCCCCTTGCGCTCTAATGTCAGAGTAAGGGCATATCTTTCAGGTTTTATTCAATTTCAAAGCTGTAACTTCGAACGTGGGTGTTATCTCTGGTGTAGTTATAAGGTACCTCTTGATAATTACGGGACTACAGTAAAACCCCTCTAATTCGCACAGCACGGGGGGAAGGGGGTGACGGATTAGCGGGGATTTCGGATTACCGGGGTACTTACAAATCCGAAAAAACCTCTGTATTCCGCACTAATACGGATTATAGAGAGATTGTTCATACCTTCTGCGCAGCACATTGCGCAGATTTTTCGCTCATCACCTCTTTTATCCGAAAAATGAGCAGCGCCTTGCACGGATTACAGAGGTATTTGTATGAACTCCGTACTTTACCCTATTAATCCGAAAAATGCTCACTTGTTAAGATAGCATTTTGTACTATAATGAGATGTTCGGATTAGGGAGGGTTTCGGATTATTGAGGTGCGGATAAGAGGGGTTTTACTGTATTCAAATACTTGACTATCGAGCCTTAGGTAGCCTACCCTTTTGTACCTCTGCTAGTCTGCGAACCCTTAAAGATCATGTCATTGTCAATTTCTTGGGGGGGGGGACTGAAGCCCCTAAGGAGTGCATTCTGTTTTTATAGAAAATAAGTCTTCTCTCTTTCTCATCATATGAATGCTCTTCCCCAGGTCTTAGTGCCTTTCCATAACAAGGTCTCCATAGTTAGGAAACGCTCTGACACTAGTTAGCTATCATTACGCAGGAAGTCTAGGAGATCCCTACGGGGATACTTCCTGTGTATGAAGTATATAGTGGTTCTCAGTAGATTTGAGTCCATCTATACTTATCACTAAATTGTAGGGTTCTATTGTCATTTAAGACTTGGTTTGACTCCATGAGACACTGTATCAACTATTTTGTGCCTTGCAACTAGCAGGAAGTCAATAGGTGGTGTATCAGCGCTACATTCAACTGTATTCGCCTTATAGAATTGGGCCAGGGAATTTTACCCATAGCTCAAGTAATTAATGTTTATAGTGCCTCCTTATACCAGTTATACAGTACCCTCCAAAACTAACGGACAAATTTTCCAAACGGTATGACTTTTTTCTAGCAAAGCCAGGTACTTTTTCTTGTGCACACTATTAGCCAGTAAGATGTTGATTATTGTGTTAAAATTTACGACATGTACGAAGGATAATAAAAAAGTTATGAAAGAGAAGCCTTTCTCTAGCAATTTATAACGTCCAAAACTAAGGTACAAACAAGAAAAAATGCATTTAACTCCATATTTTGCTAGAAATATTTAGCAAAAGTGGAGGTGAACAATCAGTATTTGGAAAATAGTCCCTTGCTGTCGATTACAGCTGCACATCATCGACTACATGAACAAATGAGACTCTGACAATATTCAACAGTAATTTTCACCCATTCCTCTAGAAGTTTCATCCAAAGATCTTCTGTATAGATAGGGTTTCTTGCCATAAATTTCACCCCATAATCATCAAAGATCTTCTGTATAGATAGGGTTTCTTGCCATAAATTTCACCCCATAATGTTTTCCATCAGGACTTTGCAGTGGCCAATCCATAACTTCGAGATCTTGCTGCTCAAGGTAACTCATAACCGTCTATGCCTTGTGGTAGGGGGCATTCTCTTGCATGAAGATAGGGCTGGAGACACCTGAATTTACAAAATTAGGCACGACAATACCTTTCAACAGATTTTCATACACCAGAGCAAATGAACGAGAGGCGATGTCCCTTGACTAGAGAACATACCAAAAACCATTACGCTCCCGCAGCCAAACTTTACAGTCTTCTTAGTACACTTAACACTTAATTTCTCACCTTCACGTCTTCTCACAAAGTTCTTAACGTCATTACCAAACAAATTGAACTTGCTTTCATCACTGAAAAACACTTTAGCCCAATTTTCATGGAACTAGTAAAGACGCTTGTTTGCAAACTCTAATCTCTTTTTCTTGTTCTTGGCACTCACAAGTGGTTGCTTCTGTGGACGTCTTGCAAATAATTCTTGAAGGCGCCGAGAAACGGTCTGACGTGAGACGTTCATACATGTTGTGTCATTCATTCATTTCCCTACTTATCGCAGCTGAGGAATTGAAACGGTCTTTCAATGACGTACGCTAGATGACTCTGCCCTCTCTAATTGACGTTTTACAGGGCCTGCTGGCTTTTTTAGTGGCACCAATGCAGCCAGTTTCATCATACGACCTCACTATGCTGCCCACAACACTTTGCAGGCCCCTGTAGATTGACCCGCTAGGTAGCGAGGTTGTCACTATAGGTTCTAAGTGCTGTTATAAAAATTGCACTAGAGCCTCCCAAGGTGAATCCAATTTCAAGGATGTAGGATCATTCATCGGTCACTTATTAATTACAGGTCTGTGATGTTATATATAGTGTTTCCGAGATATAGAGAGGGGCGCTGTGCAAACGTATATGTGAGCTGTCTCCAGATGCTCTTATGGAGTGAAGTGTCATAATTTTTCTCAATGACCAAGTTTATAGTTTATATGGTATTTACAACCCATATCTTTGGCCCTATATACAGTTCATATATATAAAAAGGGACTTCAGCTTGAGCTAGAGATTACTAGGGCACTCCAGGTTTATGGTACTTGTTGGGTCGTAGCTAGTTGCAGTATTGACTGCTTATAGTCCCAATTCAGCCATGATCGCGAATCCATAATGCCATTGTGCATTTATTTTAGGCCGCACAGTGTGCATTAATTGCTAATGACTTCTGCAATTGTGTATAATAGAGACGCCAAGAGACTCTCCGTCAATCGGAGGTCGTACACCAAGGGTTTTGATGTTAATATCTTCTATCCCTACCAGCCTCCTTCTGACTGTTCAAGGCAGCATATGAGAGCCGTAGTGCACTAGCTGAATTGCTTGGCGTTGCAGTACTGACTGTTAACAATCAAACGTCCAGTCTATATCTAGAATCTAGATCAAACAGTATTTGAGGTCGATTCCACAAAGGTATAATCTTGACCTTTCATATATGTGGCTTTGATTAAGTAATTTGGTAGCATATCAACTTTTGCTACTCTGGAGCCCTTTCTATAATTATATTATAGATCACTTAGAGTATAGCTCATGAGTCGATTCCACAATATGAACTAGAACACCCTGAGAGTGCATATCTCTGC
>LQNS02278091.1:33356239-33369988 GCA_001587735.2 Parhyale hawaiensis | reverse complement strand
CTAGCATCTTTAACTTGATATGTTTATACTAGCTAAAATTATTTGGACATGTTTAATGTTGACATCAAATATCTACTTGTGGGACCAAGGAGTCGGAGTCGGAAGTCGGAGTCGGGAGTCGGAGTCGGAAAATCTTGAGGGCCAGGAGTCGGAGTCGGAGTTGGAGTCGGAATTTCTGGAGGACCAGGAGTCGGAGTCGGAGTCGGACCTTGAACCATCCGACTCCGCAACCCTGAGCAGGTGAAGGGCAGACCAGCAAAATGAGCAAAGTCGGAATTGTTGCGAGAAACGCGCTGCGTTTGAATTTAACAGCTGCATGCAGAGGGTAACTAAACAAGTCAAATTAGGAAAGCTGACCAAGAACCATCTGCACAAAGATGCAAATATCAGAAGTTGCGCAACCAAATTAATATGAACAAAGTAGCAGCTATGAGACGGAACTAATCTGTAATTAGCAACAGCTGCAGAACCTTCCTTACTTGGTCATCTTAACCAAGATAGCTTTAGGTATATAAACCTAGAGATTCCCAAAAGAGGGGCTTTTTCAAATAGACTGCCCCAACATGAGGGCATGTTCGAATTGCAGCCTCCATGGCTTTACCAATACTGCGTTGCATTGTGTGTATAAGAATAAATACTGGTGGTGTGACTGACGTTTCTTTCACCAAGACTTGGAAAAGTACTTTAAACTCTATTCAGGACAAGACGGTCTTTACCTCATTCAAGTATTATCAAAACCACTAAGTGAAAAGCGAGGGTTAATGTTGTTCTAACTATATCCCTGATGAAGGATCTCAGTACCACTTCTGGACGAAAGAATTCGAGCACCGAGCCTCTTAAGTTGTAACAGAGGAGTTAGTTGTAACTACGGGTCGTCTCTAAGATAAAAAACAGAGACATCAAGAGAAGAACCCACAAGAAAATTTCTTACAACACTGGCGCAGTAGACAGGATCGTAACACAGCAAGTCGAATTGTCGAATTCATGGAGAGAAATCGTCAGAACCGTCACAAGTCGCAATCGACGCTCAGTTACGATCATCGCTACAAGATTAGTAATTGGCATAAACTCCACAACCAACTACGGGTTACCGACTGTAGTTGCAAGTAACAAGACGCAGAGAACGCAGTGAAGCCAACATAAGTTCGCTGCAAATTGTGTCAACGCTCTCGAAGTGAAGACAAAGTGAACTTGACAGTGAAGTAAACTAATGTGTAAACACTACGAGGTGAAGTCGAAGTGAAGTCCACTGTGAGGCCAATATATGGAAGAGAAGTGAAAAAATTATACAGGCATACCCTTTTTAACAAGCTGTATTCAATGCATTAGCAACTATTGTCGGATCGAACTTAGCCAACACTGTGAAGTCTCACTCTTGTATAAGTATAAGAGTGGGCTTCTAGATAGCTCTCCCAATCTTTGGATTATTTTTCCGAATTTTTTCTTCTTTTTCTTACTATTTTTTCTGGATTATTTTGTTTTTTGGATTATTTTTTTCTGGATTTTTTTTTTTTGCCACAGCTGTACCAGCAGAGCTCCCATCCAGCATAAAGGTAGGCACTTCACCATCCAGACCTCACTTATTAAATTAGCGATTTAAGAGTCAGGAAAATGAACGGGTTTTGGGATTAATTTAGACTCCAGAGCTACTCTGACTACCACTCAACACTGCAAAAGTGTTTATTGGAACATTCTAGCTATTTGCAGTGGCTCGCTAACGCCAGAGTAGTTCTGTCGTTTGCAAGACCTTTCCACAGCTCTAGCAGCGGACGGGTTTTCCGGCTCCTGTACTGCAGGTTGGTGCTAGTTAGTATTTTTCTTTATTATTAATCTTATCAAGATAGGATTTGTGTTAGGTTCGTAAATGAATCTCCATTTGGCTCGCTCTTGTGCTGGTTTCTGTGTTATTCTTTCCTTGACGTTTATTTCGTTGGCTCTATTAATTTTGAGTTAGGGGGAGTGATAGGAATCTTACGGGATTTTTTTGTGTCCTCTCGTATTTGGAATTTCGGCTATGTCTCGTTCTTCGTTCGTAGAGTGTGTAGATTCGGCACCGATGTAAATAGTAAGTACTGCATCGTCTTTTCTTGGATGTCCGTTTTCTCTAGAGATAGCCTGAAGGTAGGCTGATCTGTATTGAGCATTCTTGTTTCTGATCACCACTACTCACCTTACTATAATGTATTCATTTGTCTATACATATATGCATACATTGTGAGCCCGATTTCTGTTTGGATTCACTAATGTCGTTTGTTCCTTTTTTCTGAATTATCCGCTTGCACGTGTCTGTGCCGAAGCTTAGATGGGTTTCCCGCAGCTTTAATACCAGGTCCCGCCATATATGTCTGAACTTTGAAGGAGGGAGGCGAACCTGTGTTTTTTTTTTTTTTTTACTTCGTCAAATTTCTTAAGGTATTGCTCTTGTCGAAGAGCAAATTCCTCTGTATTTCTTTGAAAGTTGTTTCAGTCAATTTTAGTAAAAAACTTGAAATGCTTTGCACTAACCTGCTGCTTGACCTCGTTAGTCTAAGAACTTGTGCCGCGAAAACTTGATTATGATCTTTCTTGTGCAGCAACTAGAGCTATATTGCCTGATGATTTTGTTTTCTCAAACCCTAAGGTCCAGCACTTGTGCTATTGTGGAAGTATTGGCTTAAGACTTAATTACTTCCAAGTCTTGTGTCTGAGTAAATGGACCTCAACATAATTACCAAGTCCAGTTTAGTATGCAGCAGTACTCATTCCAGGTAGGAAGATTTGAATGAGCATAATCATTCAAATCCATTTTGGCTTGGTCAAATACATGGGGTCCTGCTCTTCTATTCTCGTATAGGCATTGGCATAAAACTTGGCTCTTCCAACTCTTGTCTCTGAGCATATAAGCAACTGGACCTCATAGCAATTCCTTAGTCCCGCCTAGTATGAAGCAGGACTCAGTCCCCACAGAATTGGATCAGCACAAGGTAAATTGTGTTGATCTAAAGTTATGCTCAGAAATTTTTATTGTTTATTTTATATTTTACTTAGTCAAAATTGTTAGGTACTGCTCTTATGTAAGTCTAAGGGCAGTTCTGATAGTTCTTTAGAAATATTCAATGTATTTGTGTAGGCTGTCTTACTCTTACACGTTCAGGACAATTTACCTGTAACCTTTGTACGCTCGTTACGGGAACTAATGCAAAATTTTTATAACTATTTTATTCCTTATTTTTAAAGGAACTAGAGCCCCCCCTTTTTTTTTGTCCTGGACTGTGTCCAGGGAATGATCTCTGTAACTTGTGACTGCAGCCTTGTCGAGATACAAATGGTTTGTTGATCGTGACTTGAGAAATATTAAGGCTTTTCTGCCAATGTCTGTTTCATGTCTCAAATTTTTTGTGGACGTATCCGTTTAGATTAGTTCTTTCGGAAAAACCTTTTCAGTCTTATCCAAAAAAGGGCATAGACTGTGTAGTTCTTCAAGATCGATTTTCTCTGAGTTGGTTGATTCTGTATGATCGGCAATCTACTTGTGAATCTCTGAACTTGTCTCTGTAATGCCGTCAGAGTTCACTCCTTGGAGTTCTATTCGCTAGGAACAGAGTCGAAGTTTTGGCCGGTTCGAGGTTCGTCTTTACAGTCTTACGGCCGTGCCTAGTCGCCCAGGGTTCTGACTCAGTAAGGATCTCAGATGGAATACAGTGAATTGTATATTCGAGAGGCGGTTGATGAGTTATCTTATGGTGTCGATATCTCCATTTAGATTGTTGTTCGTCGCGTCTGCATTCGATTTCTTGATCAAAACTAGTTATAGGGATCGATCTGCAGTTTCAATCGTATCTTCTTAGTTTACCCGTTTTACCTTCAAATTTCCGTTTTTGAGTTAAGTATAAGAACCAGACTGAGATGCTTAGTTTAACGTCCATGTCCTTCTCTGGTAAGGTTAGGACGTAGAGGTTTCGGTTATCTTTCCTTTTGTTTGAGTCGGTAAATTTTTTTGGGTAAGCAATGTTTATTGCATCTCGTGATGCGGTGCGTTAATTGCGTTGTTCATCCTTTAGCCGTTCTACGCGGTTTAACCTCTGTAAGACTATGGGTCGGTTCCCATTCAGGTTAGGTTCTTATGTCACTCTCGTTGACAGTATAAACATAAGTGAGGGATCCTTCTGTAAACATGTTGTTTCTCCAGAGGACTGTCATCTGTCCAGCAGTGACCTTGTTACCTCCAGAGTCATCTAAATTTCCATTCTCTTCGGCTGTATTGAGAGGCTCCTCAACTTCTAAGCCGTTTGAGTGTATAAATCTTCTGTGTTTGCCAATACATATTCAATGCTAGCTTCTGTTTCATATTATCAGGCTGTAGCACGCTATTATTATCAATACGTGGGTAATTTTTCCCTCCAAACCTCGTTCAGGTAATCTTCATCCATTCGACTATAAAATATCCATCCGTGTATTTTAATTAGTTTTCCCGGAACGACGAGAGTCTTCTATCATAAGGTTGCTCTAGTGTCGACTTCCAGTCAGCTGTGGAGAGGTAACTCTGCATTCCTGCCGGTAACTGGACCGGGTTTCGGGAAGCATTTCCGTCTCCTGGCTTCTCATATGGTACTCGGTAATATGTATTACGTACCATGTTCCTTTCTTTTATCTGAAGGTTCGATCCTGGTAATATTGAGCTTATGGAGTTAAGTCGGAAGGGCACCCCTTTCGGTAGGTGGATAACCTCTTAGTCTTATATATATAAAGGATGAGGTTCGGTATGGGATCCGTGATCGTGCTTCTCTTTTGTGGCACTTTTTGGTATCTGACTAGTGCTCTTTCTTTTAGCCCTTTTAGGCGGTTGAAAGTGTTCTCGTAACAGCCGTCTTATGTAAGAGATCGATTATGATCGCTTATTTTACCCTAGATATAGTAGGGTATACTATAGTGTTCTTATCTCGTCGTGAGATTTTCAGAGCAGTTTTAGGGTGTTCTTCTATTTCCGACCCTTAGCTTAATTTCGTGACGATGAGTATTATTTTCTGATCTGATAATATAAAGGTATTAGGTCTTCATAGCTGGAAGAAACTTTCAAGCTTTCCGAGATATCCTGGTTCAGGTTTTGAACTGGACAACCGACCATAAATTGCTTGGGGGTAATCTCTTACGTAATGAGATCAATTCAATTTGGGATCTGAAATTCTTTAAAAAACTTTACAGGTATAAGGCTGTTATATAGTCTTCAAAAACGCCAATCCCGATCTTTCCTTAGAATCGAGACAAGTATTCTATCGAGTTGAAACTAAGCTCTCAAGTGGGCAGCTGAAAGTTTTTCTAAGTCCAAAAAGGAATGGACAAACTAGAAACTTTTCTCATGTATTCAAAGGGTCTCTCTCTCTCTCTCTCTCCCATTTGAGCAAAAGTTAAGATTATCATGCTCTCATCAGGCCATTTATAATAATATACATAATATTGTAGAATATCTTTTTATAGATCGATCTGATTATTGGTGGGTATAGTGTCACTTCAAATCGATTCCATCCAGTAGATGGGGAGTAGATCTACTACCCTGTATGTTTACTCAGAGAAAATGGGAAGTCTTTGGTGACCCTGACCACTCCAGAACACTATATAGTATTTGATAATTTATCAAATTATCATATGCTCTATTACGATTTATGGGTCGATTTAAATAGTTGGATTATAGTTCATATAAGGTTGATTCAACATAGCAGATGTGGATTTAATTCTGCTATTTTGGTTGTCAACCAGAAAAAAATGGGAAGCTTCGGCGACCCGGACAACTCCGAGGCACTGTTATTATAAGCACACACATAAATAATCTTCGAATTCATATACAGTATGTTATTTTTCATTTATTGGATCGACTTGATGAAAAGTAAGGTTATAATCTCACTTCAAGTCGCTTCCTTATAGCAGATGGAAAACAAGTTTGTTACCCTGGTTGCTTTTTCAGATAACAATGGGAAGCAATTCTGGCGACCCTGGTTATAATATGTATATATCTATTATAGTATACTTTATATAAGTTTAAGGATCGACCATGGTATAATTTAATATTCTGACTGCCCCCATCTCTCGTGGAGTGACCACCGTTTTAGCTGGTCATCAATAATTCTTGCTTCATGTGTAATTGAAGCATACGTCAGTAATTTGAACGTACATTTCATTTAGTAGAACACTTTTGCAGTGGTAAGTGAAAGGCGGAGTACCTGTCAGATAGCACCACGACTCGCGTCTTTGCGGGTATCTCCAGATCAGGAGGACTGGTCAGTCGTCACACAACTTAGCCAAAATTGTAAAGTATGAGAGCTACCCTCTTAGTAGTTCTATTGTACTTTGTCTAAGTATCTCCGTGTAGACTGTAGTACTATTATATGATCAGACGAAGACCTTGCTTGTGCATGTTAGTATATGAACTAGTAAAATATGTTAACTCTGAATTTGTTCCTTATTTAGGTAATAGAGTTGTTCCATCTCAGATTTTTTTTTACTCAAATTTGTGGAGCAAATTTTTGTGTAGGTATAAGCCCTGCCCCCTCTACCCTCCCCCTCAGCCCACAGGTATCTATAGGCACCTGGCCCCCCCATGAGCCTCATTCCAGACGACGAGCGAACATCTCGCTACCATAGAGCCCGGAACTATGGGCTTTGGGATAGGTTTGCCCTCCAGAGGTACTCTGCCTTTTGCTTGCCACTGCAAAAGTGTTCATAGGAACATTCAGCCTATTTGCATTGGCTCCCTTCCAGCAGAGTACCTCTGTCGGATAGCACAGACTTTCCAACAGTGTAGCTTGCGGAGCAGGGAGGGGTTCTGTGGCGTCTCCTGATGTGGAGGGTGTCGTCGATGACCATCGATCTTACCCTGAACTGTTGTCTATTATACTCGACTGTGGAGGTTTTCCGATTGACCTACCACAGGAGACTGTTTTTTGAACTGAGTATTATGTATTTTCATCCTTTTGTATGAACAACATAACTCCAATTGTTGGTATCCTACACTCTCTCCTGTGAGTGCTACCAAGAGGGACATGTATTCTTTGTATCGATTGTGTCACTGTCTGAGAGTAGTGACTTTACTTTATAGATCAAGGTGAATTTTTTTTTGGAATGGAACAACTGATTTCTATTAGTATCTTTATATTAATAAATGTATTTATATACCTATGTATCTATCCGTCTCACAATACATCTCTTACCACTTCTATTTATACCATGTTATTCCTCTCTTTGTGGAATTTTCCACCTTAGGTTCCTATAATCTTATGCTAGCCTTCTGTGTATCTGACAATCAGTAAGAAGTATCCCAAAAAAGAGACCTCTGTTCAAGTATCTTTTATGTAGAGCGTGTACTTCCTGAAGAACTTGAGGTTACCTTCATCTTCAGTTTCTGATTCATTTTGGGAGGGTAATTTCTCAATGCTTATAGTCATTCAAGCGGCTATTCCAGATGCCAATAGAATAAGCCCCTTTCTATTTTATCCTGCTGGAAGCTTTGAAGAGTTCCAATTATAATTTATGTACATTGAATATAAGTGCCTGGAAGCTCTGGGCTCACGTCCGAAGGGAGGATTAAGTATCCCCTGTTCTATCCAGATCCAAATGAGCCACTCCGAAAGATGAGTGCCTGCGTTTGGTCCGTGGGAGTCTCCGTCGCAGCCGCGCAGAGAGCTCCCGCATAGTCCACCCACGACGAAGACGCACAGGCATCAGGTAGACCCTCACCAACACGGTTTCCGTCCCATGCACTCCACATCTGCTCTACTTCCTTTGGCCTTCCAAGCAACCCGCGGTATGAACAAACCTAAACCCCACGCCCGTACGGTGGCTTTGCTAGTTGACTTGAGCAACGCGTTCGACACTGTTCCTACTGAGGGCCTCATCTCCTCAGTTTCCGGCACCACACTCCACAACAATGTTGTCAGATGGCTCGCGACTTACCTTAGGAGACGAGCAGCCTGCTGCCTCTATAACGGTTCCCGCTCCCAGTTCCGGGCTGTCAGGGCGGGGGTTTCTCAGAGCTCGGTCGACTCGCCTTCTCTGTTCAACCTCTACGTCTCTGACTTCCGTATTCCTCGGGACCAGCTCTGCTACCCCTCTAACATCTTATGCCGACGATTTCACTGTCGTGGCGTCCCATCCCAATCCTCTCACCGCTGTTACTGCTCTCTCGGATCACTCTGCCTCAATCAGCAACTGGGCAGCAAACAAGGGCCTTACCATATCAACCTCCAAATCCAATTCAACTTTATGGACAACAGACACCCATCAGTCTACACTTGACCCTGGTATCACTATGAACGACTCTGCCCTGCCTCTGAAGCGCCGCCCCAAAATCCTCGGCGTCACTTTTGACACCCACTTTACCTTTACACCGCACATCACTTCCACAGCCGCCTCAGACTGCTCAAGGCCCTGGCGGGCACTAGCTGGGGCCAGTGCAAGGAGACTCTGCTTCTCACATACAGGGTATTTATCCGACCTCTCATCTCCTACGCGGCTCCAGTTTGATATCCTGGGGCTCGCCAGTCCGCGGTTCGCAAGCTGCAGACGGTTCAAAACGCCGCCATCCGCACTGCGACCGGCTGCCTTCGCATGGCTTCCGTGGACCATCTCCACTCCGAGTCCAAGTTGCTGAGGATCGATCAATCTCTCGACGTCCAGTGCCGTCAATACCTTGTACCGCTCAGCAATTTCCTCCCTCCATCGATCTGCTGTGCAAGCTTCACTAGACCGCCTCCCCGTTAACAGGGTTTTGGGCTCTGCCCCACCGGAGATCTCACCCGATGAAGCGGCCCTCTCTCGTGCGGCCCGCTCCACTTCATCACAGTTGCACTCAGGTTTCTGCTCTGCCCTGATGTCTCACCGCCATAAAATGGGTCTGGCGGATTCTGACTCCTGTCCCGAGTGCCACCGCGCTCCCCACACCGTCAACCACCTGTTTGAGTGTCCCGCCCTCCTTCCTACCTCTCTATGGGACAGTCCCCTGTCTGTGACTGACTTCTTGTGCTCCCTGCCTTCCTTTTCATACCTTCCGCCACGTCCCAGACCCCCTCCGGAGCCGCCCCCTACGTAACTACAACAACAGATCCAAATGAGCCTTTAGGCCTTGAGTCATCTCGGAAGCAACAAAACTCCCCTTCCGGATTCCGGCCATGTGTAGAATGGTTACAGTTACCCGTGCTGTAGCTAAGTGTCAATGAGGCCTTCGATTTTGAGATTAAGAGTCAACCGACCTTCCATTCAGTGGTAAATACGAATAGGCCTTACTTCTGCTTCGACTATTTTTCTGATACTGAGAATGAGTCAAAAGGGCTGATTGAAAAATTCTTCTTCTAACCTTTTAAGATGGAAGAAAATCCCATCAAGTTAGAAAAAGGGGTTCTAGTTAGCTTGGGTTTAAGTCTCACAGATAGAGCCCAACTTGGGATTAATGTAA
This sequence comes from Parhyale hawaiensis, assembly GCA_001587735.2. Classification (NCBI taxonomy): domain Eukaryota; kingdom Metazoa; phylum Arthropoda; class Malacostraca; order Amphipoda; family Hyalidae; genus Parhyale; species Parhyale hawaiensis. Next base: position 33,360,567 of record LQNS02278091.1, on the reverse strand, counting down.
TGGGTGTTGATGTCTTAGAGGCTTAGTTTAATTCTTAACGGTTTTCCCTGGAAGATGGAAAAACTTGCACTTTTGACGCTTGGTCCAAGTAAGGAAGTCCTGCTCAGGTACCACCTAAGCTCTGGACAAACCACTTTAGGTCTGGTTGCTCTTCCCCAGTTTTCTACTCAAGCGTGAGAAATACCCAAAGATCTTAGGGGTTGAGCCCATAAAACTATACTGTCTCTGTCTAACCTGGCCTGACTTTTTTCCCATATTTATGGATTTATCAACTTGTGGTTGCTGCTACTTCAATTCATAGCTAGCGGTAGGGCGCAATCTCTGCGACGAAACTCTTGTCCAAGTCATTGAGTTTGTGGTGAATTAGGAAGCTAAGACTTCTCTTTTAATGTATTAGACTTCTTTGTGAATAGTAATACAGACCAGCGAGTTTTGCAATCACTCCGATTTATTGAGGGTCTCCTTGTCTTGTCCTGCCGAAAGGCGACTACATCCTCGTAAGGGTCTCGTCGGTAAGAGAGATACTTTAATTCATGAGTCCGCTGTACAGCCTGCCTATTCCTACACTTCACCTTTATTTTTGGCGAACGTAAGACCGCGATACATCAACGAAAATTCAGAAGATCTATTTCGTTATGGCGACCATTCCGAATGGGTGAGGTAGGTACTTCTCGTATTAGAGGTTTCCCGCTACCTTCTTGGCTTTACTCCTAGTTCATTATTATACATTTCAGAGTCACCTTTAGGACACGTAACCAGACGAGTTCCTTATTTCCGAACTGAAGTCTTAAAGGAAATGTAGTTCCTTCCTGGGAATTCGGTTTATGACAACCTCCCCACAACATACTAGGGCGAATCTTCGACAGTCTAAGTTGCCGCTTTGGACTGGTTAATCCAAACTTCTTGTCCTGGAGACACTCTCTTATTATTTTCGCCTGCATAAGCGATCTAGGCAGTGACTATTCGCCGCTAGAGCCTTACGCGCCTCTAAGCAGTATAACATATTAAGTAATGCTTCGTCCGCTGCCCTAGTCTCCCTTGTGGTTGACAATCTGGGCTGTGTTTCTGTCATGGTATAACAGACTTTCTTTTAGCAGCTCTTGTAGCCTTCTGTTCGACTTTTGAGAGAGACCCGTAACTTTCGGCATACAAGAGATTGTTCTAGAATGGACTTTTAGAAGAGATTGAATTAGTTTTTAAACTTACAAAAAATGGCGGCCGTCTTGCCTTACGAACACCATTATTTGACTGAATGGAAATTCCAAGACAAACAATTTCGCCTCGCCTATTTACGCTAATTCGTAACTAATTTATTGGAGCTAGACCTGAAGTTGTAGGCTTTCCGAGGACGTGGCTCTCTTTCGAGAGTAGCCCCGTCTAGAATATAGACGGTATCCTTGAAAAGTCTGATTCATCTCCTGGTGTTATTACCGGACTTAGTTTCCTCAATTTTATGGAGCTAAATGTGAAGTCAAGAACCTCCCCTCACTGTCCTTGTTGAGAACTGTACTGCCTTTTGATTGGTCTGAGTTCTCCCTAGTCTCTGAGAATGTTGAGTTTTTAATTCTCGTACTCACAGAATACTCCCTATTAGAGTAGGGCTATTGCGAGTAATTAGACCCTTCCTGCCTTTACCATGCACTCTCGCTATACTGACCGGCCGCTTATGTAATTGTCGGTCACTGTGCTTAGGCTTTGATCTGTGTCGTCAGTGGCAATCTGATAGAAGATGTGGTTCTCTTTCTAGGATTCCTTCCGTGAATTCCCGGTCTAGGTTCATCTGGCTCGATCGTCGAGGCGACTAGGTCTAAAATTTTTAGGCCTCTCGGGAACTCCGACTTAGTGGGTTAGGAGTAAGAAACGAAGCCATATCCGAGCCCAATTAGCGATCTATCCTTTGTCTACATTAGCAAAAAAAAAGTAGTGTCTTTAGATAACCATTGTACCCATTGGTATAGTGAGACTAATTGAGAAAATTGACATGACTCTTGTCATATAGTCTCTATATCTAGAGCACTTTGAGATGTCATGGATTGATTTATTCATATTATAGACTTGATTTATCTCTATTCCCGAAATTATAACTGGCTTTCAAAATAAGTTCTAACTGTGGGACCCAGAGTTTTCAGAGAGTTCAAACATCAGATCTGTATCTGAGGTTATGTCACTATGTAACCTTTCAAAAATTTTCCAAGTCCCTGAGGGGTACCCAGAAAATATTCTACATTTCAAAATCTTCTTGAGTATTTGAGGCTAAGTCTCAAAAAACCAGGTCAAAAATTTCTCAAGTCCCTAAGGAGGAACCCAGAAAATCTTTCAAGTCTAAAAGGCACTGCTTATTTTAAAGCTAAGTCCAGAAGGGACTATGAGTTAACAGTACAAATTCTGGAACCGGTATCTTGAACATTTTTCAGAGATCCGGCAGTTGAGGAGAGGAGGTGTTCACATGTCGAGAGTTGATCAATAAGTGAGGTCTCGAGGGCGAGGTGCTTACCTATATACTGGATGGGAGCTTTGCTGGTGCAGCTGCAGCAAAAAATAATAAAAATTCAGAAAATAAATCCGAAGATTGGGAGAGGTATCTAGAAGCCCACTCTTATACCTGTACAAGAGTGAGACTTCACAATTTTACCTAAGTAAAAAAAAAAAATCTGAGTACCTAATTCTGCAATTAACATGAGTCTGATCAACTCGGAATGATCCTCCTGACTGGAGCATGCCAAGGCATGCGAGTTGTGCTGCAAACGACAGAGGTACTCTGGCATTAGCGAGCCACAGCAAAAATGTTTTCGACAGTATATACAGGGGAACCCCGTTTTCCCCGACAGCACGGGGGGAGCCTGTTCCAGGAAACTGAAATTTCCGGGAAAACAGGAAAATTTCAATTCCCGGAAAAACCCATTTTTCCGGACATATGTCCGGTAAATTGAAACTATTTCTGGGAAACTTAATGCCAGAAAAACCTCCGTTTGACGCACGAAAATGAAACTACTGTATTTCCGGAATTGCCATTCCACACAGTATTGTACATTATGTGCATAATAACATCGTAGTACAGTACTTTATCTATTTAACATAGTGCGTTAGGTTCAGTATTAATATACAGTCTACAGTACATATAAATTCATAGTACCGTAGATAATGGTACTCACTATTTACAATGTTGAGGCTGGGGTCACTGCTATTATTAACATTAGCCATTATGAAAACTACTGTATACAGTACGGTGAGGCTAGGCTCAAATATGTAATCCCCACCCCCCAAAAAAACTAAAAATAACATTAATGTATCTAATGAACATTACTGCTCATAATGCATACAGTACATACTGTACAGTATGTATGTAGTTAGCTACAGTAGCTACTTGATGCATTCGCGTTTGAATGATTGCAAAGCTGGCGTAGGGGCTAGAGTTGACTTACGAGTTCACCAAGTGATGTTTTCATTAGAAGTAATAAATAAGTGACTTTTCTAGCCTACTTTCATTGATTAAGTAAAGCACTCAATATTATTCATCACATTCACTTTAAAATCCAAAATTAAACCCATAAATTTGAATTTAAATCACTAAAATAGCACTTTTCAACCTAACACCACGATGTGCAGACGCATACTGAACGAAAATGGCGGAGGTTGCCTTCCGATTCTCGGAAGAGACGCTGCGTAATGGGCGAATTTCAGTACATGCGCGTCATTTCCGGGAATTCTTCTGGAGGTCCGGAACTTCTACCGGACTTTTTCCAGAAAATGCCGAAGTTGTCCGGTATTCCGGCTTGGTTTCAGTACCCGGAATGTTCCGGAACACCCCGGAAAAGTGAAAAAAGTCCGGGAAAACGAGAAGTCCGGAAAACCAGGTTCTGGGAAAACGGAGTTCCACTGTATAGCTTTACTTTCGTCAAGCAGCATATTGTCAACATGCAAAAGCAATAAGAGTTTGGTCCGGTTTGGCAGATAAGAAACTTATTAACATGACCAGCTTCATTGTCAGAAATTTTAGACTTAGCTTATATTGCGGGGAACAGAGTTTCAAGGCAGTTTAAGACTACCTTAAATTTCAGACTTTCTTGGCTTATATAGCGGGGAATGGAGTTTCAAGGCAGTTTACCCGCGCCTGCATAATGGCTGCTACAGCAGCCAAAAATCACTTACAAAATGGCAGTTATTATGCCGGCGCGGGTCAAGGACTACCGTATCATTTAAAATACAATTATATTTAGGTTCAGTAGGTCTCAGTTGAAATATTCCCTTCAACAAGTGTTTAACTAGCGGTAAATTACCAACAGTACAACCATTAATATTCCCTAAAAAGTAGACAGGGCAGACCTCGC
>LQNS02278091.1:33331152-33343895 GCA_001587735.2 Parhyale hawaiensis | reverse complement strand
ATTCCAGAGGCTCCGTTGATGGAGGCCACATTTTGCAAAGAGATTTAGATGTTCTTCTTGGGGTTGTCAAGTCGCGGAATCAAGTGTTGAATCCTGAAAAGTGTGCCGTGATGAGGTTCTGCCGCGGACACAATTTGGTGGAGTATGCAGCATGTCCCTATCTCCTTGTGGAATACGTGTTGAGAGGTGTTAATTCTCACCGGGACTTAGGAGTTGTTGTTCATTCGGACTTGAAGTTTCATGCCCACATTAGACAGGCAGTTAGTAAAGCACCTGCAGTTGTGAACAACTTGTTAAGATCCACTGTATGTAGGAGTCCTGATTTCATGCTTGCACTTTACGTGGCACATGTGAGGCCTATCTTGGATTATAGCTCAGTTGTTTGGAACACAGGCTACATTGGTGATCTGAGGCTGTTGGAGTCGATTCAGTGAAAGTGGACCAAGTGTGTGGAGGGTTGTAGGGATCTAAGTTATGGTAACAGACTTAGGAGGTTGAACCTTTTTTCGGTTATGGGCAGGTTGCTGCGAGCAGACTTGATCAAGTGTTGTAAGGTTCTTGCAGGTAATGGGGGTACTGCTGACATGTCGGTGCCGTTTTTAATGGCTGGGGATGGAGTAACCAGGGGCCACTCAATGAAGTTAGTGCGTCCATATTTCGGCACGGATATGGGGTGTAGGTCATTTCCCTTGAAATGTGTTAGGCAGTGGAATGCACTGCCGGAGGATGTTGTGTCAGCAAGCTCTTTGGTGGTTTTCAAAAGATAACTAGCTCACCATTTGGGTGATGTCTTGTACGAGTATGTGTAGTGCTGATCGTTGTTCGTTTTGCTTTTCTGTGGTTTCCCTGTAGATTTTTCTGGTAGCCAACCACGCACCTTCCAGCTGAGTTCTTTGGGGGCTTGTTTTGCGTCATTCCTTATGCTGGCACGTGGGGCTGAGCTTGCCTCCTTGGCCTGGTGCTCCCTTCCTTGGGGTGGCCCTGGCTGCAGGAGGCTGCAAAGGTGAGTTACAAAAGTGAGGTATGTTGTTCTGTAAGTATAGCAATCGATCCTGGCAGGTTCTCTTATAAACTATCTTGGTCTGTAAGAGGAGCCTGTAGTATTTTCTTAACACAGACTACTGTTAACTCATTGTGTATGTCAGTATAAGAAATATGAGATCTGATAACTCTGCTCTTGATCCTTGAGCATGTACTAGGTTTTTTTTTTAAATTCAGGCTCTAATTTGAAATATTCAATAATCCCACACTAAAGTCCAACTTGTTGCTGATAATTCCAGAGAGTAACAGAAAACAAGACCAAACTCCCTGGCGTAGGGAATCTCAACGAGAGCTCCGAATTCAAAAGTTCATACTCTCTCGGCGAAACTTAAAATTTACTCCAAAACTAGTTAAAGTTAACTCTTTCAAAACATTTCCCGTTTTAGCCAGAGATCATCCAGTATAAGTGTCGTTCGTGCTTGGTAGTAGTGGGGCAAAGTCTAAACGAAGGCTTAAGTACAAAACTTCTTAGTTTCCAAGGTCCTCAGATATAGCCTAAGTCTATCTCAGGATTCAGGCTACGAGTGGATTGGATCATCCATTTTGACTGCCTTTCGTTTTGAGGTTAAGACCCAAGGTTGGCTGAGAAAATTTTCAAAGTCCATAAGGATGGAACGAGAAATTCTTTTTTTTGCCAAGTTCCACCAGCTTTAGTTGAAAATGAAGATTGAGTTATAAGGTGCTGGTAACTTGGGATGTTTTATTTCATTGCAATTTTTTTACTAACACCTTACTTTCCTGTTAGTATGGGAACTACATATTTCTGATAACTCTACTCCTGTCCTTTGCGTAAGTGCAGGAGTTGCTCGCTTCAAAGTTTTTTTTCCACTTAGCAAGAATTGTGGGATAAGCTCCTGTGTAAGCATAAGAGCTGATCCCCAGTAATTCTTAGAGAAATCTCTCGGAGTAAACTGTAGTCTACAAGGCAATACTAACACCACACTTGCATGTTAGGATATGAAAATCTGATAACTCTTCTCCTGTCCTTTGTGTAAGTGCAGGAGTTGCCTACTTCTGATCTTTTTTCGGCTATTTACCTGGTGAATAACAACAGAACTTTGGTTTTCTTTATTCAGAAGTGAAGCTCTGTTCCGCAACCAGTATAAGCTCAGGACTTAGCCAATTGGTTCCTTGATCCTCTGTCAGTGAAGGTTTGAAGTATTTCAAATTCCCGCACAGCACTACAGCAAAAACAAGGCTTAGAAAATTCTCTCCGTGTTAGCTTAACTTCGCAACTTATAAAGGCCTTGAGGGGAGTAGGTGATCTCCGATGTGGCCTAAAACCATAGCAGGAATTGCGCTATGTGTCAATCGCCTATTCCAAATATCAAAGCACTTCACTAAACAGTGCCTAAGCTGAACATTTTATCACGTCCCGAAGGCAGAACTTCACAATTTCTAAGTGCCAAATAGTTACGTTTGTTGAATATAGGGCCTTTCTCTTTCCCGAAGCATTGATGTTAAGCGTGCTTGCACGTCGGTGTCGCCACGTCTTGTACAGCCTCTGACTGTAAGTCGCTCTTGAATATCACCAGAACTGCCGAAAGGTTGAGAAGTAAAGACCGAGACTTCTCGCAAGTTGCGGGTTCCCTTCCTCGCTATTGGAATAGAGTTTAGACCGAAACCATGTACACAGATATATCCGACCATCTCAGTAAGTATGCGTTCAGTAAGTCTGAAATCTTGCAGTCTCTGCCGGTAACATTTCGGAAGTTACGCGGCACCTGTTGGAAGTCTTACATCGGATGTTGCACGTCACAAGTGTAACAAATACAGACTGATTGTACTAGCCTGGGTTCGTCCGTAGACGTTGTCTTCAATTCTTATCATTATCTAGCCCTATATGCTCACATAGCGCTCGAAAATCCTTGAAGGGAGTATCTTGAAGCTGCGCCAGTTCCTTGTGAAAGTTAACTCTTGCAAGCCCCGGCCTAGGTATTGCATGATCGCTGGTGTAACCTCCAGCCGCATTTAAGTCTCTAAGCCTATGTTGGTGGCTTGTATGTGCTACAAAAGTAGTTTCATACTCAACGAAAATCTCAAACTATGCAGTTTTAGGACACGTTACGGAAGTGGGCACTGAAACTATAGGCGAGAACGTGTGGCGATCCTCTTGTGTAGCCCAGGAGGCAACTAGGTTTAAGACATAATTCGCTGGTCTCTCCAGCATCTCTTCATCAGTTGCTTAACCCGTGCACCCGCAGTGTCATCTTGTGGGAAAACCGCAAACCCGCAGCTGTCCTATTGGAAGGACACCAAGTTGCCGCAGCCCATTTACGGATTTGTACGCCTTATATCACGAAAACTAAAAACTCGAACACAAAAATGAACGCGGTTTTGGTAAGGGCAACTGTGTGCCTATCAACCGTGCAAGTTTCCCTTCTGTGCTTGCAACAGTACTCTTACGCTAGGTTGCCTTATTACGGAAGCAAATTTCTGGCAGACACTGCTGGTGCGCGGGAGTCTGCAGGGTGTCCCCTGAAGACGACAGTGCGGGTGCGCTGGTTAATCCTTCGTTTCGACTATGACAACTACTAGTGTCTGTCAACGCTCTGCTTCGGCCTATGAGCTTCCGCTTACGCCCCCCGAATTACAAAAACGTCCAGACGAATTTACGCTTTATACCGATAATCGCAGGGTTCGTATCTTCGTTCCGATCTTAACATGCCAAGTCTGTACGGACACCAGTCGTGTACATACTTGCGCCAGCGATACCTAATGTTATTGCTATCGGCTTCTTAGGGCGATTCCGGACATAGGCTAGGTTTCAGCCCGTCCTAAGCTGGTGACCACTAGTCGAACCTGCTTGCAACTTCTAAACTCAAGAAGTGAGCATCTGTCTCCGATGTTGCCATGGAGACGGCCGCCTCGCTAAACTTAGGAAGCGTTTAGCTCCCCCTAGTGGGGCTCTGAAAACAGCAGTAAGCTACACCTCCCTTCGCGGGAGTCCTTGCTCTGTGGTTGAAAGGTTAGTCCATTAAGTGGAGGACTTCGCTCGTAGGTGGCATCATAAGCTGTGTGCAGTTAAGGTTGTCACCTATCCCGTGGGGGCCCCTTCATATGCGGTGAGATAGCCCTCTAAGCTGAAAGGACTTGCTCTCAGCCGAATAAGCCAGCGACCGACTAGAGTTCAAACCACGCAAAAAAAGGAAGTAAGCCTCCCTCTAATTGAAGGCCCTATACTAAGCCGGTAGGGTCCGCCTCCAACAAAGGATAGATCCCGCCTATCGGTGGTACACAGCCTATCTTGTAGAGGTCCTCGCTCTAGGTGATAGCATCAGCTACTAGCTAGAGAGGCCTCGTAAGAAGCGGTATTATGACCCTACATTCGCGTGGGCCCCGCTCTAGGCGAATCAGCCCCTCTTAATGGAGAGGCCTCGCACCGATCGGTAATATGGCCCCCTATCCCGTGGAGGGCCGCGCTCCAAAACGCTTGATGTATAAAGCGCTCCATTTGTGAAAGACCTAGCTTATGGCGATTGGTTAAACATCCAACTAGTGGATGGGTTTCGCATAATGCAGTAACATGGCTCCCCAAATTGAGGAGGACCTTGCTCTAAGCTATTGGTTAAGCATCCAACTAGTGGGAAGGCCAGCGTCTCACTGGTGACAACTCTTTACCATGAGGAAAAAGGACTTCTCTCTCTTTGGAGGCCTCGTTGTAAAGGTCATAGTTGAGGTGATTGCGTCTGCAACCAACTAGTGGATAGACCTCGTCTGATGCGGACAGATAGCCCTCCATCATGTGGATGACTTCGCTCTATAGCGATTGTATCATTTACTAGGGCAATAGTATGGCGGACTCCCAATCGCCGGCATCAGCCGTTGGTTTTCGGGGGTACGGCCCTTCAGCCGTCGGCATCGAGGGCCCCGCTATAAAATAAGCATCCCTCTAGTGGAGAGGCCTCGCATAGCGTTAATATGGCGGACCCCCAGCCACCGGCATTAGCCATTGATTTTCGGGAGCATGGCCCCCAGCCGCCGGCATCAGCCATTGGTTTTCGAGGGCCCCGCCGTAATATGGCCCCCATCTTGTGGAGGGCCTCGCTCTAGGCGATAGTATTGTGCATCCAATTAGTGGAGACTTTGCATATGCGGTATTATGGCCTCCTTATTAAGGAGGACCTCACTCTAGGCGGTAAGTTGAGCGTCCAACTAGTGGAGAGGCCTAGCATAGCGGACTAAGACGGGCCCCCAGCCGCCGGTATCAGCCTTTGGTTTTTGGGGGCACGGCCCCCAGACGCCGGCATCGGCCATTGGTTTTCGGGGGCCGTCTATAAAAACGGAAATTAATCTGGAATATTCAAGAATCCCACGCTAGACTCCTGCCAATTCATCATGGCTTGTAAGCTCATAACTAACTGACTAAGCCTACCTTTAGTCTTTCAAACACGGAATCCGATCTGGTTTATTGAAGACCCCCAAGTTAGACTCCTGCCAATTCATCCTGTGTAAACACAAGAACTGACTAAGCCCACCTGGTGGAGAGAATTTCAGAAAACGAACGACGTATTGAGAAAAATTTCAAAAACACTTCAGTAAACTGAACTTACATCAATTCTTTTTTTGCAGTTCCAGCATCTCCAGCCCAAGGAAAACTCTCAGAGATTTAAAAATTTGTTTCTCTCACCACTGCATCTATTATAGATTGTATTCTTTAAGCTTTTTCAATTACAGATTCCAATTTGAAATATTCAAAAACCCCACGCTAGACTCCTGCCTGTTTTCTTGATAGCTAATCCGCATACCAGAAAATCAGACTAAGCCCACCAGGTGGAAGGAATTCCAAAAAGTCAAGGCCAAATACAGCTTACATCAAAATATTTTATATAAATGATTTCTATATTACTAAATTTATGCTTGAAGTTAAAAACGATATAGTCTGGATTCAGCTTTCGAATTGAAATAGGCTATTCAATAAAGACTAAGGCTCAATGGACTCTTCAAAAATATTTTAAGTCCCCCAAGGTGGGACCCAGAAAAATTTCCAAGTATGACCACTTCAAGGTATCTGAGGCTAAGTCTCAAAGGGCTGCCTCCAAAATTTTTCCAAGTCCAAAGAGCTGCATCGATTCAGAGTTATAGTTCCAAAAGAGAACTAACTGAAACTACAAGTTCTGAAACTAGTATCTTGAACATTCTTCAAGTTCCTTGGGCAGAAGAGGAGGAGAAAGCTGGAGCTGGGAGATGTTGACCCTACCGCGAGTCGTGAATGAATGACTCCTGGCGCCCTGGACCTGGTATATATAGCAGGAGCTGAGGGTGTGCTGAGGGTGAAGGAAAGGGCCAAGGGCAAAAGAAAAAATAACTTAAATTTCCCAATTTTGATTCCTGCACAGGAAATGGGTTAATCATAGGATTTTAGCCTAAAACTTCAAAATTTGACTATGACTACAAGCACATATATGGACTTAGTCAAATTTTGGCTTATACCCATATACATATGTACACTTAAATATTGCAGAGTACTATTACCAGTCTTTAAATAGTGTGACGACTAAACCGTCCTCCTGATCTGGAGTCCCCTCGAATCGCGGGTCAAGGTGCTACCGACAGAGGTACTCTGCCGGGAGCGAACCACTGCAAAATTTCAAGTTCAAAAGCTGTGTAAGGTGTAGCTAAGACAAGTTTCGAAAATTTTCAAGTCCCTGAAATTTTTAAAGAGTCGAATATTTCAGATTTCTTGAATTTCAGCTAAATGTCAATTCTAAATTCTATCAAAAGCACAATGTCCAAGTCCAAGATCAACATCGAGAGGAGAGGAGAGGAGAGGAGGTGATGGCCATGTCACAAATGACCACAGAATGAGGAATGAGACTCTGGGGATGGGGTGCTGCTCGTATACATAGGGCCGCCTGGCCTAGTAAAGAGGTGACCCCTCTCTCCCCCAACTCCTAAAATAATCATTGTCCTACTCCTGGTCCCTGTACTAGAGCAGGGGCTCTGAATTTTACCAAGGCAAAAAAAAAAAAATAATAATACCTTGAATCATAGACGTAGCGTGACAACACAACAGTTCTCATTAGGAGTAACCCTAAGGCCTGTTGTAATAAGAATTTCCAGTGTTATGCAATGGAACCCTGTGTTACCCAATCAGTGTTACTCTAATTGGAGGTGAAGGAGGATTCACACAGCGCAGTCCTGAAAATGTAAATATAGCTGTTTACTAATCATTATTGCCATTAATCATGACGTAATCTTTTAAAAGTTTCCCAAAAGGTCCATGCAGATAATTCTTTCAGGAGAAATTACTGAATTAAACCAATATTATTAAATTCCTGGTTCTACCACCGCACCCAAGTCATACGACGTGACTCAACCAGTGAGACTCAGTTTATTATACATGTCTCACCAGTATAAGACTGTTTTATCTCGGCATTGCTGCCGGTAAGTCTTAGTTGGCCAAGTGTGCTACTACTGGTAAAAAAAACCTAAAGAATAGAAAGACACGAGAGAGTAGAAGTATCCCACACACTAGGTCGGCTATCTTGACTGACAGTCCACCCGGAACAGAAAGCGAAATATAGAGAACATACCTAACTTTACAAAACCTCAGCAGGAGCTGCAACATTCCCAGCGGCCTGCACTGAAAGCACTTGGGACCTTTGGGTTCGTGAGGCAGAAATGTATCCGCAGTACACCAATCGTAGGTTCTTCTCTATAAAATCAATAGACCGTCGGTGTAAGATCTTAAGCCATCAACAAACCAGAAGTGCAATTGAAATATCTTATCGCTCATTTGATCAAAAAATGATCAGCTTTGTTCCGAATAAATATAAAGTTAACACATAATAATTGCCGAATATTTAGAAGAAAATACAACTTCAAAAGCTATAAAACGTAATTATAGGATCTATTGTTCAATTCATAAGTGGCACAATTTGGCTACTGTACGGTGTTATACCACTCGCAACTCACCGTTTTAGCATGGTAGCGAATAAGGGTAACACTTGCGCGTCTCATTGATAGAAGATGGCTTAAAGCGACAAACTTTTTGCAAGCAGAGTTACCGGTACATTCGAGCTAACACTGGGCTACTCTGGGTAACCCCAAGCACTGATTACAACAGGCCTCTGGTTCCATAGGTCATGGTGCTACTGACCATGGTACTCTGTCAGACGTAACGCACTGAAAATTTTCATAACTTCATGTAGCTACCTAATTCTGGTACCACACACTAGGATTGTAAAGGCTACATCTAGGCATGCAAAACAATTTTGTCAACAAAAAACTGGGAACACTGTTTGTGATTCATGCAAGAAAATAAAAAAATACTGATGACAGGGAATAGCATCAGGATGCACAATATTTTCCTGACTGAAGCAAACAAGACACCATACCTACACCGACAGAATGAGAAAAAATTAAATTCTTTTGTGTGTCTGAGGTCAGGCAGAACCAGCATTAATGGGCACCAGAACCCAGTAATATCACGCCCTAGACGAGTGAAGGTGGAAGGCAAAGCTCGGCAGTTGAGTCATTATTGCCTGGTTGCCAGGCAGTAGGAGCATAAGGCGATCAGTTGCAGCTGGTTAGCCAGTTAGCTTTTGGCAGTTCCTGCAGAGCATCAACAGGTAGGCTACCCGATGCTGACATTACTTGCGAATGGGTAGAAGAGTGATATAGGTAAGACAGGGGACTCAGCCTTTCATTCAGCTTCAGCCGAGGTTATTTTTTTCTCCCAGCAACTATTGAAACAAGAAATCTCTGAAATACACTTTTACCACATTTTCCAAAATGCTTGCCACATTTAAAAAACTTGCTAAATATAATATACAAACCAGAGTTCACGGTTTTTAAGAAACTAGAGTTTTAGTGAAATTCAATCGTATTATTTGTTTGTAGATAAGGGTAATGACAGATGCATCAAAAATACATCATATTTGTGTATCTCAATGTAGGCTATAGCTGAACTGCGCAGTGGCAACAAATCATCAAAAACTGATGGCAAAGAAAGTGCACTGACGGCTCTTTGTTTGCATGCGAGTGGATGTGATTTTTCGTNTTTGTTTGTAGATAAGGGTAATGACATAGATGCATCAAAAATACATCATATTTGTGTATCTCAATGTAGGCTATAGCTGAACTGCGCAGTGGCAACAAATCATCAAAAACTGATGGCAAAGAAAGTGCACTGACGGCTCTTTGTTTGCAAGCGAGTGGATGTGATTTTTCGTTTGGGCGACGACCATACTATAGACAACCTAATTATCATTAAGGGTTTACCGATACCACTTCAACTACCAATACCAATTCTAGGGTAACATGTCTAGTACCCATCCACCATACTAGTAGCCATCTACTTGGCACTAAAAAACTTCCCATGTGAAAACTAGCAGTGCTACAAAGCCGTACATAGGCTTAAAATGTAGGCTAAGTAGTGCCGCACAATCCCTGAAAATAAATGACAGGTGAAAAATAAAACAAGAAAAAATGGTGGAGGTTTTCACTTTTTTTAAAATATTTTGAGAAATTGTAAAAACAACCGTCAATTTTCATTATTTTCTTTTTTCGCTCATCATTTGCAGGGGTGGTGCGCACTACTTAGCCTACAGTTAAGCTTATGTACAGCTTTCTAGCACTGCTAGTTTTCACACAGAAAGCTTTTTAGTGCCAAGTGGATGGCTACTAGCATGGTGGACGGGTAGCTACTAGACATATTACCCTGCCTGGCAATTAGCCGATACCAATACACCGATATATACAAAAAATCACATATACTTTGCCGATACCAATACTTTATAATAATGGGCAACATCAGAGTCAATGCTTATGAAAAGACTGAATCTTTTATCAACAGTAGCCTATTTTTTAAATACCATAAAATGGGGTGACTTTGGACATAAACAGGTTAAAAGGAACTCACTGCAGTGACAGGAAAAGTATCAGAAGTTAGAAGGAAACTTCTACAGTGTAATAAAGGTTGGTGGATCTGTAGCATATCACTAAGCCCACACTCAATCTCGACTAGCATAAACACAGAAAAGAATATGCTTTATAACAGAATGGTTAGTGTTGCAATGAACTTTTCTCAGTGGCGAGCGAAGACAGAACACCTCTGTCGGTAGCACCAGACCCGTGACAGCGCCCGGCTCTGGGGGCGTCTAAATGACAGTTTAGACTGCTTCAAGGCATAACCCTCATTATTGACAGCTTTTGGTGTTCTATTCATTTTAAGAACCCGCCCACCTGGTACCTCAGGAGAAGAGCAGCAGCACTCCTCATTTTGGCACGACGAGCGCACTACTACATGAACCTCACCCTACGCTATGGAACTGAAGAGGCTTTGGGTTTGTTTGATCCTCCAAAGGTGTTCTGTCTTTGCTCGCCACTGAGGAAAATTCGTCGCAACGCTCTATCCATTCTCAGTGGCTCCCTACGACAAAACACCTCTTGTCGGTAGCACCTGGCATGCCCACGGCGGTGTTTCATGGCCCCCCCGAGTTGCTGGTGCGAAGGATCCTGATCTGAACTAATTTATCCTCTTTCTTCTTTGTTTATTTTTCCTTCAGACAATCCAGCTGTTTTCACATTGGTAGGATAGTTACTGTAAGTCGCCTCTAACCTTAGGGTACCTGGCAACCATCTCCAGTGAGTTGCCATACCCCTGACCCTCTTTCAGAAGATAGCTTATAAATAACTGCCTTTTTTGGACTGTCCAGAACAAATCTACGAAGCAAAACCCTGTTAGGACAATACTGTTCTAACCCAGATTCTTGCTGCTTTCAACCTTTGCCTGAAGGTTGTTGAGATATTAGCCAGCAAGTAAGGTTGCTCGTAATTCAGACCTTCCTGGACCCTTAGGACTACTGCTTTTTGTCTGGCTCCTTCTAGACACGGAAGGCTTTCGTATGCTTTCTAGATCCTGCTTTGGATCATTACGTAACCTGCCATCTGTAGCAGTGGTCGATTTTCGAAAGCGCTGGGTTTTCGAGCTCAAGCTGAAAACTATCATTCCACCTTCCTTACCTCATTAACTGGTCTCTTTCTGGGACGACTACCAGTTGTACAGCTAGAATTACTCTGTCGTAGTCTTCCCCAACTTTGTTGCCGTTAGGCTGAGATTTCTCCGCTGAAGATCTTGGAACCTAGGTTCCTGACGGGGGAACCCGTAGAGGCTTAAAGCCCTATCCAGACTAACTCCTTGCTCGGTGGAGCAGATTAAGTTAAGTAATAACGCTTCCTAATTCCAGGAAGCTCACACTTCCATTACTGGAACTTCCATAAGTACCATTTCCACTGGGACGACTGAGGAGGAAGTCACCTCCTAGGTTTGGGAACACTAGCCTCTGATGTCCGTTAGACGCTAGTTATGGGAAGGACCATTCCCTTGTGGTAGTTGAGGATGCTTTCTTGCCACTTCGGTGCTTTCTATCATCATAGAAGAGCAAAGCTTGACAGGACCCTCGGGAAGGTTCCTGCACTGACCTTAATTACTTTTTGGTTAATTAGGCTTCCCCATTTCAGACAAGGTCCAGAGGAACCTTCAAAGATGACCCTGGAGTAAGGAAGGAGAGTACGCAAGTTTACTTTCCTGCGGCTCTGGAGACCTGAGCCTACCTGAGGCTCTGGTCTTGGACCCCAAGGGATCTTGGTCAGGTCGTTTGAGAAAAGATTCTCTCCGATTTTTCTTGAACAGAGGAACCTGTGCTGCAGCCTAGCCTGTCTCCTCCTGAAGTGGTTGAATACTCAGGTCTGTAAAACTGAGTTTAAGCAGTCTTAACCTGGAAAAACTCGGGTTTCCCTGTTACCTACTAGCTAGAGGAAAACCTGCTCGACCTAGTATATCCACTAGCTTACCTTCCTGGAAAAACAATGCTCAGGGAAAAACTAGGGTTTCTCTATTATGAAACCCCACTGGGAACCAACCGGCGTTTTCTAACGCAGTCTCCTGGAGGTTAGAACTGTACTACTATCAGGCAATCGCTAGTAGTTTCCCTAAAGAATCTTACTCTGATATTAGCTGAACATCTTCTGATGGTTGGGAGGACATAGCTCTGCCAAGCCAAGTAGGTCTGCACAAATATTCCCTATGAACTTATGGTAGCCCCTCCATAGACTAGGCCTATCTTTGAAAGTATAGAAAGAACTCTTCTCCTGAGGTGTCTGGAGTACCTGAGACTCTGGGATCTTGTGCAGTGTTGCACTGACTACGGTTCCAGAGTGGCTTCTGAAAGTTAGAAAAGTTGACTTTTTATAGCTCTCTGATCTTTCCTAGAGGAAAAATCAGAGAGAGAAAGAGAGAAAGAAAGAGAGAGAGAGAGAAAAAAAAGAGAAAAAGAGAGAGAGAGAGCCGACCAAATTCTGAACCCCTGGAAGTTCTAAAATTCTATTCTATATCTCCTGCAGAGTTAAGGGAAAGGGACAAAGCTCATTGCTAGGCCCAGTTGGTTTAGTTACTAGTTACTCAGGTCCCTAGACTTGAGATAGCTCTCCGCCCATCTAGATCACTCCGGGCTTCGGGAGCAAAGGACGTACGAAGCACCCTGTTATTACCCTTAGAAGGATCTTAAAGCCTTGGGTGAACCAGAATTATTGAACCCGCATGACTATGTTTTGACTATTCAATGCCCATAGTAAGTTTCTGCCTATCCTCCCTTATCAGGCGCCCTGTGTTTCAGATGGAAGACCTCCTATTAGTTGCTGACCTTATACAGCAGAAACCGTTGTAGGCTAGCAACAGCCCTCTGGGCCATAGCCTT
>LQNS02278091.1:33215602-33231664 GCA_001587735.2 Parhyale hawaiensis | reverse complement strand
AAAAATAGTTTTAAAGCATGTTTCTAACACTTTTTTTACAGGTGTCCCGAGTTGCCCCGGATGCCGGGGTAATTCGGGACGCTCTTTTGTCATTTACTGCCGGCTATGGTTAAAAGCTAGATTTTTTTTCAATCATTCATAGTAAGAAGTTATTAACAAAAAACCTTCAAATCGTCCCGAGTTACCCCGGCGTTCGGTATAGCTATATTTATAGATATTTCTCATTATCTCAAAAACTAAGGCCTAAATCCAAACATGTGTGGAAACAAAATGTGTTTCTTTTCAAAAATACTTATACTATGCAAATTTCAGAACAATCGGTCCAAAATTGATTATTTTGCCCCCCTCACATAATGTACCAGGTGCGAAAGCTCTACCCAACATTTTGTCAATGACATATGGAATAGGAAAATACATGGTAGCTATACCTTTAAAAGAGAAATGTACAAAAAAATATCCACATTTACATTTTTTTTTCAAACATGTGACTGAAAATTCAGAATTGAATATTTGTTTATAAATGGGATTCCAGAGTTGGAGTTGAGCCAAAAAAATTCCGACTCCGACTCCTAGAGCAAGTGAGATTCCGACTCCAACTCCACCTCAAATCCTCAGACTCCGGCTCTGACTCCGCAATTCTGCTTATAACAAAAAAACTATTACTCATAGAATAATGTACTTACTCTCAAATGAAAGTTTCAATTCATGCTCTTTCTTTTGATAGCTATATAACAATGCTGAGTTATTGTCAATTTTATGGGAACTATAAGGCGTGGATTTTTTTTTTTTTTTTTTTTTGCAAAAATTGATCGGAGACTAACGCCTATATCCCAATCCCCTCTTGTTCCCTAGATAAGTACTAGAGGAGAGCTTCAACGTGTGTAAGACCAGGTCAAACTGAGCCGGAGCTTAGCTCGACTTGGAGAAAGGAGGAAGACACTTCAGATTTCTTAAGATCCTAGCTTCTAAAGAAGGTTCTGGAGCCTAGCTACTGCCCCATTAGCGCTACCAGCCGTACAGTAATAGGGCTGAGCTAATGATATGTGACTAATTCCCCAGAAAAATCCTTGGGTAGACCGGCTTCCGCCCCGTTATGGACCTGTAACCTGGTTACTGTTGCCAAAACTATCTCACATTGGCCGCATGTCCCAAAGTCATAAGACTGTCTCAGCTCCTGACACTTTGTCAGTTGCCTCAATATCATCCGGACGTAACGGAGGTCCACTGGTAACAGAATGGTTGGAATGTTGCGGTGGTGAGTGAAGCAGAGTACCTCTGTCGGGTAGCACCTGCGATCTCACACCCTCGGCTTCGACGGATCGTCTCTGCTCAGGACAGTTGTTAGTTGTCACACTCTCTTTAATGACATAAGTCGGTACTCTACCTTCACTCAATTGCATATTGTCCTTATACTGCATGTTTTACTGAGTCATTGTTTGTACAAAAGCTGGAGGTATTAATTGTCTACCTATTCAACTGTTTGCTCTCGCCCTGGTCTTACGGCCGAGAGGACCAAGTTTTTCCCCATTTTTTTTCCTTGATGAACCTCCTCGACTTTTTAGTCATATACCCAGTGCCCTCCGCCTTCAGATGTGTAGCGACGAATGTCCCATCTAAGAACCCATGAAACTTCGGGTTCTGGGAGTTGATCCGCCTCCAGAGGTACTCTCCCTTCACTCACCACTGCAAATACGCTGAATGTACCAATGAACTATTTTGCAGAGGTAAGCGAACGGCAGAGTACCACTGTCTGATAGCAACACGACCCACATATTCATGGGTTACTCCAGATCAGGAGGACAGGTGAGTCGTCACACTTTGTTATCAACAGGTAAGCACTCTTGGCTTTTTCTTAGACTTAGCCAAATTTGTGAGGTCTTGTTCTTGTGTAAGTATAGGAGCAGACTTCCCAGTAGTTCTCTTATAATGTCTAAGTATATATGCGTAGACTTTAGTATACTCTCAAGACAATTTATGCTAACATGCTACTTGTGCATGATAGTTCAAGAATTTCTGATAAAATCTGATACCACTCCTCTTGTTTCCACTGCAGGTACCAGAGTTACTTCATCTGAGATTTGTTTAGGCCCCCTCTCAAGACCCACTGGCATATAGGTAGGCACCCGACCTCCTGGGCCTTATTCCGGACAAGCAAACATCTCTCTTAAAATGAAACCCAGAACATATGGGCTTTGAGATCCATTTAGCCTCCAGAGGTACTCTGCCGTTCTCTCACCACTGCAAAATAGGTCATTGGCCATTGCTCTCTTCCAGCAGAGTACCTCTATCGGATAGTACCGACATGCTAACAGCGTAGCTTGTGGAACAGGGAGGGGTTCTGTAGCGCCCTAATGTGGAGGATGCCTCTCAATCTTTGCGATCTTACCCTGATCTGTTCGGCTCTTGTGCACTCACCTGTGGTGGACGACACTCCAGCCAAGGTAGTTAAGTGATTGGATTTTTCTTTGTTCCGTTCTAGTTAGTCGGAACGAATTTTTTTCAGTAGATACAGCCCAGTCTGTCCTGAATTCTGAACTGACGTTCCATCGACGCATGTCTCCAAACTGATTATTAAGGATTCTAGCTTCATACCCCAAAGGGAAAGAACCAAGACCAATGGTGCCAGCAACCCTCTCGGCTGAGTTACCACCTGATGCTGTTTGAGAGCTCAGAATACGTGCCTGGAGTCTTTGTACTCAGGTGCTGTAGAACCAGAGGCCCTCTTTTGGTCTTTCCCAAAGGACCGCGATCCTTTTTTTTTGGATCAGGGTTAGTCTTCCTATTTTTCGAGCAGCTTTCCTGGAACAAGCAGGATACCCTGGACGGGTATCCTCGTCAAAGCCTCCAGTAACCTTTCCGGACTGGTTCATTGTAATGTACCACGGGTACTACCCTGAAGAAGGTCCTTTAGTTTTCCTTCCCTTCTTGAGTGGTCTTGTGTTCATGCTAAGTCCTGAAATGTTCGACCCTGATATCGTTTCACTTGTACCTGGCTAGTCTTATTCAGAGCCTCGGCTAGCCCCTGTTTGACTTGTTCCGCTCTGTTGGCTGAGGTAGCAAGTGTGTAGGTTCTGCTCATGTTTTTTGATGACCCCTTGGCCTTATATCAGGCTGTGCCTGAGTGCTCAAGCATTCTTATGTGTTATATCTTGGAGCCCTTGTTGTGTTTAGTCAGAGGGCTTAATGCACTTCCACGGCAAAGCCTGCACGCTCTACCTGGACCCTCCATTGGGTCCCAGAGCCCAAACACTTTTGTTACAGTCTGCTTATCTTGGCCTTGCTCAGGCAGAGCTCCGTTGGTAAGACCTGCATACAGCTCAACTATTTTCTTCTGGAAGGTACCTACAAGGTCAGGGCGTCTGCTAGGAGGCCCCGCTCCCTGTTAAGTTCTAAGGACGTCAAGACCTAGTAGAATCCGGAGTTCTGTTCCTGTATGCAGATAAGGACAGACCTGAGAAGGACTTACAGTCCTGTTCTGTACCAGACTGGAGTGATCTGCATCAGCTCTGGTCTAAAAGCAAGGGTGTATTTCCTCAAGTTTAAATTTGTTTGTAGTTTCACAAAACTATGCCCCGGCCTATCAGCCCTCTTACTCTTGTCTCTAAAACACAAGGAATTGAATGGGAGTCTCAATCCTGCCAGACTACTCTGAAACGCCTCTTCGCCACTCTCCTTGACTTCCAAGGAGTGAGCATGTAAGATTTGTTTTACCCGTCTGGCCTTAAGGGCAGACCCCCAGGTAATTGTCATGGTACCAAAATAGACTTAATCATCTGAAGTCCTGTTTTCAGTGCTACCTTTGGCTTTGGCCCTGAAAACCGTTGCCTTTACTATTCGTGCCCACAGGCTGTCTACTTGCCTTTAGTTTCTCCTAGACACTGCATGATCTCCTGTTGCCCTGGAGCTCACACACTTAGGTTTAGTCCCGTATCAAAAGACCGATGCGGACTACACGAAACTTCAAAAACATAAGATCATGGACGCTCTTCATTATCGTTTTAATTCTCATCCAAGGAGCCACTGGACATTAGTAAGGGTCTTGGAAGCAGACGGCTTCAGTGAACATCTGAGCGGCGTTACAGCTCTCACCCTCCTCGTTTAGTCAGGGCTTGACACTTCTCAATAGGACTCCAGTCGATCTGACGTTCCTAGATCGTTTACCTTCGAAACTTTGCCTTTAAGGGAAGGCAGGAGTTTCCTCTCCTTTATTCTACCTCTATGTTGCACTACGCAGCCAAACCAGCCTTCGCAAAGGCTCAAGTGGTTATTATAGTGTATATCGCTTCTGCCATCCATCAACTACTGCAAGTGTCCCCCTAAAAGGCCCTGAACAACATTTCTTTTGGTTTCGTACCTCAGGCGAGCCCTCCGAGCCCTACTTCACCGAACTGTGAAGTATTAACTTTTCTTGTAAGGTCTACCTTATCCTTGAGAAGAAGTAACCCTCTTTAGTTGTTGAGGACTCAAGCTTACATTCCTTCCTGGAACCTACTTGCCTGTTCCTTTCTACACCCAGCCCAGCAACGGCCTGGCCTAATCTGAAAAGCGCAAGAACTTAAGAGAGCTGATATCTGGAATGCCTAACCTGTCTGGCTCCTTGATTATTTCGGGACACCTGCTGAGATTGTACTCAGGGAACTCCGCCTAGGGAACCGCTCTAACTTGCGGGGGCGGGTACTCGCCCGTCGAGGTTACAGTGGGGCAACTATATACCTGACTCCTACTCTTGGAGTCTCGTCTTCTTCCTGACTCTGGCCGCCTTTCCACTACCTTCCTTGGAAGGAGCAAAACTAGGCAACAAGCTAGACCAGCTCGAGAATCTAGGAGCCATTGTAAACCTAATATCTTGCTATTTCGTTGACTGTAACTGGGTGACCTTCAGGTTCCAGATCTGAAGTCTTTGTAATATAACAAATCCATAGACCCCACCATAGCTGAACTGCGGCTTTCTACTTGGGTCCGATGGGAGCCTTATTTTCGGTGTGTAAGGCGATTGCTCACTAAGAACAAACGCCGTGATTAAACCACGAGGAGAGTCAGATTACTTGTCAGTAGGCTAGTCTCTAGCTTGGCTCAGCAAACTATAGCGTATAGCCAATGGTAAACCCAGCTTCTGTTAATGAGAAGCATGGAGCTGTCCCTGTGATAAGAGCTCACGCACTACCCTTGGGTCAACTTCCGGTACCAGACAAAGATAGTCTGTAATGGACTGATCCTTAGATCTCTTTTCATGCACTAGCACTCAATTTCTACTAGACTGGTTGAACATACCCTCACTTGTAAGGGAATAACCCAGATTCAGATACTGTTCAGCATCTGGCTAACTCTTCAACCAGTTAGCTCTTAGCCAACGAATCCAGCCCTTCTTAGTCATGCCGCGATTAGCGTGTTAATTGCAGGACCTATTCCAGGCAACCTGTCGGGTTTCTCAGGAAGTGGGCCTTTATAGACCTAAGTAGCCTATTTCTAAAGCCGCAGGACGCCCAGAAAATATACATTCTCTGAGAGAAAACTATTTCTCGGTTATAGTTACCGAAATTCCTTTGCACAAGTCCAGTGCCCTATTGTGAGACTAAGGTTATATATAAAATGTACCACCCCAGCAAAGAATTGCTTTGCACTCTTAACTGGTCTGAGTCTATCCTGGGTTTAGTCCAGTGCACTATACAAGGCAGACCTTTGAGGTTTTGCTTTCTGGTGATGCTAAAACCTCCTTTGGTCGTGTTATCGCAGGAATGTCCACTTCTACGGTATGAGACTTCCGAGACTCATTAAGCCACCCCCGCTTTACACAGATACATCAATTGTGGCAGGAGTCTAGCAGCCCAGCAAGAAGTTGGGGAACAAGGTCTTAATCCACATTTGGCAAACACTGACTAGTTGCATGAAAATGCGGCCGTGTACCTCTGGAGGGCTCTCTTCCCGGCACTCTAGGCCTTCCGCCTGTTTGCAATGTCCGCAGATTCCCATGGACCTAAAATTCGTTGCCCGCTCTGGAGCTCTGATTTATCTGACGAGGTGTAAGAAATCAGAGAGGGAGAACCTCGGTCGTCTTATTGTACCCCCTCTTGTTGTACTGCAGACCTGTAAGTACTCTGACTTAAGTGGGAACAGAGTCTCTCGCTCGGTCCCAAGTTGAGGCTCAACGGCCTGGCTGGACTTCTTAGCTGAACCCTTTCACGAGGACCCCATGACAGTCTTACTGGATAGGCCAGCCCTGCCGGCCTTACAGTTCTCTAATGAGTCAGACTTAGGCGCCAACCAAGCACTTAGTACCGCCCAGGGAAACCATTCGCAGCTCATGTAGCCATACAATGGCACTGATCGAAAAGAACTTCCCAACACTTGCTAAGGCCAGCAAGAACAGATTATTAATCCCACAGAGACCCAGGGTCTCCACTTGTTCTAGTTGCTGTATATTGGTCCAAGGCGGAATTCATCGGTGTGCACGTCATGCATCCCGATGCTCACGGGAACACATAATTAGCGGGACCACCTAGTGTCCTGCAGCACTTGAGTAGCTAAACCATTTCCACAAGAAGTATTTACATTTTTCTCTGCACCATTTTTACTCAAATGCACAGGCTTTACTCCCAGAAAGAAGAATAACAGCTTTCTGCTCTTTCAGCGGCATGAAGATTTACTTTGCCCTTAATGCCTTGCAAGGCTTTCATCCTCTGAACTCTATATTTATAAATTTCGTGGGCGGCTGCATTGCAAACTTGAGCCTTGTGTGCATTCCCACATAGAAAACAAATTGGAGTGCCATGTTTCTTGAAACAAGTTTCTGCCTTGCGGTTTTGCTGGATATTTGGCTACATGCGCCGCGGCGTGCCATTCTGTCCAGCCAAACGGTTTGTCACCGCCAAAGCCCGAATTGTAGTTCGGAATTTTCGACCTAACAGAATCGGCATTTCTATTTACATTGCCTCTGAAAACTCTGTACGGTCGTCTGGCAGTAAAACGCGTTTTTGGACATCCACGAGAGTGAGTCTTAAGTGGTGTAAAAGGTTTCACTGTCGTCAAAGTGGGCGTCACTGTTGTGAATCTGTGCAACATGGTTCAATTCTGCCTTACTAATTTAGAAAAACCCAATAACATGACATACAGTACAAGTGAGGAAATGTAGATGCGTTGTGTCCATTTTTTAGGTATGTGCCAAGCCTATTAATGAGACCCCAAGATCGAGTTTGGTCTTTCTATCCCAGACCTGGCTAGTCAAACTAGTCGATCGTGCTGGAAAGGCGCCGACAATTCAAAGAACTGGAGATCCTTAACCCGGGACACCCCAGGCCTCTTGAATCATGCTGCTACTGATTGGTCAAGACTGGAAATCGTCGTATCCGTTGGGTTTTCCACTCTATGACATCAGATGATGCTTCGTCTGCATATTACTGATTCGACCTGCTGGTGCTCGTTGATAATGCCCGAATCGCGCATTCAATTCAAGAACTGGAGATTTTCAACCCAGGGCAAGCTGGTCCTCCACGTTCTTGTTGCTATTCATCGAAAAAAAAAAAAACGGACAGGCCTGTCTACACTGTATTTCCGATGCTTGAGATCAGAAAGCAGTGTTTCTCTGCCCATCACTGATCGGACATGCCGGTACCTACTCATCCATCTTGCTGGGATAATGCAGCCCAGTCAAGACAGGAGATTCTAAACCCAGGACACCCCGTGTCTCTACGTTCTCGTTGGTGCTGCCAGAGAAACAGATGATAGTGCTTGGGCAGCGTATTACTGATCTAGCCTGCCAGTACTTAGATTAGAGAGGCGGCAGTAGACGAACCAAAAGGCCCATTCCCAAAGAGACACCGGGACTTACACCCCGGCCCTCTATGAGCTATTGCCATCAATCTTGACGGGCTAACGTCGGTCATTAAAGAACAGATCTTACTCCAAGACGCCCCGGGCCTCCACGTTCTTGTTGTTACTCATTGGACTAACTCGGAAATCATCAGATATGTTGGCATTTCCGATGCCAGAGATCAGATGGTATTGCTTGGCCAGCCTATCACTAATCCGGCATGTCAGTACTCGTCAATCATGCCGGAACTCATCGTACACGTTGGTATTCCCGATGTCTGGGACCAGATGGTAGTACATGGTTTACATACCACTGATCCGGCACACTATTTCTCGACGATCCTGACGAATCACAGTACTCGTTGGTATACCCGCTCATGCCAGAATTGTTTGATTGCCAGAATAGTTAGAATGTTCCAATGAACACTTTTGCTGTGGTGAGCGGTAGCCAGAGTACCTCTGTCGTTTGCACCACAAATCGCATATTTTGTGCACTCTCCAGACAGGAGGATCATTCCGAGTTGATCACACTTTTCGTAATGACAGAATTAGGTACTCTGGATTTTCTTTTCGACTTGGTCAAAATTGTGTAGCTTCAATCTTGTAGGTGTAAGAGTGAGCTATTAGTTCAGTATTTTTTTTCAGATTTTTTACCGCAGCTGCACCAGCAGAGCTCTCCCTCCACTATATAGGTAGGTGCACCACCCTCCAGACCTCACTTATTAAACGAGCGATTTTTAGAGTCCGGAAAACGGACGGGTTTTGGGGTGTATTTGTACTCCAGAGGTACTCTGGCTACCGCTCACCACTGCAAAAGTGTTCATTGGACCATTCTAACTATTTGCAGTGGTTCACTAACGCCAGAGTACCTCTGTCGTTTGCACGACCTACCCACAACTTTAGCAGCGGAGGGGTTTTCCGGCTCCTGTGGTGGAGGTGGTGCCATTTAGAGCTCTTTTTTTCATCATATTATTTCTTGTGACTGAATTTCCATTAGAATATTCTTGCGTTGGTTCATGCCTCATATTACTGCTTAATATGCTTGTATGAGTACGTCCGAGGGTCGTTTCTCGTCTTAACGTCGGTAGTCGTAGTTGTTCCGGTAGGTTTATCTCATGTCTCCTCCCAGAGAACAGGGTAGATTGCTATTTTTCCGTTCTCCGATTTCCTGGTTAGGCTTGACTGCGTCGGGTCGGTAATTTGCCGATCTCGGGGCCTGTCGAGGTATCGGTGTCGGAGATCCCTTTTACAAGGAGGGATTGAGTAGGTTGAATGTACCTAAGGGTCGCTCCCGGTCAACATTCGAAGCCCCCAAAAGACTCCGCCACTTGCACTGTATTCGGTGCGGCGCCGATTCGAACGATTTCCGGGCATATATGTTTGGAAACTTCTGGGGCGAATCTCTTTGAGTGTGAATGCGCGGATTGTCGGCAGACACTCCGCCCGAGCTGGACGCACCTGTGATATTTGTATCCCAAGCTGAGATGATGGGCGTCTGTGGCCCTCATTTATTCTAATAACTTGCTATACGGGAGAGAGGTTTGTTTGACAAATTGCCTCGACCTATTTAGCGCACTACTGATATCAAAATTGTAGTGTTCAAAAACCTTATTGGATCCACATATGAGACGGATATAGAGTAGTCTAGTGGCCAGAAGTTGTGTGCCCTGTGGAAATAATTCGTTGCTGTTTCTCTCCTGGTCGCCAACTGCGGCACCATAGAAGATAGACGGCAGGGTGACTCCCCACGTGTGGGGGGACGTGAGCCCCGTCACCTGGGTTTCTCCCGAACACTTTCAAAATAAGGGAACTAAGTCCCTATCCTCAAGATCACAGTAGAAAAAGCGTTTAAGTCACTTCCCTGTATTAAAGGTAAGGTGGGATGGTGGGACATAAAATCTTTCAAAGTATAACAGCTTCCTGTGTCTGAGGCTATGTCTGACAAGACTACCTCAAAATTTTAAAGTGTCAGCAGCGGAACGCCAAGATATTTTGAGGCCAAGGAGCTGTCCTGTTTCCATGTTAAAGTTCCTCTGTTGGTAATTTCCACTTGCAATACCTTTCAAGATCTCAGCCAGAGTCAACTCTCCACGTCCTTAAGCGCATATCCACGGCTTTTCTTTGCCCTGAGGCATACTTTAGTTTGAATAAGGAGGCCCAAGGCTTAGGAGAGATAACCCTGTGTCGGGGTATAACTAGGAATGCTTTTTGAAAATTACCATAGGATATGTGTAGGAGTGTACTCTTAACTCNTGGCGGATTCCGACTCCTGCCCCGAGTGCCACCGCGCCCCCCATACCGTAAACCACCTGTTTGAGTGTCCCGCCCACCCCACCGCCCTCCTTCCTACCTCTCTATTGGACAGCCCTCTATCTGTGCATGACTTCTTGTCTTCCCTACCTTCCTTCTCATACCTTCCGCCACACGCCCGACCACCTCCGGAGCCGCCCCCTACGTAACTACAACAACAACAACAAGTCTGAAAAGACAACCTCAAAAATTTTCAAAGTGTCAACAGCGGAACGCCAAGATATTTTAAGTCCAAGGAGCTGTACTGTTTCCGTGTTAAAGTTCCTCTGTTGGTAATTTCCACTTACAATTCCTTTCAAGATCTCAACCAGAGTCAACTCTCCACGCCCCTAAGCGCGTATCCACCGCTTTTCTCTGCCCTGAGGCATACCTTAGTTTGAATAAGGAGGCCCAAGACTTGGGAGAGATAACCCTGTGTCGGGGTATAACTAGGAATGCTTTTTGAAAATTACCATAGGATATGTGTAGGAGTGTACTCTTAACTCTCTAAAACTTCTCGAGGTCCTTACTGTGTGACCTAGAGAATTCATAAAAGTTCAAACCTCAATTCAGTCTCTGAGGTTATGTCAGTCTGTGCCTTTTCAAAATTTTTCAAAGTGCCTAAGGGGTGCCAAGAAAGAATTCCCAGGATAAACCCTTCTTGGGTATCTGGGGCTAAGTGTCGAACGACCAGTTCTAATCTTTTCTAAGTTCCAAAGGGAAATCACGAAAATATTCTAAGTCTAAAATCTTGAGTATCTGAGGCCCAGTGTGGAAGGACCAAGTGAAACTCATTCCAAGTTCCAAAGAGGAACGCAGAAAATTTTTCTAAGTCTAAAAGACACTGCTTCATTTAGAGTTAGAGGTCAACTGGATTCTCAGCAAAAGTTCAAATTCCGAACTGGTGCTCTGAACATTTTCAGAGTTCTGGTAGCTGAGGAGAGGAGAGCCGATGTTGGGAGAAGTTGACTCGGTCCTGACGAATGCGTCTGGCGTCAGAGCCAATAAGACCGTAGCGGGAAAAGCCTTAAATCCTTTCCTGCCGGGCCCACTCAGATAGGATAGACCCACCAACCGGTTTACCGTGGCCGGAGGTTATCCTCTAGTAAAAGGTACTAACGGGCCCGGAACTTATACCGCACGGATGCGACGCCCTTCGCTGAGCAGAGGCTAAGTCTCCACGAGGGGCAATTTGGGAAATTTCTCAAAATTTCTTCTTTCCAAGGACGAATTTTGACAAACAAAAAACAAACAAACAAACATCATTTATTATCTCGTATACAGGGTACAGTGGATACACCTATCGAGGTTTTCTTTTGGCCTTAATTCTATAATTTTTAAGAACTGGTAGTGTGAAGAGCAGGAGAAGCAGTCCGTGATGAGAGTCACCTGTCTTCTAATGTCAAAACGTAATTATATCCCTAGTATATGGGTCTTTTTCCTTTCTTAAATCCTGGAGTTGAGCATGCCTGCACGTGACTGTAGCTGCGGCTTGTATAACCTCTGGCTGTCAGTAGCTTTCCGACACCCCCAGAACTGTCGACCAGCTGGGAGTATGAGCAAGACCTCTAGTTAGCCTTTGTTTCTCTTCTCAGCTACTGGACGAACTGCTAACAATCTTCCAGTCTTCCCTTTCGGGTAGTGAATCTGATGTGCGAGTGTAAACTCAAAGATTCAGATCTCTTTCTTTCTCCAGTTTAAATTTCCCTGTGGTTTCAAGGGGGAAAAGCGAATTAGAAATTTCCCCAACCTTCTAAGTGTTTCGGGGAAGTTCGGCATTTAATTCAAATTGACGTTAAATTACCGCCCTTTTCAGACTATACGTCATAGAAGATTTCGAATTATAGACGAAATCAACTAGCATAAATGCCCTCAGTATCTGGTAGTGTCCATTCTGCAGCTAGTTGCCTACCGGGCCATACGTACTGACGCTAACCGTTAGCAGGACTTTCCGTTCTGAGGCTAAGTCTTCCCCTGACACTTAAATACTTTTTAGAAGTATTTATGTCAGGGTACCGCCCTGTATAACGACTAACTTCCTTAGACCAAAAGGGTAAAATTGGCGATCGTCCACCTTAAACGAACCGCCTTATTCCACTGAGGGGAACTCCGTCGGAGTTCGTTAGGGGACGACGAGGAGTTGTTCCTGAGGGAAATTTTAGTTTTCACGATCTTTCGCATTATGTTCTACACTCCCGCGTAGCTCTCATAATCGGAGAATAAAGCAAACAAGCTCTGTAAGGAACTTTCCTTCACGCAAACAATAATGCGGCTTGCACCCAAAAGCCTGATCCAGGGCCTCTAAAGCAGTTTATCTAACGGCCGAAGTATTGGACCGTTATGTCTAAAGACTAAGGAAGCATTCTACTGGGTCTGTACTCCCGCTTCCGAGGCCTGACTTATCTGGAAGCTCAGGCAGGTGCGTTGAACTTGGCTGTTGAATTGAGTTTGATTGATCTGATCGCGAACGGATATCGTAGTCCCCTTGCTAGAATCCAGGATCTCTATCGACCGATCCTCATTGGATTCTGACTGATCATTGCTTCAGAATCCTGACTGATATCAATCTCTTAC
Organism: Parhyale hawaiensis; assembly: GCA_001587735.2. Classification (NCBI taxonomy): domain Eukaryota; kingdom Metazoa; phylum Arthropoda; class Malacostraca; order Amphipoda; family Hyalidae; genus Parhyale; species Parhyale hawaiensis. The sequence goes on along the minus strand of LQNS02278091.1, from coordinate 33,218,995 downwards.
TCCGGATATGATGTATCGTTAGATCTGATTCGTAACTCGGAGTGTTGTTGGTTTCCTCCGAGTGTTGCCCTTATATATATATATATAAAAACTGCACATTCAGCTTCGAAATCCTAAAATAGTAATGATCACTAGCCAGGACCTGACAAGTTCTAGGTTTCATTTTTTGTAGATATAGGCATCTATAAGGGAAGATCAGATCGAGCAGGTCTTACTAAAGAACCTTAGAACTTTACATATATGAATGATAATCCAGACCTCGGGACGCATCACCGCCTCTGTATGGGCTCCGATCGTACCCGCAGCTAGAATATGAATCTCTGCCGTCTGCTGCACACGACCCTTATCAAAATGCCTTATCTACCTGGTCACACCCTTTCTGATCTGTAATATTAGAAAGGGTATCTTGCTTCTTGCAAACTTCTTCATGCTCGGTCTGTTCGAGCCGATTGCAGTGTATTAGCGAAGCTTTCACCGTTTTCCGTCAAGGTGAAGTACCTCCTGCTTGAGTATTACTGCTTTTGACTGCTCTGATCGTACGAAAAAAAAACCAGAAAAACCCCCATCTCTCCTCTTTAAATAGGGGCAAGGGGGATCGAAGAGGACACCTTGATTAGTCCAAGGCAAAATAATGTTCTTTTGACTATCTCGGCTTTACGATGAGATCAAGGGTCACCTCCTTATCTAAAGTCTAGTAAATCGCTCATGAGAAAAACAGGCAAAGTAAAAGTAAAAACTTTTACTGCCATGAGATTAAATTAACTCGGACCTGTTCTGGTGCTTTCTGGTCATCTCTCGCGTAATTCTTGTAGTCGCGTTCCTTTGTACCTCTTACTCCTTGCTGATAGCGGAGTAATAAGTTCTAGCTTGTCTGTAGAACAGTCGCAAGAAAAAGACTACCTGCCTCCTGGGTCTACCTTTGGGCCGCAAAACTTATCAGCCGCTTCGGTATAAGGCATACCGAGAGATGTTGTCCTAACCGGGCATCGTGTGTCCTCGAGGGTTAAACTAGAACTTTCCCGTTTGCTACGGTTTGAAAGACAAAGCTGCGAGTAACTGCGGATCTCCGTCTCGGCTGACGTATGCCGGAAAGGTTTCCTTTCGATTAATTGCCCACTCCTGAAGGTTAGTCGATTCCGTGTCTAGGTCGACGAACCAAGGAGGACTATGGGTCTTTAGGCCTCTCGGGAGCTTCGTTCTCGAGGGTTAAGAGTCAAAACTGGAGTAATTTCCCTTGACTACAAAACTTCCCCCGATTGCTCTGCAAGAGCCCTTGGTAGTAGTAGTATTAGTAGTAGAAGTTTTCACTAGCGCTTCGGTGGCACACTGCCTATATCGCGTCAAACTATTCCTGTGTTTAGCCACAGACTCGCGCGCCGACTAGGGCGCGTTTTAGCTATATTGTCAATGATTATGTCTCGGTTTTTCTGCCAGTAGGTCTCGAGAGTGTTCAGTGCGCTACTGACGCAAGAGCCCTTGGTCTCGTTGAGTTTTCGGTAACCTTGTATCATAAGAAAGGTATACTTAATCCTCCGCCCTGTTCTGTGCTTCCAGGGTTAAGACCCTGGACCTCTGTAAGCAGGTTAACGGCCTTGATCGAAGAGTGGCCGCCAGAGGTAGATAATCTGTACTATACCTCGTACTGTATCGAAAAAAAAAGAAGTTTGGGGCTATTCTCCAAGTACCTTAGTACTAGTTTAAGATACTCAACAGTGATTATTATTGATAATTAGTTAATAAAAAGTTCCTGCAGCATTTCGTTCTCAGGACGAAATCACGTAATTACTTATACGTAACTACTGAGTGAAGATTCTAACGGCTTATTATCAGTGCTTAGAAAATTCTTTCAAGTCCCTTAGGGATGGACCTGGAGAGTATCATGGTATTCGTCTCAAGTTTTTAAGAGCCCCCAAACCTGGGGTCTTATAGAAGATTTTAGTTACTAGTAGCCGATAATTGTTACCGTACTTTCTCATGTACCTTGCGTGGTAGGATATATGGAACCCTGGTCATTACCAGAGCTTCGCTACAAGCGTACTCTCTTTCGATAAGCCGTAATTCTGGGTTCTGTCGCAGTCGCGCCAAATCGGTGCTACTGCAACCTGATAACCAGCACTTTAGCCTTACTCTAGAAGGCCTTAGATAGTATTTAAACTACTATTCTGCTGTAGGAAGAACCTTCTTCCAGATGTTTATTTTGTGGTCAAGACAGCGTCCCTTGGAAGACCGGATCTTAAGCTTTTGGGCCACGGGTTCTTCTCGCTTCAAAGCAAGCGAGGGTCTCTTTGCGCCTTAGCGAGTTTCCTCCGCTCTTATATAGCGTGTGTCATCCCGAAGGATGGAGAGAAGCGCCTGCACTTCCTCGAACTGGTCCATCTCTATGTCTGGACCAGAAAGGGTTCTGCTGGAGAGACCCAATAGCTCTAGAGTCATACTTCTCCCGTTACTGCCGGCACCCGTATAACTGGGGTCGGTTCTTCAGTCAGGAGTAACTTCGCTCCCGTCGAACTATTTCCTCTGGTAATCATCGCCAGGGGCCCTGATTCCGCTGGACTATTTTGAGGAGCTCACCTCCATCTCTCTTCCGGACTGTTCAAAAAGATAACGCTAGACGTCGGGATCGTCTGATATTGGAAGACAGCTTACGTTAAAACCTCGTCTGTTCAACAGCTGGTGCACTTGACCTGCTCCTTTCTGTCTTTCCGTCAGATACTGCTCGAAAGTGGCGTAGTCCACGTCGGTGGTTCTCGCAATAGGAAAACAGCAAAAACCTAGTGGCCTAACGCCTGTCCCAACCACCTGTACCTTTCGAACTGACCATTTTGGTCTGCCTCTCGAAAATGGCGAAGCGACATATCGGCATTTCCAGGACTGGCCGACAGCGTTTGCGGACCTAACGTCTGTCAATCGTCAGCACATTTCGAGCAGCACACTTCGGCATTCCCATCAGGTACTCATCGAAAAAGATGAAGCTACACGTGGGTATTCCCGGGACTGAGCAGCGTTCGTGTCAACCCGGTACTCTTTGAACAGCCCACTTCGGTATTCCCATCTGGTACTCATCGAAAGTGGCGAGGCTACGTGTCGGTATTCCCAAGACTGAGGACAGCGTTCGCGGATATAACGTCTGTCAACATCCGGTACTCTTCGAACAGCTCATTCGGTATTCCCATCAAGTACTCATCGAAAATGGCGTAGCATACGTCGGCATTCCCAGACTGGAGGGCAGTGATAGCTACAGTGGCTAACGACTGTCCAACCGCCGGTACTCTTCGAACGGCTCACTTCGGAATTCCCATCAGGTAGCTACTCATCGAAAGTGGCGAAGCTACACGTCGGTATTCCTAGGCCCGAGGACAGTCGTGCGCCGAACGCCTGTCAAGTATTCTTCGA
>LQNS02278091.1:33159281-33171368 GCA_001587735.2 Parhyale hawaiensis | reverse complement strand
CGTTCATGTTGGGTGGTGTTGTGCCTTGTGATCTGGCGCATCGTCGCAGAGTTGGTGGGGTCTGTTTTCTGAATAAAATCTATAACTGCCCCAGTCATCCACTGTCTGAGTTTCTTCCGGATCCATTTGTTCGAGTTTGCCTTGGAACCGTTACGATGCCGTACGGGCCAGTATTCCCGTTCAATTTTTCCATCGTGTGTGGATGTTTGGAATGGTCATGATGGCTCGGTCTTTGCTGGTGCTGGTATTGGTAGCTTTAAACGATCTGTACACAGAGCTATTCTGTGATCTCGGATCTTCTTTTTTTATTCTTTTGTTTTCTTCACCCGCTGGGCTGGTTGCGTGGGGGTTTGTTACCCTCATGGAGTTTCTCCGTTCGTACGTCGCCAGGCTTGTGTGATTTAATAATAATAACAATAATAATAACTAATAACCACTTACTTACCTAGCAAGTACTTTATCAACTCCACAGACGAATTCCTAGAAATCCTACGTACTACTCAGCCGGAAGGTATCATGGCATCATTGGATGCAGAATCTCTTTTCAGTAATGTCCCAGTTCAAGAGACCATAACCATCATATGCAACGCAGCCTACTCTCATGAAGAACCCGCACCAACTCCATTTGACCGACGTTTGTTAGAAAAACTACTCGCTTGCACCACCAAACCTCCCTTCATCCATCTTTACGGAACTCTATTTACAGAAAGACGGAGTAGCCATGGGCTCAACCCTAGGCGTAACTTTCGCCATTTTTTATATGTGTCACATTGAAAATCAAGTAATAGCCAGCAGCGCAAGTCTCCAGCCAAGAGTATACTGCCGATATGTAGACGACTGTTTCTTTGTTGCGCACACCATTGAGCAACTCGATGCCTTGAAAAACTCCTTCCAGCGGTCGTCAGTTCTCACCTTCACGCAAGAATTGAACATCAACAACAAGATCAATTTTCTGGACGTCACAATAGATAACAATAATAATACTTTTACCACTTCACTGTGCAGAAAACCAACAAATGCTGGAATTTATCTGAATGCTGTCAGCGAATGTCCACAACTCTATAAGGATGGTACAATACGGGCACTCATTCACCGATTATTATTATTATTAAAACTTCACGCACGGGCCACCACGGACAGGTAGCACGACCCAAATGAAGCACATTGCAACACCGGGAAGCCCGAAACGCTGCCAAAGGGAACCCTACAAAAAGCCGTTAACAGCTTTCTTAAACGCCTACAGGCCAACACGACCGAAAGTCGATGCCGGCAAAGAATTCCAAACCCCAACAGACCAGGGCACGAAGCACCGACCAAACTGAATAGTTCGACATCTAACCTATTCCAACGTGAAAGTGTGCGTACCGACCGCAGCACGTGTTTCTCTCCTAAACACCTTAAGTGCAGGGGCAGACGAATACAACCAATGCCTCTTATTGTTGTACAACTTATAAAACGTACAGAGTTTGGCAATTCTTTTCCTATGGGACAGGTTAACCAAATCATTAGCCGCGCACAGCCTACTGGCTGAACTAACAAGTCGGTCCAACAGACGCTAGTGACTGTCAGTATCTGAAGCCCAGACCGGTGAGCAATACTCCAACAAAGGTAGCATAAAAGCATCTGCGGTCAACCCCACTGTCACCAAACACCGAATTCACCTTACGCAACAGCCCAATCTTACTAGAAGCACGTGATACCAGTTGCCTAATATGCTGCTGAAAGGTAAGCTTCTCATAAAAAAGAACACCAAGAATCTCCAAGGAGCTAGACTCCTGAAGCAAGGTGTCGGCTATCTCCAAATGTGGATGTTGCGGCATAAGGGTTCGAGATCGACTGACAATCATTGACTTGATTTTACTGGCATTCAGCTTCATACTCCAGGCGGAACACCAGGCACTAATGCGAGACAAATCCCTATTCAGAGACTGGGCGACAGCATTACGCATGCGTGGTGTAGGTATCACAGCTATAAAAGTGGAATCATCGTCATAGTTGATCATTTTTTGTGTGTTTTCCAGCGAAGAGAACATATCATTAGTATACAGAACGAACAATAGCGGGCCAAGTACGCTACGCTGAGGGACACCAGACTCCACCGCGACAGGGGCGCTTAAAACGCCGTCAACAGGCACACTTTGCGTTCGCTCAAAAACAAAATCAGGAATGATTGACAGAACCCTACCACCCACACCATAAGACTCGAACTTGTACAATATACCCTTGTGGTTGACCCTGTCAAACGACACGCTAAAGTCCAACTGTACAAGGCGCGCCTCAGACCCACAATTCAGCGCAGACTGTAAATGGTGTGACACCGACCGACCGACCTCCTGGACCCTCTTCGACAAAGCAATAAAATCACTCAAGCAAACCATCATCAACAACGGCTATTCCAACTCTACCTCTGACAATATTCTCCAACGCTATGTTAACGCACTCTACAACCAACGAGACCATCCGGCAAGTACAGCAACCCCCCACCCGGTCTTCTACCAGAATCAAATGTCACCAGCATACAAGACAGACGAGAGCATACTGAAGCAAATAGTCAGAAGCAATACTAACTGCACCAACAGGGAAGACAAGCTACGCCTCTTAATCTACTAAAAGAGCCCAACAGTTAGCCCACTGTTCATGAAAAATAGCACCATCAACAAGGCACCATTGAAAGAAACCAACGTCGTGCATGAGTACACTTGTAAAATTGGAAGCTGTACAGTGGCATGACAACCACAACACTTTCCCGTAGACAGATGATGCATCTCGCCAATGGAGGACCGAAAGCACACACACTGCAGCAACATAATACCATTTTGACAAGAGCCATGCTAGTATCTGGAACCATAATACTGCACCGCAACTCGGACCATCAACGTCTTCAAATACTGGAAGCATTAGCCAACAGAGCAAAAAAAAAACATAATCATTTCCCAGACAACGTGATCAAGCCGTACATTGAAGCTGGGGACCCAGAAAGCTGACGAAGTAGCGTAATGATTGACTGACCATACTGCCAACCAGCCAATCAGCTTCCGAGAAAAGCACAACGGTACGCTCCATCATCGATATATACAGGCAACGAACACAGTGATATCAGTTCACTCCATTATTTTAATCCAGCTCAACTCCTTCCGTTTTGCTCTCACCGTTCACCAGCTTCAGTTGCTTTAACATCCCACCTGAAGATGGTCATGTGCAATGGTTGAAACGCATCGCGAAGAACTCAACTCTCTCAACGTTGGCCAGCTCCTTCATCGCACAGAACGAACAACAATTTTAAAGATTCGCTGTCTCGAGAAATATAATAAAGATATTTTAACTAAGAAATATGGCGTGATTTTTAACCGAACATGTATAAAAGAGGGTTTACTTCCCAATAATACAAATATATATATACACTTAAATCTTCAACGAAAACATTATCACCTTTTTCACTTCGTTTGCGGGTGAGAGCTAGAGCACTCTGAGGGCGCATACCTCCGCTAAGCAAGGCAATATTAACGAAAAAATTCAAATTGCTTTTGAAATTGGAATTTCTTCTTTATCATCACAATTTAGATTAGCTAGGCGACAGTAGACGAACAACAGGCCCATTCTCAAAGAGACACCGACACATACGCCCCGGCGCTCTACAGTAGCGGCCATAATGGTTCGGACACCTAACAATATATCAAAAAATCATTAATATCATACCTGCAACGTGTCAAAATGTCACTTGTAAAGGAGAAATGAAACCAAAAATACAAACGAACAAATAATCATTATGAAAAATTGGCGTGGATAAAGCGGTTCGGACAAACCTAAAAACATTGAATTAAATGCATCAAACAAAAAATACACAACAGAATAAACCTGGAAAATAGTTTTACAATATTAGTACTTTGTGTGGTACCCTTTACTGTCAATAACGGCTTGGCATCTACTGCCACATGACTCTATCAAACGGCTGCATTCTTCAGGTGTTATTTTTGCCCATTCTGCTTGTAAAGTGGTCCACAAATCATTAATATTCTTTGGATTGCTCTTCATTGTGCGTTCTCAAAATACTTTCCATACATTCTCAATGGGATTCATGTTCGGGCTTTGAGCTGGCCAGTCCATAACGTCCACTCCTACTTCCTGTAAAAAGGACTTAACAACTCTCGCCGTGTCGCAGGGGAAGTTATCCTGCATGAAGATGGGATTTTGGCTTGAAGAACTGTTAAGAACAGGTACGACATGCATCTGCAACAGTTACTTTTACACTTTTGCGTTTATCTTTCCCTGCAATCGGACAAGACGTACGTCCCGTACCGCTTGCCGAGAACACGCCAAACATCATAACGCTGCCTCCGCCAAACTTCACACTTGCTTTTACACAATTATTGGACAGTCTTTCACCAGCTGATCGACGAACGAATCTCTTGCCATCCGAACCAAACAAATTAAACTTTGACTCGTCGCTAAAATACACCTTAGCCCAGTCGTCATCAGTCCATAGGACATGCTTCGATGTAAAGCTCAGGCGAGCATTCCTATTCTGATTGCTTATCAAAGGTTTGACTGCTGGGGAACGAGTGTGCAAGTCTGCTTCCTACAGACGACGGGAAACAGTCTTCCTCGATACTTGCATTCCGTGAGATTGGCTAACTTCTGGAGAAATTGATGCGGCTGTTTGAAAACGATCCTTCTCTGATAATCTGATCAGAGTATTGTCATCGGTTGTCGAGGTAATTCGAGGTCTTCCTGAAGAAATTCCCGCAGCGGTAGAATTACATTTGTTGTAGCTACTTAGCAAGTATGTCACTAACAACACTTTTAGGCCGCTTTACGTGTTCGGCTATATCCCGTATTGACATGTGGTCATCATGGTGCAACTTGACAATAACTCCCGGACAGGAGCAGGTGTAGGCGTTCCTCTAGGCATGTTGACAGGGCAAAGGTTACAGACAAACTTACTTCGTTACGATGCGGCGCATCACCCTCGAAGGTATTAGCGCCCCGCAGAGAAACTAACTGGGAGCCTATCAGGAGCAATTGACGTAATATCAACGTGTAGAAAAATTTAGAATAATTGAGATGTCCGAACCATTTTGTCCACGCCAATTTTTCAAACTAAATATTTGTTCGTTTGTATTTTCGGTTTCATTTCTCCTTTACAAGTGACATTTTGACAAAATGCAGGTATGATATGTTACTTAATGTGTGCCAAATTTGAAAGAGGTATTTTACTAATTTTCGGAGATATTAATGATTTCTTAATATATTGTTAGGTGTCCGAACCATTACGGCCGCTACTGTACGAGCTCATTTATGCCTCATGATAGTACTAACAGCTTCTGTAATTTTCTGGAAGATCCGTCCACAACTTTTTGAGTTATATTGCTGACAAATATAAAAACAAGCATGGAGACACACAAACTGATCACGAAAATTTGGTCATTTGTTCTTAGCAATAACCCAACAATTTCTACAAATTCATAGGTAGCGGGACTAATATTCGTCGAATTTCCCACTTGAACTTCAGAGTTATATTGATATAGTTTGCTTCATTGAAAATTACTGATTCAGAATATATAGGTCAATCTTGAGGAAATTCTGTTTTTTTTTATTACATTTTCGTCTTTTCAGCTTCGTAATTGCCACATCAGAGCACGCTGGTGCATTAGGTTAGGTTACACGCATATGCGTGAGAGCCAAATTCGCTCCTCGTTAGGCCATACTGTCGGGTAGTTAGGCATAAACACCTTCACAATATCGGGCAGGTTTGGTAAGGCGTAGGCCTGGTTTGCATAATTTCCACAAAAAACTACATTTTCGTTTTCAGCACGCCTCAATTATGCTAGAAATCACTTTCTTATCCTATAACTCGGGTGGGGAATAAGACGAATATTAACCGATATCGAATGCTACCGAAAAAAAAGAAGCATACAAGCAAACAAACAAACGGTTGAACCGAAAGTCAATCATGTGTTCCTCCTAACACGCCTAATTATTTCCGTAAATTTCGTAAAGATCCATCCATAACTTTTTGAGTAATCTTGCTAACAGACAAACGACATAACCTTAACCACCTCCTTGGCGGAGGTAAATAAAGGAGAGATTTAAAATTGTGCTACTACCAGTTGCCTTTACAAATAACTGCATTGTCAGCTCAGATTATAAGCGAATTCTCGGCCGTGTACTATTGGACTCGCCGAAGCTGTGCCCGCGGCTGTACAATGGGAAAAGATAGGGAAGAGGAACGTTCCCATGTCCCAACTCTCGTGTGTAGCGAATTTGAAACGGAGGATGCGCTTGTTGCATCATAACTGAAACATAACTTTTGTGTATTTTGAATTGTTAAGTTCTCTTTTCTAATTTCGGGTAATTCGGTGCTCTGGGGAGATTTTCGTTAGGTAGACCCGCTGAGCCAACGAATAACTGACAATGCAAGCAGCTACAGGCACGTTTGCTGCTTATTACTTCTAAGTAAATTCAAGGCCGCCGCGGTACCGGGCAGAAGCTGAATTAGGGTTTTAGGTTTCACAGCGACCCTCATTATTGGTAGGGATATGAAGGGCGGGTTCGATTCGGCGCCGAAATTAAGCCTTAGAGGTTTGATTTCTCAGCAATTTCAGACAGATGCTTTGGAATTCTCAGTTTGAAACACACGGTGCAAGTGTTCGAAGCAACGCGATTACGTCGATCCGGTTAAAAACTGCATTTAACGGGGTCTGAAAGTCTCACGGGTAACCAATCGAGGGTCAACGACTGAAACTCCATTCAGCGCGTCGAAACCAGCGCACCTGTTTGAAGTTTCAAATAAGTCAAGCCTCGATGGTACGACCTTCCTACCACTCTGAAGATTAGTTAAATGGCCAGACTTGTTTTAAGATAATAGGTAATTGTCATGTTAGAAGACGGAGGCTAGGAGCACGAATGCAACTCATAACTTCCTGGTGGAGACTTTAAGAGCGTCAAAATCAAATATTGGGCCGGTTAAGTACCGTGATTTAACTTTTAAAAGTGAAGTCTAGGCTATGCTTTGTGTTTAATTCAAGCTGCTCGATACCAATACTTTTAATAAAGTTACCACAGTAATTACCTTGAATCCATCCAACTTTCGTCACTGGACTTGCTAATTACTTAAATGCTGCCCTCACACTAACAACACTGCAAAATTGTTGTCGTATTGACCGTAAGCACGAGCAATAACCGTATTTTTTGCTTCATTCTCCTCATGTACACTTAGAACGGAAATAAAAGCTTCATCGCAGTATAGACCACATCTCGACTATTTCGGTTAAATGTTCAGTTGAAATTTCACAGAAAGTTAAACTTATGATACTTATAGTGTGTCAATTTTCAATTGACTAATCGTGCTGGTTCTAGAAAAATGTGTTTTTTTATTCATTTCACTGAGGGGCGGTACTAGCTTTTTGATAAAAAATATTCACAGTTTTTTATCACCAAAGGAGCAAAAATGAACAGAACAAATTAGAAAAATATTTATTAAACCAGAAATCATTAATCAGAAGTTTACAATGACTGAAAGAAGTCTTATTTGCCAACTCTGAACTCCCTGAATAGGGATTTGTCACGCATTACTGTATGGTGCTAGACCTGGAGTATGAAGCTGAATGCCAGTAAGACCAAGTCGATAATTATCAGTCAGTCTCGAACACTTGTACCGCAGCATCCCCAACTGGAGATTGCTGACACTTTGCTTCAGGAGTCTAGCTCTTTGGAGCTTCTTGGTGTTGTCTTTGATGAGATGCTTACTTTTGAGCCGCATATTAGGAGGTTGGTGTCACGTGCTTCCACTAAGATTGGGCTCCTGCGTAGGGTGAATTCTGTGTTGGGTGACAGTGAGGCTGCCCGCAGATGTTTTTATGCGTTTTTGCTGCCTGTGTTGGAGTATTGCTCACTGGTCTGGGCTTCAGCTGCTGACACTCACTTGCGTCTGTTGGACCGACTTGTCAGTTCAGCCAGCAGGCTGGGCGCCGATAATGATCTGGTGAACCTGTCTCACAGGAGAAGAGTAGCAGAGCTCTGTACGTTTTATAAGGTGTACAATAATGAGAGGCATTGGTTGTATTCTTCTCTCCCTGCCCTCGAGGTTTTTGGGAGAGAGACTCGTGCTGCGTGCGGAGCATACTCTTTCACTTTGGAGGCTGTCGTATGTCGAACTAATCAGTTCTGTCGGTGCTTCGTACCCTGGTCGGCTAAGGTTTGGAATTTGTTCCTGGCATCGGCTTTTGGTCGTATTGGCCTGCAAACGTTTAAGTCAGCTGTTAATGTTTTTTTGCTGGATTTCCTTTAGCAGGGTTTTGGGCTTCCCGGTGTTTAAGATGTTTCATTTGGGTTGTATTACCTGTCCGGGGGAGCTCAAGCGTGAAGTGTTTTTTTTTAATAATAATAATAATAGTAATAATAACTTAACCCCTACGGCGTTTAATAACTTCAATAATCCTTGAATCCATGCAGCTAGTTAGTTTCTTTATTGTAGAAGGTGGAACTGCCCTTGCTGCTGCAGCAACAGTATCCCACAAGACAGATTTTGAGTTGTACTGCCTTGTATCTGGGTAAATTTCGGTTTTCAGAAGGGCCTGGAAGTTTTCAATTGGGTTTAGATCAGGTGAGCACGGTCGGTGGCCAAACCATCAGTTCCTCTCCATGGAGCCCCAGAGAGTCCCGAAAAGCTGTGGTAGTACAAGCAAACTGTGAAGGAGCATTATCATGCACGAAAATCAAGTTTCGAAGCAATGAAAGGGGTACGTCATCCAGCCATTTGACCAAGGAGTCCTTTAACATGGCACAATATGATGCAGATATAATTTTCAGGCCATCAGGTGCTCTAGCCGGACCTACAAGTCAATAGAAGCCCATATCACAACACCACTTCCCTGCTGTTGACGTTTTACGCGTTGATGACACTCACCTCCAGGTAGCTCCCAACCCTTACTCCACCCATCAGGTCCAGCACGGGTTACCCGGGTTTCGTCAGTGAAAAAAAAAACATGATTCATGTTGATCTTGATGTATTTCTCCGCCCATTCCATCCTCAAAATGTTATGTCTTGGAGTCAGAGGAGGCAACTTGGGATGGGATTTGACAGAAGCAATGGAGCGAAAGATGTTACTTCTTGTGGTCTTGGGCACTTCAGAAAGCCCAGCAGCCTTAAAAATTGAATTACTTGTTTGCCCGATTCTTTTACGTAGCTAACGAACCACATTTCTTATATCTCTATCAGTTACAGTCCATGAATGCCCAGCATCTGATCTTTTTCTGTGGTGAAGCGTCCTTCATAAATTTTGTCACTGTGTCAATATGGCGTCCTATTTTTCGAGCAATAACATCAGGAGAGGTGGCTTTTCCAGCTTCTCTGATGATAATTTCTTTTTTCTCGTTGTTTAGTGCTCTTCAGCGTCCCATTTTAGCAGACGATACAAGAAGCTGTTATTGTCGTTCATATGAAAAAGAGAAAAATGTAAAGAGTTGTCAATCAGGAGATACAGCGAAATGTAAACAAATTCAGCAGTGTTGCCATACGATGTCACGATTTCCCTGCAAGTTTCATGAAAATTTTATCTCGAAAAAAAGGAATATGGTCAATTGTGTGCTAAAGCTATTATTTCCGTTCTAAGTGTATGTAACACACTATCACCATTTATATTTTTGCTATGATAACACGCCCTGTCGGCGAAGGCCTGAGCTCCTACCCGCAAATTCTCGGATTTGTCCGTGGGAGTGGGACGTCATCCGGTCACAGCCGAATTTTGTTTTGGCCCAGTGAGCACTTCCACTACAGTCTCTGCTTCCTGGAAAAGACACAACAGCAGCCTGAGGCGCCATTGTTCGCTCGCTGAGGCAGGTGGCCTCGACAGAAGCGGTCGCAGCAGCATTGTTGTCTGAACAATTTCCACGTCAATAAAGGACAGAACGAATATCTGTACAAAGTCTGATCACTACTGGGCTATTTGAATATTGAACATGTGCAGCTGCAGCAGATTTACGAACATCTTGCTGTCGAATAATCGATAATTCGTTTCGAATAATGTAATTTAAAATCAAAATAGGCAAGTAAATCACAGGACAAGCAGCGGCCCAACCTCTGCTGCCTCATATGACTTGCAGAATGAGGTACTGTCGGGACGTTCATCTCCGCTGCACTTTCCCCACAACCTATGAGAAAAAATTGATCTTAATCGGGGTATAGCATTTTTGAAAAATAATAATTATAACGACCGTCGAAGCAGTTTATAGTTCCAGTTTCTTTTAGACTTCAAAAATATTATTTGGCAGCAATTGTCAGAAGATTGAAAAAAAAATGTTTTTCACAGTAATATTTGGGATGACATAGGAGGAGAAGAGTAATGCTTCACTAATGGAAAATTGGCTAAGCTTACTTTTTTCAGTGCATGAAGTCTGTAAGATGACCCATGCAAGTGCAGCAGAATCTTGGAAATATATGGACAAGCATGAACAATAAAGTGCAATCAATGAATGCAACATTCTTGTCGTCATTTTCTTGGTAAAATAACCGTCCTTTTCATAAAGTATAAAGGACTATTAGATTATTGCATTGTGATATTCGGGAAGATGTTGTTGTTTCATTGCTGGTACATTTCTGTTACCTTTACCTGACTTACGTCACGTCGTTTCGCACCTTTTTGTCCACATATTTTTATTTCTGTTAAGAAAATGCTGCTCTTTTTCATCATACTTTATGTCATAAATCGGTGCCCAATAAAAACACAAAAATTCTGTTGTCTATAAGTGCACCGTAAGATTAAAAATCACATGAGCGTAAATTTCAGTACTATTTCTCTCATCCATTGGCACTGTGACGATTTCAATTTACAGCATTGATAATATGTACTTGCGTACCTACTTTCATTCAATTGAGCCAAATTATTTATTTACTCGAATTTGGTTTTTCACTGGATGATAGCTCCGTTTTTATTATTCCACATTCAGCTAATACAGCTAACAAGTATTCCTCTTTTTACCTCAAGTCAGGCAGCAAATCTTTTACTTTAGACATGAGAGACGTAACAGCTTTAATTTGAACTTGACTAATTTTTCTAGTCATCATTCTAAGGATCGCATCGAGGATACCTCAAAGATTCACATATTTTTCTCTATCTAATACTAATGAAAGCGTCACGGTCGTATCAACTAAGTAACTGACAGAGGGACAAGTAGAAACGAACATAGACATTTAATTTTATAATATATATATATATAACTCATATATAAGTGTACTTTATAAATGAGTCTAAAGATACATGTGTATTAGTATATATATATATATATATATATATATATATGACGATTGTAGAAGCAGTTGAAGAAATTTTGGTACCCACGACGCGCGTTTCGCTGTTCTCCAGCTCATCAGGTGGGAGGCTCAAAGTTGGTAAATTTAGTTCTTAAAATCTTATGAAATTTGGAGAGGTTATCATAGGAAGGTGTAAGTATGATACCGGCTGTTCCAGAAGCATAAATAATCGTCATCTACATTTTGCCATCTGAAGAAAAAAAATATATATATGTAGAAAATGTGCATACAATATGCCCCTAAACATACATGTATACGATATGTATTCTCATGCATAAAACATATTTAAGTATTTGTCTTGTATAGATGCATCTAAACATTCATGTAAACCGCATGTGAACCGCACAAATTTATTTAAACATACTCATTGACTGACATCTCCTCACCAACCACCCGCTGTGAGAAAGGGCAAGAAAAAGGTGCTACTGAGCTCCCGCGGTGCCTGCGGTCGGCAACCGTGGATCAGCACAACGAAAGTCTACGGGACCCGCCCGGCTGGCTTTGCTCATTTTGTATTAAATGTCAATAAAAAAACTAATTCGTGGCTATCAGAAGACGAAAACACTTCTAAAGGCTAATAAAGCAATCGAGCTATCCAGCCTTGCATGAAACTTCCATCTGTAGGAACTTCTTCTGTAGTGACAGTACACTGCGTTGTAACGGCTTGCGAACAGACTGCAAATAATTTTAGCCATGTTTATCTGGTTCGGATTCGTCTAATTTACTTAAAGCATGAGAGCTCATGCAGACTTGTTCTGCATCTTAGTTTAGTGTCTCAC
>LQNS02278091.1:33096612-33116180 GCA_001587735.2 Parhyale hawaiensis | reverse complement strand
CAAATTTTTCGGTAGTACATTTTGGCGGTCGATAGCACACCACGCACATCAATTTAAGTTTTTCAATATTAACAATAATACAATCACACATTCCATTAGAGAATTTTTGCTTTGTATGTGAGGTGGAAATAAAATACATAAAACAGTTACAATGCAATAATAGTCTGGAACAGAAAAATGAGAAATGAAAGGGAAAATCACGCGACTTGAAAAAGCAATTACCATAACAGACAAGTAAAATGAACAAAACTGAACACAATGTTCGGGTAGGTCGTAAAATATATAAACGAATTACTCAAAATAAAGCATTAGTATGTAGAAACTCCCTAATGTGACCAAAATTTGATGAAGCTGTTCTAAAAATATTAAAGGACAGCAAAATCAATCTGTTCAACCACTTTGTTGAATTCTGCATTGCTAATTTTAGGCACACACGAAAATATAACATGTATTCATACATAACGAGGATATGTTATAGAATAGCTGCGTTGTGACTTTTTTTTAGGTATGCGCCAAACCTATTGAACGTGTGACTGCGTAGGATTTATAACATAAATCGTGACGAATTTGTACGAACTTGTAGGCCATTTCAATAACTTTTGCGAAAATTCTCTTCACTACATAGTCCATTTGACTTTATAGTCATTTTCACCCATAGGCGGTAGGATATGCGCGTCGTGCATCCCGATGCTCACGGGAACGTATAAACAGCGGGGTCGCCAAGTCACCTGCAGCACTTTTGCTCTATCCATAACTCTATAAAGAAACATTTGCTTAACGTTGCATACATAGTTGCTTTGAGCCGCACCTTAGAGCTCGCTGTACAACCTACCGAAGTATTATTTGTACCATCATCTGGAATATATTACTTAGTGATTACCAATCCTTTCATTAACCACATCAAGTCAGCACCAGTATCTGTAGTATTACTACGATCCTACATTGACTGAGATTCTCGATACATGGTAATATTGGATTACCATTATTAGCGCCACCGATATGATAAATACCCGTAGTCGAGACTACAGCGTGGCAGTGATCTTCGTCTACGATTCTTCTAACTACGCCATCTTCAATAGTCGGTAAGTGCTACTTAACACACCTACGTACGCACGTGTAGTTATACTTACCAGATCCGCGTAGATACGCGTAGCACCACGACAGAGTGCATATAGACGTGCACGAGCTCCCTGTCTTGACTTTGCTGGCTCCAGAAACTAGCCAGATTTGACGCTCGCCTCGCATGATATCTTCGGGTCCCGGCCAACCTCTTTTTGAGGTTTAACTCGTTTCTTTCCGATGGGACAACTCCTGTTCCGACCTGAATCTTCCTTCTAGAAACCAAAACTCCGTCCCTCGCAGGAATAAGACCATGAATCTACAACATCTGTGGTTGAAGCTTGGATTTCTTACTAATGGATTGGCCGAAAAACAGAACCCATTGCTATAATGAGAGCGCCAGCTGAGCGCTACTCTTAGACCTTCATAACGAGGGTCCAATCTGGACCAACAAAAGAATCACGTTCTAGCAAGGCTTCGAGGGCCCCTGTAAACAAGGTCCCAGTGTAGGACACGCTGGCCCGATATTCAACGCTAGGTCTTCCTGGAGGCGACCGGAAGAACAAATTAATTCACCCTTACTTCAAGGAAAACTCAGTACTGGAGGAATTTTTTTTTTCTAAAGCTCCGATTCCAGTCATGGAGCCGCTGGGCTATTTTATTGAACCAAGTCAAGGACTTTGGCTTCGACTGTCCTAGGAGTACTGTGTTCCCAGGTCTCAGGGTGAACTCTTTCCAAGACTAAACCCCCAGGTCCTAGACAACAGACTAATTCAGATGACTATGTTTAAAGGGCCAGTCAGCCCCTGAACCCCGGTATCCAACCTGCTGTAGAAATGTCGTTGGTCAGGTGGTGCGCTTTTGGAGGTCAGGGGCGGATAGAGCGCAATATGCAACTGCAACAACTAATAGAGCTGCCACTGCTGCACCGCACGCTTCGACCACACAAGGCACCCTTTGCTCCCAACCGATTCCGGTCTCACCTAACCTTATCCTGTCTTTACCCTCTCTTCAACCTCAACTCCTTACCTCTAACTTGACGGCCTTGCACTTCTTCACCTTTGACTCGAGGGGTCCCCGGTCACTCCTGTGTCCTAGCCCGGTTAATTGCCGATCTGTTCACAGCGACATTAGGCGGCAAACACCGTGGCGAAGGATCTCCCCCAATAACTACAGTGGCACTTGTGCCCTTGTGAGGGGGATTGACTTCTTTATGAAGCCCACAGAGTCTAATTTCTGTTCTAACTTCCAGGAGCCTTGTGGGGTCGAGCTGCCGCAGCAGGTTAGGCTAAGGGAAGGATTACGAAGCGGGTCTTGCTGTCAGGGGACTAAGAATCTGTCTACCATTGTCAGGATAACCGCAGTCGCACCACCTTTCCACGATCCAGCGTTCAGCCCTAAGGCTCTCGGTATTAATGCACCGTACACCGTGACATAATATTCGATAATACGCGTATTGTCAGTCCTGACATGCAAATTGTATTATGTTGTTGCTCAACCCTGTAATCTCTTGTAATACACTGCTCTCCGTCAGTCCTGTCCTGTAAAGTATATTGTATTCTGTTGTTCTACCATGTAATCTATTGTAATCGGAGAGCCAAGTTAACTATTACTGCGGCAACTGTGTTTTCCTGCCCTGCGATTAGGAAGCTGGCAAACTTAACCAATGATAGCTCAGTAAGGACAGCGAGAGCAGGTTTCACTTAACTCTTAACTCTCTCACTAGCTACTTAAGCTTGTAATTTACCCTTGCACTCTCGCTTAGGCTAAACGCCGTCCCCACAAGCCTAGTCACCGTCGGTACAGTTACCTCTGAGAGAAAGAGAATACAGCACTATTACAGCTGAATAAAGTCGGTAGGCAGGCTCGTGACAAAGACCGTGACAAATGAGGACAAAGAAAATTCACATATGCGAGCACAATTGCGATGGAAGGCAGTATCTTGCTAGCAACAGCTGACCCAGCGGCAACCCGAACGATATTGCTATACGCCCACTAGGTCGCTATCCGCACAGACAACTAGCCACCGCGATTCCTTTAAACCAATCAGGGCCAACAACAGAGCTATTGTCACTGCCAGCTCCTGCCAGGTTGTGCTCGCATAAAGGTCTACTCAGAACTGGCTGGTCAATGGTGTGGTATTAGAGAGGGTCACCCGTGCGAACGCAACTACCAAAGCAAGGCACTCTTGGCGTTCAGGCAGCAAAATCTGTTTCTATACATAGGCCTGAGTACTCTGACTCACCGGTCACTTATTACTTCCAAAGATCAGGCCAAAGAAAACTGCAATCTCGCTCTTGACACAAACTGTCCCTTCGATATTATTGCTGCCCGCCAAGTTGCACTCGAATGAGGTTTCCCTACTCCAATCTTGCTATTGCTCTTGGTATTGGGTGGTCAACGGCAACACCCCGGAAGCAGCAGTGCAAAAGTCAGCCGGGCGAAAGTCGAAAACTAGTGATTTCCCCACAACAGCTACTGAATGTAATGTCGATGATGGCTTCTTGCCGTCTCACTGCACTGTCACGTAAAGTGGCCACGGCCCTCACTATAATTGCACCGCCCAGCTGTCCGGAGGTTCGCCGATAATCAGACCAATAATGAGGTAGAATTAAATATTTACAAGTGATGGGAATATATTGCAAGAGAAAGGAATAAATGTATTTACAATGCAGAAAACTGCGGCAAACTATGTACAAGTGCGGAGCTGCAAGCCTACTGGCAACCTCAGTAGCTGGTTTGGAGGGTCTCCCTGCTGTTGGGCTAGCACACAAAACCTAAGACCTCAAGCCACAAACTTCCCAACTCCCAGGTCGAACCACTCACCAACACCTCCAGGTCAGCAACAGTAGGCTCGCAATATTTACACAACAGTAGCTAGTACACAGAAATACAGTGAGGAACCTATCAGCACTTTTCTTACGTCTTTGGCTCGGCAGCAGGTGCAGCACACACGCACCTCACACGATCGGGTTCACCAAGAGAGTGAGCAGCTGCCGGTCTACCTGCCACGTCACCTTCGCCTTGTTCTTCATGGGGGACATTGAATAGTACGGGCGGTCGCTAGGGGTGACATGGCAAAGGCGCCAAAAAGCGCCCCATGACAAACCTAGGGTACATCGTCCCTCTATCCTCCGTAGCAGAGGGTAATGATTCACCCAGGCAAAACTTACAACTCATTCTTGTCTCCAAACGAATGTTTCCCTCCGGAGTTGAGGGTCAACAGCTCACACATACCCAGTGTTCAAGTTCCGAAAGTTCGGAGGATTCTGGATATAACTCCCAAAGGAGCTTAAACAAAAACTCTCCGCGTCACAGGCTTATCTAAGAGTTCATGAGACTGTGTGCCGTAGTCTCACTCGGATGCCTCCTGAAAATCTATCGTGAGATTTGAGCCGCGGAGGGTCCCTAGGAGTCCTGAGCTAAGAACTCCCGAGCAGTAAAAATTCATTATTGGACCTCGATTTGCTGCACTGAGGTAAGAGTCCAAATAATCCTTCGGGAACCTGCGCCCACGCGTCTGTAGAGGATTAAGTCCACGCTTGGATTCCCAAACTACTTACTGAAGTCTCACCCGACTGTAGCCAGCCGAGGCTATATCACCTGTCGGTTGGAAATTGTTCGTTTATTTCTGCTCCGCCGGGATGTTGCATCCCGCGGTTGGTTTCAGCAGGACCACGAGAAAAAGGGTCACAAACTCAACAGGTTGCCTTTTACTAGAGCCAAGTCCACAAAACTTAACTGCAGGGCCTCTGCAAAGTTTCTACATATATGGTTTCCCGGGATTAAGACCCGCATCGTTCTTAGGGGAATACACTCAGTCCCAATGGGAGACTCCCCTATTCAACTAAGTCCAATCCAGGTCGCTACGTATCAAAACCAGCCTGCAGTTGATGCCACAATCCTTCATCCAAGACCAGAGATGTTTTCTTACGGGATTCTGTAAGGTCCCAACCTCCTCTGTGGGGCCAGGAATTACTAAGTTTTGATCCTACGTAAATCTGTTGAAGTCGCAATAAAACCTGCAGATATTTAGACTTAGTCACAGAAACAAGTGGCCACTCTTGTATTTCCTCAGGGGAGTGCACCTACGGTTTTTTTCCTTCGACTTAGCCAAAAACGAGGTGGTCACTCAGCACTCTTGCAGAGTACTCTCTTAGGGGAGCAGGAGTGCACCTCCACCTCCCTCTTATTTATTTATTTATTTTTTTTAGATCCGGAACTTCCAGACTTGCCGGTTTTTCGGCGTCTGGGCGCCAGATCAAGAACTTGGCCGACTTGAGCCTTCCCACTAATGGAGAGCATCCAATAGCTGGAAAAAACGCTCTTTGGTGGCAGTATATATGCTTGGCGGACTTGATACGACACTAAGGCCTACCGACCAAGAGAGAGTACATAGGTATGCTAGGCGGATTTGTTAGGGCACTACGGCCTACCAACAGAGAGAGAACAAACATGCTTGGCGGCCTTGTGAGGGCACTTCAGCCTAACCAAGCAAGTATGAATATATATAAGCTTGGTGGACTTGATAGGGCACTAAAGCCTACCAACCAAGTGAGAATATACTTGCTCGGTGGCCTTGTGAGGGCACTACAGCCTAACCAAGCAAGTATAAATATATAAGCTTGGCGGAATTTTTAGGGTACCAGTGCCTACCACCAAAATGTATCGCTGTTCTAAATGGAATTGTTAGGGTAACAAAGGCCAACCATCCAGTCTTTGATGTTACGTTAACAGGTGGCACAGAAAGGCCATAAGGGCCACCACCGCAAAATCATAACGCAATATACTTCCTGGAATTGTTAGGGCCACTGGGGTCCTACCAGGAAGCATTTAAGCAAACAATATACATGTTGGAATTCTTATGGCACAAGTGCCTACCACTAAGTATTTATTCCTCTATTCCGAGGAAAAACGAATTACGTTAACTTTAATTCAAAACCCAAAACACCATCACTGTCACTGGTCTTCATGAAAAAACAGCTGCTGCAGCTTTGTGAACACAAGGAGACATGGGTTAACGATAAAAAATGGCGGCACCCTAGGCCGATCACACACCAATACAGTCTCCAAAACGTATCACTAAAAACGGTAAAAACACATTTCCAAACAGAAAAAACCGTATTAGGGAACTAATAATGAGTAAGGGAAGTATTTTCCAAGCTAAGATCGATGAGTGAAGACAGAGCAGCAGCTGAGACCAGAGCACAGGTGCAGATGTTAACAGTAGCGTGAGTCATAGCAGAGTGAGGAGTGCTGCTGCTAGGCTCCTGAAGTACCAGGTGGGCGAGGTCTGATAAAATAGAAGAAAAAAACGATAGAACATCGAAAGCTGTCTACAATGAGGGTTATGTCTCGAAACAGTCTAAACTACCATTTAGACGCCCCCCGAGTTGGACGCTGTCAGGGGTCTGGTGCTACCGATAGGGGTGTTCTGTCAGAGCGAGCCACTGAGAAAAGCATAGCGTTTAGTTCCATTAAGAAGCTACAGGGATCGAAGAGTCATCTGCAGACCTGAAGCTTTTACTTCTGAGATTACTCTTTTCTTGGATGAGCTCCGTTGAAATCCCATGGATAATGTTATCACCCATGTTGAAACAAATGATCTACGAACTTCTTCCGAAAAACAACTAGAGCATCTAGACGCTGTTAAGGAAGAAGAGCTGAATGTTACTCTGACGAGTATTCTGCCCTGTCTCAGGGCTGGGGACGCTTAGACTCTAGGATCCGTTACATCAACAGGAAGATGAAAAAAGAGGCCGAGAAGAATTGGCTCACATATATTGACCTATTTTCCGTATTTGAGGACGAACCGAGACTATTTCTACCTGATGGGGTCAACTTAAATGGCGCTGAACACCGTTTCCTCGGTCAACTGCTGCTCGATTCGACGGCTTCAGCTCTCCCGGCTTTGGATAGTAACGAGTACAAAAGTTTTCAACCCGAAATCCAGCAGTCTCACCAGCTAGCCCCCGTTCACTCGCCCCCTAACGATTGGCCACTAATGGAACAAACTGCTGCCCATCTCCCACCAGCTCAATCCCCTGCTTCCTTTCCTGCTGCCATCCCCTGTGATCCTCAGACCTCATCCCCTCGTGGGGTCCAGGGTGAGGGTTTTTCCGGAAGCGATGACGCAATCATCACTAGAACGCTAGTAAATAGGGGGCCGCACTTTTGACCATTGAGGGTTTAGGGGGGTTTATTGGGGCTTCTAGCCCCCCTCGCGGCGGTCGTTCCAGCAGTGGGGGTTTCTGCGACGGGGGCGTGGCGTTCCCTCACCTAGGATGATTATATGGGCGGGATTTCGGATTTTTTTTACTGGTTAGGGAGAGTAGTCATACATAGCCTTGGGCCAGTAACGGTCGGCATGGACAATTAACCCTTTCACGACACCCACCCAAGTGTATTTCTTGCGATGGAATGTAACCAGCATCGAAAGCATTCCCTTCTGCTAGTCAGTGTTGCGTCAGCTTCTATATTACGTCCCACGTAACTTTTTTTTATGTTAACGTGACCCTAACCAACCGCCTCAACACGTGAGAAGCACCTGTCTTTTAGTAATTCATGTGTGGAAGCTCGTAGCCAACGTGGGATAGCACTGACAGGTGCGATCTCACACATTCTTTAACCAAATATCAGCTGGCTCTTCCAGAACCTTCTCCTACTTCACCTGTCCCCAGATCTTTGTATATATTATGCCTCAGGCTCTAACGGTCAAGATACCACCTCATGCAATATGCTAGCACCTGCTTCTTCCAGAACATTCGCTAATACAGCATTCATTGAGACTTTAACAGGTGCACCTGTTTCCCTATCGGCATCACGCGATCTTTTGTATACACCCGCAGTCTATTATACCTAACTCTATTGATTGCTTCACAGCCAGCGTATGAATACCAGCTCTCACAAAGGCCCTGTGAACCATAACCTAAAGGTATTACTCGATGTCTCTAAGAGAAAACCTATAAATCAGAATAAAAGATGCACATTTTGAGGAGTATTCGATAGAGGATCAGCCAATCTTTTTTTTTATCGTAAGGGGTTAAAAGTTGTCGGTGTGACGAGTTTTTTAAATCAAATGTGCACTAATTTCATAAAATTCTGTGAAAGATTGATAGTAACACCCATATTTGCCTCATCGTAATATTATCAATAGAATTTCTGGTAATTCTATATATTATTAGGTTGTGTTCAATGTCTAGTGTGCTATACAAAATGAGGAAATCACCAATCGCTTCTCACGTTACATACCAGGTAATTCTATTCAGTGCAACGTAGGAAAACTATCGTACATGATATTGTATTTGAAGAATGGATTAAATTGAGACTGGAGTGTATTTCTTCGTTGGAGTATGAATGAAGATGAGTTTATATTAATTTCGTTGGAAAAAATATAGTTGTCGTCATGAGTGTCGTTAGAGTGGAGTTTGCGGGATTGAGTTTAGTGGAATGTTTGGGATAATGTGATGTCTCGCGTATACAACTTCATGTAAATTATCGATACCACGGAAAAGTTTGATAATAATAGGGGATGCTGGTGTTAGCGATAGTAGTGAGATAAGTACCAACTCAGAGTATATAACATTAGTATCTGATATGGTCATGTTGCTTGTTATGTATCCTATACCATATTTAGGGTTGCCTGCCGACGCCTGTTGATTGATATATACGTAAGATTGATTTGGGAATTGAAGTTGAAACGAGCTTACCATCTTAAGAGATGTGTAGCATATGATGGAATAATTACTAAATGTTCGTAAAGAACTAAGTGAGATGTAAGTACTATGATAAGATTTTATCAAAAAATTATCTAGAAAGTAGAGATGTATGAAGAAATAATTTTAATACTTCTCCATAGAACAGTATGTTTCCAATAAAAGTAACAAACAAATGATATATTTGCAAATAGAAATGGAAATATCTACCGTTCGAATGAATGGCATCGACTCAGAAGAAGCCGAAAGTATAGATACTATTGCGTTAAATTGTTTGACACGCTGTTTGGCGTACTGAAGACTTGTAACTTATGAAAACTGTGTCGGAATGACGAAGATAAATTTGTGATAGTCTATTGAAAGAAAAATGAATGAGAGTTTAGGAATGAGGAAACGAAAAAAATGTATCATTTAAAAAAATAAATATCTATATCAAAATGAACTTTAACAGTTATAAAGAGATATTTCTGCAAGCAAGCTAGATGTAATAATACAACTCAGGGACATTTCAAAACAAAATTTTCTAATCATAAAACATAGTAGCAGTGAGTGATGTTTAGGATTAGAAATCTATGAAATGTGTTATTTAACCGAGGTTATGCGCAGCTGAGCAAAGAGGCTAGAACTTTGAAACAATTTCCCGATCTATCTAAATATTACAAGTGGTTCCTGGTCGAATGGAACGTATATATTCTTAGCCTATTGTCAATGGGAGAGTATAGAGCTGGTTATTCTTAGTTGGTTAGTGGAAATGTGGAGGTAACTCCGCTTACGCTAAGGGAATTGACAAGCGCTAATTGCCAGGTGAGAACCGTGCGGAGTGGAACCCTACCTAACCCAAGGAAAGAGTGAATGGTGAGAGGTGGGCCTGACGACATCACTGGTCAATGGACGGTAATAAGGGAGATGGATGTGGTGTATCGGAAGGGGCGAAAGAGCGTCAGGTGGGTGTGGTGAGTTTGAAGATTATGATCGGACACAGCTGTGGTCGATTGTGGAACATGTGCATAATACAAGTGTTTCAGGTGTGTCGTGTTTAAACTACAATATAACGAAGAAAATTCCTGAAGTAGGATTCACTTTGTTCAATAAACGTAGAAAATTACTAAAAAATGGGGGGGGGAACAAATTAATGTAATGGAGAATTTACACCAAAAATCATAAGTTTTACGTTATAAATGACACATTTATATCATAAAAATTAGAATTTCTACTCCAATAAATGCAAGGGAGCTGGATGAATGAAAAATTGAGTATGATGCGAAAGATGAACTGGGTATGTCCATTGGAGAGTGCAGGGTTAATATATATATGGTTGGGTGATGCAAGTGTAATCAAGTCGTGGTAATAAAATAACCAAATAATAAAAAATAAAAGGCTTAGTGCTGTAGATGACAAATGAAAATATTAAGCGGTACCAGAAGATTGCTTCTATCAATACAAATTATAACCGAAGCTGAGTTATATTTGAATGGGAAACAGATCATCGAGTCTTCCGTCTTAGAGAGAAAATAGCTTGAACCAGAAGGGTGTAGTAAAAGCATTGGGTGGTAAGAGTAATAGAGTTATTGGGACAGGGTGTAAGATCAACTACAAGCAATATTGTATAAGTCAATGGTAAAAAGAAGAGTTGAACGTTGTATGTGAGTGGGTTACTAAGATGTATAGAAAATTTGGGATGGTAAGATGTCGGGAACTGAGTGAAATTTCAACATAATAATGGAGTTTTTCAAGTTAAATTGGAAAAAGTATATATATAAAAGAGAGTAAGATTCATAGAATATCTTTGCTAGGAATTTTATCATATCATACTGTGCGTAAACAAAGGAAAATTGTCATAAATGTGAAATTAATTATAAAATTTGAAAAGAATGTTGCCTAAACACGGAATATTTTCCTTAAATATATATTGTTTTTGTGTGTCCCTAATGAGAAATATCATACTTGACTAGCTAAATCCAAAACTAAACGTTAATTCTCTCGTAATGTAATGCAACGCTACGACCTGACATTGAGAATAGTTGAAAATGGTGTGAAACCTGCTTGATTGGAATTCACGTGGGAGTTAAAACTTATATTATAATATCTAACATATAATAAGCGCTAAAAGCTACAAAATCTCCGTCCTGAAACCTACTTTTAACAAAGAAATAATTTTATATATGAAAAAATATGAAAAAAATGAATTTATGTATGAAATTGGCTGGATTGTAACATATGAGGAGGGAAAAAACTACCGAGTATTTGAGAACTAGAATGAGTGAAATCGATTGGGTCATAAAATACGGAGAGTGAAAACTATAGAATAACAAAAAATTATATAGTGTTTAAAATGGTTAAAATATTGGTTAAATAAGCGGAAGAAATCCGTAGAGTATGTCATAGGTAATATGAATAAAGTGTTTTGACTTAACTAACAAGCAAACTGTATATAATTATTATTATAAAAACTTCACGCTTGAGCTCCTACGGACATGTAATACAACCCAAATGAAGCATCTTGCAGCACAGGGAAGCCCGAAACGCTGCTAAACGAAATCCAGCAAAAAACCATTAACAGCTGGCTTAAACGCCTGCAAGCCAATACAATCAAAGGCCGATGCCGGCAACAAATTCTAAACCTTAGCCGACCAGGGCAGGAAGCACCGACAGAACTGATTAGTTCGACATCTGACAGCCTCCAAAGTCAAAGAGTGCTCTCCGCACGCAGCACGAGTCGCTCTCCCAAAAACCAACATCAATACTATGGAAAAAAAATGTTGACAAGACCGATGATGTATATGCTTGTCAAACAAATCTGTTAGTCTGTAAAAACGGAGAGGTGAAACCGTAAAGTAACAAAATTCATTGGGTGTGTTTAGAAAATTAATTAAAATAAGTGAGAGAAATCCATAGAGTATGTCTAAAGAGCTATAAATAAAGTGTTTTAAAATAACTAAACAAACATAAACCGTACATAAATACATTACTATGGAGGGAAAATAGTAACAAGACTAATAATGTATGTTTTAAAGGCGGAAAAGCTGAAATGTGACCAAGCGTTGAGGGACGAAGCATGTCCTCACCGGCGCCTGTTAAAGTTTGAAATCTAAGTGGTATATACATATATATATATGTAATACAAAACCAACATTCGTTATATATATGTGTAGCTTTAATTACCTATAAATGTTACGTTTCAACAAAAAGTTCAATTTTCCTTAAAGAGGGGATGATGTATTTTTTGAGATGTGGGTTAGTGGAGAGAGGTAAACTTCCATCAATGATGAAAATTCCTACAATTAGCTCTAAGTAATAAATAAATCATACAAAAAAACATATATAGTAAATATTTTATTAAAAATCGATAAAAATAAATCTTCAGTTCCCAAAACGTAAGAAATCAATAAAAATGAATTTTCAGTTCCCGAAACATATCTTTCAGCAAAAAAAAAATTTACTTCCCAAGAGAGACCTGAATGATCTATGTTGTGAGGGTGATTTGAACAATGTGAGAGCTAAGTCTTATGTTACTAATAACAAAAAAAATCGTAAGCCTGTCCTTACAAAAGGGCAGGAAGAAGCGTTCAAAAAAGAAACGCATTGTTTTGCATGTAACGTTAAATTTGACGAAACACACATAGCATGCCGACACCATGATCACTACTCCTCTGCATTTAATAAAGACGGGGAGAAAGTAGGAAACTATGTTGGGGCATTGTGTCCTGAATGCAATACCCAGGCTACTGAAAAAGTTGAGTACATGGCTTGCTATGCTCATAACGGTAGTAGATACGATTATCGCTACATTCTTCCTGCTCTAGACGAAAAACTATTCTCTAACGTACGGTTGCTCTCCAAAACTGGTGACCAGATGTTCTCCATTAAAATAAAAATGGAGAATAAAATTACAAACAATGGTGAGAAAACGTACGGCATCGACTACTTAGATAGTATGAATTTTTTGTCAGCTTCCCTGGATACATTGGGAAAAAACTTGAAGGAGAGTGGTCACGACTTTCAACGTCTGAAAGATAATCTTCGTGCAAAATACAATGACTCTGTATGTGAAATGGTAACGCAAAAAAGGTTCTTCCCCTACGAGTACATCACTTCAGACACCGTCTTAGATGAAACGACAGAACTCCCTCCCAAATCTGCCTTCTTCTCCAAGCTAACTGGAGAAACTCTCACTGATGAGCAGTACACCCAAGCACAAAAATGTGGGAAGAAGCTGGATGCGGAACCTTGCGTGACTACATGAAGTTGTATCTTAGGATTGATGTGCTGTTGCTTAGTGAAGTCTTTGAGACGTTCAGAAAAACAACAAAGCGTGAATATCACTTGGATCCAGTGCATTTTGTGAACCTGCCTGCCCTTAGTATGGCTGCTGTATTGTACAAGTGCAAAACGCGCTTTGAACTTGTCACTGATCAAGAGTTGAGTGAGGTCCTCTACAGGAACATTCGTGGTGGGTTCTGCTGATTGAGCAGAGAAAGAATATCAAACTAGATCATCCAACGTACACAGGTTTCTTTGCTCTTGAAAAAGCTAAACTCATCTGGTATGAGTTTTTCTACAAAGTCCTGAAACCGAAGTATGAGGAAGAGAGAAATCAGAAAGTTCACCTAGCCTATACAGACATAGACTCGCTCCTACTGATCTTTGACGGTGTTCGCAACATTGAATAGGAGTTTGACAAAGAACCATTGAAGAGTGTGATGGACTTTTCCAACTTCCGCAACGAACACGGTAAGCGCAATCACGGAAACAAAGGAAAACTCGGTTGCCTGAAAAATGAAACTGGAGATGCTTTCCCGAGTGAAATCATTTGCCTGCAGCCGAAGAGCTATAGCATGCTCCTCAGCAATGAAAAAGTAAAGTCTGCTGCGAAAGGTGTCAATAAACGCGTGCAGCAACGTCTTCGTCATGAGCGGTACAAAGCTGTTCATGAGAATTGCAAGAAGGTGGAGAGAAGAAATCTATAATATTACGTCGAATAAATGCAGACTCCAAACGAAGAGAATGATGAAAATTTGTTTGAGTAAAGTCGACGTTAAACGCTACTACGTCAACGCGGAGAAGATTTTGGGCTACGGTCATCCTGACATTCCCACTCTACCTCCACCACTCAGTAAACCTTCCATTTCGAGGACCATTCCCAGTGTTTGCTCTTCCTTTACAGGTGCGACTATCACCCCACAGTCTATCAGCAACAATCGCATTAAGGGTGGAGTTAAACGACAACTTCCTCCACCCGCTGGTGAGCTTAACATCACTGCAAAACGTCGCAAAAAAGTCGAGTCTGAGTTTAAATAAATTACGTGTCACTTCTTTCCTTCCATCTTTAGTGTGCTGTATCCCTCTTTGACAGGATGTCTGATGAATCTTTCTATCTTTACCTCTCTTCATTGGCTGGAGGAGATGTATGCAAGCAAAACACTGCGGGGCAGTTTACCAACGAAATAAACCCGCCCTATATTCTGAACGGGTCATGGTCTGTAGGACTCGTTGATATATTTCTGGATAATGAGTCTTATATCATTCTTAAAGATGATACAAATTCTGGTATAACTGTCTCATTAATTACTACTGAAGCAGTCCTCAACTATTTTTGTCGCCCTTCACAGACCCTTGTTGGGTCATCACTTACAGAGCTGTTTGATATCTACCAGGCTGATGTGGCAAAGTTCATAACCAATCTTTACATAACAAGCGATGTTGTAACGGATATATTTGAGCTAAAAACCCAGTGGGTGAAGTTTCCCTCTCTGAATTTCAATAGTAACATTAAAAACATAAAATTACAAATGAATTCAGGATCAGCGGGTCTCTTGAGAACCACCGGAGTGCGATATGTTGGAAAAGCTGCTATACAAAGTCGCCACGCTAGCTTTTCACTAACAACTTAAAGTATTACGTGGTATATAGCGACATTGTCTCTACTTCATATGTGGGGAAAGATGAAGCTAACATATTAAGTGTTGTGCCTGGAAAAGATAGCGTGGCCTGTTAATAAAAGTAGATTAGAGAACATTAGCAACGATGTAAGAGATCCCGATGGGAACATCATACCATTTATAGAAAGCGCCAGCACTATGTGCATCCTGCATTTTGTTAAAAATAAGTTGATATAAGCAAGATAGTTCTAAGTCTTTGTTTATTGTACAAGTAGTCGCGATGCGGGAAGGTTATACCCCACCCTCAGTGGAGGCGTTTGAGCGCTTGTTTTCAAAGGCGCCGCGCATTAGATCTGGCGGTGGGCTTGAAGATCTACGAACCTTCCAAACGTATCGTCAGCGTGGTGGAGGATTTTTTACTGTGTTTTCTAAAATTCTGCGAAATACTCTACCGTTTCTAGCTCGTACTGCATTGCCAACTGCTGCGGAGTTTGGTAGTAGAGTGTTACACGATGTAAGTGAAAGAAGAAATTTCAGAGAAAGTGCAATGAAACATGGTTTTGATGCCCTAAAAAAGGTTGGTAGGAAAGTCGTTTCCGGTGGTCGAGTGAAAAAAAGGCGAAGGAAGCCTGCGAGAAAAATGCACTGTTGCTTCAATGATGATATCTTTGCATTAAGTCGAGGTCTTGCGTACTTTAGCGTCAGTCTCTAACAAATTTTCGAGAGAAAAAGATGGCGCGTGCACTTGAAAATTCCCTGTTCCAGACACCTACTGGAAACTATGACTTTGGTATTGACGCCAACTTCCCAACTGTAAATAAGAAGCATTTGATTGATAGTAGTATCGAAGCTGGTTACTATCGTGACTATCTAAGCACGAATGCGTCCCCATACACCGGGCAGTTGAAAGAGAGCTTCTTGGAATTCAACATTAACAGTAGTGACGGGGAATTTATCGATTTATCGAGCTTGGCATTTGAAATTGAACTTTCTGTTCAGAAAAATGATGGAACTGCTCCAGATGCTACATATAGTATTATATTTGTTGATGGTGTGCTGCATAGGATGATTCAGACCTCAAACGTCTTTTTAAAATCCACACAAGTAGAAAACAACCCTTTTTTTGGTCTACTTGCAAACATTAAAACCTATTTTACAATTAAGTGGGATGAAATGGAGAACTTGGGCGCCAACATGCTCTACAAGAGCGTCACTGAAAGCATTCCGGATGATATTACGCCTGCATATTTCACAGCGGCTACCGGACGGGAAAACAAAACAATTACTGCAGCACGTACTCGGTCCATTCATTTGATGGGTCCTCTACCCCTAGATATTACGGAGTGCGACCAGTATCTTTTAGATAATATAGACCTGCGCATACGTTTGGAACTGGCTAAACCATCCGTCATTTTAATGTCATCAGATGCCGAACCTTATACCTACCAAGTGTCACTCTGTAAAATATGGGTGAAGCATCTTGTACCCACGCCAGCCGCAGTACTGGCGCTGAATAAAACTATGCTGAATGAGAATAGTTCTCTGGAATGTCATTTCACCAGGCCTCAAATAAAGACAATGGCTTGGACAGCCGGAACGCGTAATCTCACAATTGAGAATCCGTTTAATTCGGCGTTACCGCAACGTCTTGCCAGTTGCTTCTTGCCTCAGGAGGCGTTCAATGGTGCATACGCACGTAATTCTAATTATTTCCAGAACTGTGATATATCCGATATTACACTCTCGGTGAATGGAAACACTCTATCACGTGTCGCTTGTGAATTTCCGCACAAGACGAGTCAGGCGCTCAACATGTCTCTCGCAAATTTGGGCGGAAATGACGCAGCATACATTACTCATGATAATTACATGGCTGGGAGAAGTTTATTTTATTTTTTCAACCCTTGCGAAGGAGAACAATAATGCATTAGAGCTCGTACGCAAAGGTAGTACACGAATTTCAATCGTGGCTAGAAACCCGCTGCAGCATAACACCGTAGCTGTTATTATAGGATTATTTCAAGCTTCTTTCGAAGTGAACAGTGCAAGACGAGTATTCCTATACTACCTACAGTAAGATGAATAACGTGCAGATTGAGAAGATTTTACGCGCATGCCCCGTTACCAGGAAGAAGTATTTAGGATGCAGTGCCGAAAAGGATCTTCCAACAACCCCGCGAAAGGGATTTTTCGTTACAAATGTTGTAAATGAAGCTGGTGTTATGGGTCATTGGATTCTAATTTTTGTAGAGAGTTCATCACATATCCTATATTTTGACTCATTTGGAATAGACCCACATGTATATGGCGGAAATATTGTAAGGTATTTAAGCTTATTTAAGTATGTAACTATAACGAATAAACGACGGTTGCAATCATACCGCTCCCTTGTATGTGGTGCCAAATGTATTTATGCGGCATATTGTGTTTGTAAGAATATTAGCATTTCTTCCATGATACAGCCTTTTACTAATAGTAAAACTAAAAATGATCAGTTTATATTACGATATATTTTTAGAGATGTATGTAATAAACATGTGTATTATGAGTATGTTTAAGTCCATATCCTCACTGCTTATGCTAATAAACATGAAATGAATTATTTCATATTTCATTATCCTTTACATCCACCTTCAAGAGCGCGCACGGGGGCTATTGGGTGATTGAAAAGATGACGTAATCTAGAGATTCGCAGACTAATCCATGAAAAAGTCTAGAAAGTTCTATCTAATTGCTTGGCCTTTTGGTCCAACCGACTCGAGCGGTCAGTTCCATGATAATGGTAAGGGTTTTAGGCCTAACAGGCCCCCATAAAGGTTTGCTTAGGCCTAACATCACAAAAGGAAACTATAATTAAGTTAAGGAATGTGTGAGATCGCACCTGTCTCTGCCAGGTGGGCATAAAAAGGTAACCAGTGAGAAAAAATGGTCCGAAATCCCGCCCATATAATCATCCTAGGTGGGGGAACGCCACGCCCCCGCCGCAGAAACCCCCACTGCTAGAGGGACCGCCGCGAGGGAGCCTAGAAGTCCCCAATAAAACCGTCTAAACCCCCAATGGTCAAAAGTGCGGCCTCCTATCTTCTAACGCTTCTCACGGACGAAGAGGAAATAACTCCGACCGCGGATGCATCAATGCAGATGTCACGCCTGGGTCCTCCACCTTTCCTACCCTCCATAGTCTCTACCCTCGTGAAGAGTGGCCATGTGTCTGGAGGCAGCGATGTGAAAACACCTTCCGAAGCCTGCCAAACCTCCTTGAATTCATCAAAAATTGAACGATCGAGTCCGCCAAGCGTTTTCCAGGCAAGATCACAGTCCCAGATACCCGTGGCCAAAAAACGTGGATCTCTGCCGAGAGCCGCAAACGCATTAACGCATCCGGGAAACCGCAGTTCCCGAACGTCAAGTGCTTATAGCATACCCAAGTCCAACCCTGACCAGCCGCAACAAACCAGAATAACAAGAGGCAAGGCAAACTCGGCAGGAAACGACCGGTTGTCCGCCAAATAAACGCGAACGTAAAGCCGAAATATCAAGCCGAAATACAAACCTCTTCCCCTGCTCAACTTCACACAGGTGCTCTGATTGGTCCTGGCAATACCTTTGATCGCCCATCCCTTATCTTTTCAAAACAATCGAACACTGCAAATGCAACATTAAACAAAATGAATCATGCAAACACAGGCGTCAAATTTTTATTTGGTAACATTCAGAGTATGATGAACAAAATGAACGAGCTACAAGCTATAGCAGCCACTCTAGCTTACGATGTTATAGCTCTCAATGAAACATGGATCAACCTCTCAAACAAAAATTTGGAAGAAGTTGCATTGAAAGGCTACAAATGTTTCAATATAGATCGACCCACAGATAGTGGCAGAGGAGGGAGTCCATCATATACAGTGCCTAGACATAAGTATTTGCACAACTCTATTCTTATGTATTTTTAAAAATTCAGCGTCTGCTTCAGGATGATTAATACAGGAAGTTTATATAACATAATATTTAAACAGAACAGTCAAATGTGCACTTATGACGAGAAAATTTACCACAAGTAAAAATAATGAGGGACAAAAGTATTTGACGAAAATAAATATGATGTTGATATCGTAATAGTTGAATCTTCACGCTGAGCAGACGCCTTTTTATATTGAATTTACATCGCAGCCAAAGTTCGACGCTGGAGGTTCAACAATCAGTTGGTATCCACAATACGGTGAGCTCTGGGCATTTCCAGTGAATTTTTTTGACTGAACTATATTTTTCTTAGTGCAGCTTAACGCTTGATCCATTCCAAGCTGATATTCACTCCTTATCTTGCAGGGGAGATATTTTTCTATGGCAAAACTGATGGTTGTACAGCTTGCGTTTCAGAAATGGAAGATCAGGCCTGCAGAGATGAGACCTATAATACAGCAAAACCTATACTGGGAACCGGAACAATAAAAAGCTCAATCACAAAATTTTTGCCACCATTTTTACCGGCTGGGCCCTCTAGTTCAAATAATAAAGGGGTAAGGATTTCACTTTAACCCTCTACAACCTCGTCATCATTGATTACAAAATTTGCGTCCTGACCTGTTTTTCGCTTATCTATTTCTTCACGAGCGAACATGAAAAAAACATATTGGATGAAGGAAACCTCATAAGAGAGTATGAACGACGATGCAACGGAGTGCTTAGAGAAGCTGTATATACAGTGCCTAGACATAAGTATTTGCAAAACTCAATTTTTTATGTATTTTAAAAAAATTCGGGACTGTTATAGGATAAATAATACAGAAAGTTTATATGACACCTTTACACCTTTATTTGTTCTCTTTACAAACATGCTTACATAAAACACAGTAAAATCACCAAACACATATCAAAAATACCAAACTACTGAGTAAAATACAGCCGTACTGTATAG
>LQNS02278091.1:33032214-33052909 GCA_001587735.2 Parhyale hawaiensis | reverse complement strand
AAAAAAAACTCATAAACAAGCAAATCACTACTGTTCACTTGTATTTATTTCCTCTTTATCACGTTTTTATTAGCTTGTTGCATAATCTTAGGTAACAGTAAAAAAAAACTCATAAACAAGCAAATCACTACTATATAATAATTCACGTCATGTTTTTATTTATATATTTATATCTTTCCTGTCACGCTCTATGAGAATAAGATAGGAGAAAATTCAGATTTCAAAATGTAAAAAAAAAAGTGGGGCACCTTGCAATTTTTTTCGGCGAAAAAAAAAGTGGGGTACCTGGCATTCTTTTTCTTCAGTATTAGATAGGGGAAAAATACAACTAATAAGATAGGAGAAAATTCAGATTTCAAAAGGCGAAAAAAAAAAGTTGAGTACCTTGGAATCTTTTTCTTCAGTATTAGATAGGGGAAAAATAAGGAAGCCAGCGGGGGTTTTCCTGAAAGGCTAACTTACTGCCATCATTCATCGCACACGTGCACCAGTCATTAATAACCCAAGATGCCGTCATTTACAATGACGGCTCGGGACACTAGTTATATGATAAACATAACCAATAGCTAAATATTTATTTTACAAGTGCCGTTTATATTGGCAACATAGCCATACTTTTACTGGAGTTAATATTGATATTTCAACGTTGGACACTCATCTTGAAAAAAGTAAAAAAAATCCTATTTGCATAATCAAAGGTAACGTACTGTAGTTATCATGAGGCACGAATGAAGAAACTTTGGTGATGATAGAGAGAAAATCCTTGTTTCAGGAACAATTTGAGTTTTTTCTTCAACGCCGCCTTGCTTGGCGGAGGTAAATATGCGCTCTCAGAACGCTCTAGTAGCTACAATTCCTACAGCGTTTCTCATCACCCATTAGCACAAGCTTCATATATAAGAATTTGTCTAGTTGCCGCTCCAGTGAATGTCTTGTAGCTTATTAATAGAACCTATCCAAACTTACAGTGGGAGCGAGATCGAAGATTACAGGGCCAGCTCATAATATATATCTCTAGATGCATCATCAACTGCGAAGCACGGTTGTGGAGTCGCACGGTTTAAGTCTGACTCCTAGTCCATTGGATATTGCCGACTCTAACTCTTGGTATACCTAGGAGACCGACTCCAACTCT
Source organism: Parhyale hawaiensis (assembly GCA_001587735.2). NCBI lineage: Eukaryota > Metazoa > Arthropoda > Malacostraca > Amphipoda > Hyalidae > Parhyale > Parhyale hawaiensis. Next base: position 33,051,774 of record LQNS02278091.1, on the reverse strand, counting down.
TTAATACAGTTAAAATTTAGAATCACCATTAAATTTGGCCAGCTGCGCTGTACTAAAATATACACCTAGGTATATTAAGCGAAAGACAGTAATTTTCGACATTTGCAATGATATTTTCCATCACTAGCTCCATTTAGAACCATTAATTTCTATATAGTAGTAATTTTAATAATTAGGTAGCTACCATTCAACAAGATCATTCATTCAGGCTAAGGACTCACAGCCAAAAATATACAAACCTACGTATTAAGCTGAAGACACTATTTTATATATATTAATAAATTAATAAAACATAACTATCTATCATTAAGCAAGGATCTACATGAATCAACTACTCACCGTCTATGGTAAACACATCGATTAAGCAAACACTATGTAAGATTCGTTAACACTTGCAATGACGTCTTTTAACATTTGTACTGTAAAAACTAAAAACTCTAAGTAATTTACAAACGATATATATATTTTGAAGAGTAGTTCTCAGGTGTCGGAGACTTAATTCAGATTCCGACTTTAGGAGCACGTGGGTTTCCGACACGGCCAGCGACTCCCACTGAAGTCCACCGAATGAGATTCTGAAACCCTCAGCTCAGTTCATTTCAAAGCAAAACTTGCTGTCATCATGCAACGTCAGTAGATCTAACGGATGAACTTCTGGATACCGTACATCATTTGATCACTTCCACTGTACCAAAGCCAAGAGTTAACAAATGACACTTTTATGCTTTACGTTCTCAATTTGACCGAAGGAATGCCAACCTTAGTGACGAGAACAGTACAATTGCTAAGTAGTCATGTTCCGTCAAATTTGTAAGATAATAAAATTATATATACCGTATGCAGCCAAGAAGAATAGGAGATAAAACATTAGTGGGAGTTATAAAATTGCAACCAAGCAAGTAAGACAAAATAAATACGTCCCAAAGGGACAAAACTAAATCTCCAGAAACCTGTGGAGCCCACATACAGAGTGGACTACTCTACAACCTTAAGCCAACCCTACGCTCTGGAGGGCAAACCAACCTACGTATCTCGACTTCACTGGAACCGACCGAAGCAAACAAATGGACCAAGGCACATACTAGGCCGTAGAAGAAGCACATCCTTTTATTCCGAATAAATAATCGAATGAATAAAATAAGATGGCCGTTCGAACACACACTGCAGGTAGGAATACCACTATTACTGAGGCAGATCACAGGCCCACATATCGCTCCCAACATAGCCAAGCTTTCGCCTATTCAACAGCGAGCAGCGAAAGTCCTTAGGAGTATATTGAGCAAGTCCCGCAGCCAGTACCTCACTAGTATGTGCCACCACCTGCCCTCAGCGGCGAACACACCTTAGCATAGTTGTAGCGGTGAGGGTGTGCCGCGCGGTACTGACGGTAGACAGACTTGGCAGCGTTGGTGCCGCAGTAGCAGTAGGGCGGCCTGCCGCGCTTGTCCTTCACTGTCGGGTCGCACTCACACTGCTCCAGTAACCACCTGTGAAGAACCAATTACATTAGGCTTACACTGTAATTAAAATTAAACAGAGTACATAGGTACTGTCGTTCTGAGAAATATTAGTGTATTAAACAACGTTGTAACGGAAGTTTGTAAAATAATCGCAATTTCTGGAGTATTATCTACGGTGTTAAAGCGTAGCTATAAGTATATTGCCACCGTATGGTAGTCGCAGGACGCCAGCACCAATATGTCATTGAAACTGTAATTAAACTTGGGAGTATACATTTGTTAAAATATGCGTTCGAATTTAACTGACTATGAAATAGAATAATGGCAGACGAAACTTGAAAAGTATCATAGCTCCCGTCTACCTACATATCACTTAAACTCGAATCTGTATGCTTTCTTACTTCTTTGCCTCTTGATGGCACACTCCCATTTTCTTGGATCGGGGGAAAATAGAACATCATTGATTCAGTCTCGGAACAAAAAATATCGGTTTGAGACCGCTACTCACCATAAGGCAGGATCCAGACAACTACTAACTAAAAGGACAAATAACGACTAACGGGCACTTGGCCAACAACGGAGCGATTAGCCAGTAACGGGACAATTACCCAGTAATGTGACAATTAGCCAATAATGGCATAGTTGACATTATACATAATTTCCTACAATAACGTAATTTGTTTTGATGAACAAAATTAAGGTTTCCAAAAGTAAGTGATCCGAAGGGTCATGGGTGATCTGGTTGAATATAATAGAGTCGTCTAATTACATCATATTGTTACTTCACTTGTAGCCTCTTTTGTTTAACTGGTACCGTCACCAATATGATTAAATGATAAGCGGCAAAAACTAACAAGATGTGTTACGATTTAACAGCTGGGTGGGGACTGTATATGGCGGGTTGAAGTTCTTCAGAACAACTGAATGAGGCGCAAAAGACTAACGATACACTGATACAACCATGTCTGCTTCAAAATATTCATGACCACTGCCACGGCATGGAATGCAGTTTCATTACAACCTGATACATCGAGTGTTGACAAAGTTAAAAGTTAGTAAGAAAGTTTGCTAGCATAGCGATTCTACGCCGCATCGCGCCGAAGGTTAAATATTTTGTCTCGGCATTTCGGCCAGAAAGTCGAGAGGGACGGCGAACTCACATAAGTGAGTTCTGTGTTTCAAATTTATAAACCACGTGCATCTCCAACCCTACACGGCTCGGCTGAACGAATTCGCTCAGCCTGACGGTACCGGGCAAGGGACGAAAAACGAAAAGATAAGAAGACCGAAGAAAGAAACGCCTGTGCGGCAGGCCCCATCCGTGGCTCTCCGCACGGGAGAAGGTAGAAGTCCTGCGGGAAAAGGTCGGCCACCTCGATCGACGGCCCACCTCGCGGAACAGAACCTAACAAACTAACCTTCTCAGCAGGAACTGTGGCAAGCTGCAACATCCTTTACAGAGAAGGCACTCAGGGTTATTAAGTTTGTGAGGCCCAAATACATTGTGGCAGGGAAAAGGCCCGCCAGAATATACCTATGAGGGCCGAGTGTTGACAATCAGGAGAAGTATGTCCTCAGCAGTTCACACTGACTTATGGGATCGTTATCTGCCTTTGAATAATAGTACAAATTTTGTCGTGTTACTCGTGACCAGCCCACATGAAGGTAAATACAGCAAATGCCGCTAACAGAGACAAGGGTTGCGTTCCGGACATGGCTCGTCTACTAAGAGGTTTTGTCTCTTAGGAGAATAGCAGTTTCTGTAATGTGAAGGGGATACTGTAATAATATCATATTTCCATTACAAAGAGCCAAATTTTGACGAAATTTACAGGGATTGTTAGGTATGTTAGGAGGAACAGATGATTAACTTTTGGTGAAGATTCGTAAAATCGTTTGTTTGTTTGTTGTTTGCCTCATCTTTCTCAATGCCATAACTGAAAAAGTTAGTGGACGTATTTTTATGAAATTTACAGGAGTTGTTAGGCATATCACAAAAAGTAACTTTGAAACGCTGGCAATCGAGTGCTTAGTAAGTGAAATTACCTCCGCCAAGGAGGTTATGTTTTCGTTGAGTTTGTCTGTCTGTCTCTTTTTCTGTCTGTCACCAAGATAACTCAAAAAGTTATGGACGGATTTTGACGAAATTTACAGGGATTGTTAGGTATGTTAGAAGGAACAGATGATTAACTTTTGGTGAAGATTCGTCTATCCGTTTGTTTGTTTGCCTCATTTTTCTCAATGCCATAACTGAAAAAGTTAGTGGATGTATTTTTAAGAAATTTACAGTTGTTAGGTATATCACAAAGAGTAATGACCAAATTTTTGTGATGATCTGTTTGTTCATTCTTATGTTTGTAGCTGTGTTTGATTTTATGTTTGTAGCGCAAAAAAGTTTTGAGTGAATCTTTATGAAACTTACAGAAATTGTTAGTAATGTTAAAAGTCATGAATGATTAAATTTTGGAGATTGGCTGATTCGCTTCTATGTTTGAGTTGTGTTTGTAATAAATTTTGTTACGCAATAACTCAACAAGTTTTGCATGTATCTTTATGAAATTTGCAGGAGTTATTAGTAGTGTTAAAAGATATAAATGATTAAATTTTGGTGCAGATCGGTTGCTTCGTTTGTATGTTTGACTTATGTTTGTCATAATATTTGCTAGCAGCATAACTCAAACAGTTATGACAGGATCTTAAAAAAAATTGCAGAAACTGTTAATACTATTAAACGGCACAAATGATTAGATTTTGGAGTTGATACAAAAGAAATCATGGTTTCAGAGCCAATTTGAATTTTACGTTACCATTATCTTTCTTGGCGGAGGTATGCGCTCTCAGAGTGCTCTAGTATTCGACATATAATTGCTTTTATAAAATTTCTTCTATACATTTTATTCACAATATTTTTTGAAACAAAATTTATTTTTTAGTTTTTTCTCGTTAATTGCAATGCATAATGCTTCATTTGGGTTGCACCTGTCCGTGGTGGCCCGCACGTGAAGTTTGATTAATATTAAAAGAAAAGTTTACACTAGCTATCATACTTCAATCACAAGCCATCCTACCCTCGCTGAATATATCCTAAATGGAATCTTTCCTGTCAAAAACCACGTTGTTCTTCAGTGTTACACGTAGAGTTTTCTCGTTTTATTTTTTTGAGAGGCATCGTCAAGCAGTTATCAGCGAGGGCAAAAAAATATATACTATATATAGAGAGAGAGCTCAAATTTAAGTAACCAGAATCACTGTCACGTAGAGTGGATTCATATGAATAACCGGCGGAACGTTACCAGACCAAACATCAAAAACAACAATCTTCATTGACGTTCTATATCCATTATATAATAAAAAAAAAGAGTATCTTAATCTAGTCAAGTTTTAAGTTTGTTTCCTTATTATTATATATATTCCTGGTTTAAGCCTCCCTACCCACAGAGTACACTGTGATCCAAAGAGAGGAAGATTATTATTATTACAGTGGGTTGGGTTACTAGCGCCGCAGGCATCACGCCCGCCTCGCGCCGAACCACTTTGTGTGCGAGAAAGGCGACATTATCTACTTCCAAGAACGAAGTCATCCAGAAGATAATTATAGGTACCAGATATGAACGACAGCAATGAAGGGCCTCGAAGTCTCTGTGAGGAGCTAGGCTACAGCCAAAAACTTACGTCAGACCAGGTTATCTGCAAATTTCACACTCTAGCCACGACCTGAACAGAGTGCACCTCTCTCTCTCTACTCACGTGATAATATTAAGTCTGTTGTTTTCCGTAGCAACGTGCAGAGCAGTCTTGCGCATCTCGGTCATGGTGAGCGACAGCAGGGAGAAGCAGTCTCTGTAGCGGTCTATGCAGGATGTAACGGCCACGCCGAGATCTGAGGAGCGTCACAATACAAATAAGTGCGTACACACGAAATTTGAACACTGCTTCGATATAACTGAGACATGGGTCAGAGTTATGGCATGGGCTTCAATATTGAAACTGGCAGTTGATACGCGTAAAACAATGAGAATAATTACTCAAATTATATATCAGGAGAATGAGAAGGTAGAAAACTATCGGGTGGCATGGAATGACTGTTCAATACTTTGCAATATAAATTGCCTCGCGGGGTGTGATCAAGTGCAATGTCGTGCAGTACGATTCAAGTGACTGAACAGAGCTCAATGTTGCTTTTACAATTAGTGTCCGGATTTTCTCTGTCAATTCTAGAAATAACGGCTGCAACGAACACCCCTTTACGTGATTTTTCGGTTTGTATTGGAAAAGAAACGGAAAATAGAACGAAGTATCACCAGTAGGAGTACGAAAATAGATAAAAACGAAGTGGGTCCTGATAGAAAGCCTAGTTAAGTCTCATGGAGGCGTAACTCCCCACATCATTATAGGTTGGGTAAACTTGACGTTCGTGTTATTACTAGAGCCCGGATTTATTGCGCGTAAAATCGTCCAGTTATAGCTCCTAGAAATTGCTCTTATTGCACCTACAATTTGCTCTTATTGCACCTAAAAATTGCTCTCATTGCACCTAAAAATTGCACTTATTGCGCTTAAGCAATAGGGGTGGAAAAGGAAAAGACAGTAAAAAATTGAAAGAACCAAAAAAGTCGGATAGCAAACGGGAATAGAATGTCAGTGGATCAACGGGCACCTACCGGTATATCAGTTCCAAATGCCAATAGTCAATACCTATACATTGCGCTTGTGCTAAATTGACAAGTTGCCCCAATGGCGAGAATGATTCTTGCAAATATCCTGCTTTACCTGTTCCCATGATGTATCCCCCGCACGAAAAAGGTTATAAAATGTAATAGTCAGATTTTGAAACTCGATTATATTTTTTTCCCCCAACAAATACATAAAACAATAATTGATGAGGGAACCAAGTGTCATAGCGATTGATGTCTTGTGACACGTGGCAGTGATAATAAGTGCTACGAGTTCACACATCCCTCACCGCAACGCGCTCAATCGCGAAAATGAGTAAGAGCTGTGCGTCAATTTTTTTTATTCTCTCTCCACACGTAGAAGTTTCCATCCATATGAATGACGTCACACAAACAGTTATGATATCGTTTAAGATTTTCGTTTATATTTCGCGTCGGTTTGATGTCACATTCGTATCCCATAATCTTATATACTGATTTTGATAGGAACAGCCTATTTTATTTTAAAAATATATATGGCCTGATGAACCGACAGAAGAGAACTCAGAACAGAGCAATCAGTTAGACTTCCAAATCAAAGACGGCGTCCGTGTTCTTACAACATTTTCAGGTTTTCTAGTTTTCTTCTCTTAACCGGGAGTACTGTACAGCGATTCTGATCATTAATATGAAGATAAAAAAAAAAACATTTTTGTCGACTTGTCCACGATCTGTGAACGCTGCAGAGGATAGATTTAGCATTTATAAGTTCCGTTTACTGAACTTGAATAACGCAGCGCGTTCATAAAAAGAGACATGCTTCATTCTTCACTTTAAGCGTTTGCTGCAGCTGCTTCTCTCAAATCAACGCACCGCGTCCATCAGTTTGAGTGAACGCGCCACAACGAGAGACGCGTGAACACGGTTTAATATACTGTATTGCATTTATAGCTCTCATTGTAGTTATTGTACCTATTGCAGTTATTCAAATTGTAGTTACTGTATTGCACTAACGCCGGAAACTGCAATAAATCCGGGCTCTAGTTACTACAATTGCGCAAGAGACAAGAAAATACAGTGTTTATTAAAATTTAAACCGATATTCCGAGATGTAAGGGGTTTGTCTATAATTACCTGTATTCTGTAAACCTGGCATTTTGGAAATCAAGTAAGTGAGTGAGCTCTATTCACGGAAGGTAAATAAGGCAAGTACTATGTTTACACAGCAAGTACAAGAGCTATTTAGAGCATGATTTCGTAACAAAAATTACAAGGCAATACGTCATTTTGCTCTGAGGCAAACAGGGTTCATAGAACAGAATGTATTAAGGAGTATTCACCTCGGGTGTTGGTCGCATCATCTGAAGAGTAGTATGCCACCAGGGCTTGCAGTTTCTTCAGATTACCTTTCTGACAAACATCATACAACATGTTGCGTACGTTCGCCAGGTTCTCCTCCACTGCAATGGCAAAAAAAAACATTACTCTGACACCGATAGTAAAGATACAGGTGCACTTCTACAGTTTAGCAGCAATATCGACATAGCCATTACGGGCCAGATGATGACCAAAGGCGACATATTTCAGTTGAAAGAACTTTTTCAGACATACACTAAGAACGGAAATGATAGCTTTAGCACAAAATTGACCATATCTCATTTTTGCGTGATCAAATTTTCATGAAACTTGCAGGGAATTCATGACATCTAATGGCAACACTGTTGAGTTTGTTTACATTTTGCAGTGTCTCCTGATTGGCAACTGTTTGCATTTTTTCTCTTTTTAAGGTGAATAACAATAATAGCTTCTTGTATATTGTGCCCAAATAGAACGTGGAAAAGCTCTAACGAGGAGAAAGAAATTATCTTCAAAGAAACAGCTAAAGGCACCTCTCCTGATGTTATTACCCGAGATATTGGATGCCATATTGACACAGTGACAAGATTCTTGACGGACCCTTCACCTAGGAAAAAACGATCAGATGTCGGGCATTCAAGGACAGTTACTGATAGAGACATGCAGAATGTGGCTCGTCCGCTACGTAAAAGACCCCGGCAAACAAGTAAATCAATTTTTACGGCTACTGGGCTTTCTGGAGTGCCTAAAACCACAGGAAATGATACCCTTCGCTCCATTGCTTCTGTCAAATCCCCTCTGAAATTGCCTCCTCTAGCCCAAAGACAAAATTTTGAGGATGGAATGGTAAGAGAAATATATGAAGATCAACATGAATGTGCTTTTCAACGACGAAACCCGGGCAACCCTTGATGGACCTGATGGGTGGAGCAAGGGTTCGGTGCTATCAGGAGGTGAGCGTCATCAACGCGTAAAACAACAACAGGGAGATGGTGTTATGATATGGACTGGTATCATAGGGCATCGACTTGTAGGTCCGGTTATAGTACCTGATGACGTGAAAATTACATCTGCACCATTCTGTGTCATGTTAAAGGACGCCTTGGTCCCATGACTGGAAGACACATCCCTTTCGTTGCTTTGAAAGTTGATTTTCATGCATGATGATGCGTTTTCTCACGCTGCCCGTACTACCACAGTATTTATGGACTCTTTGGGGTTCCATGGAGAGAAACTGAAGGTTTGGCCGCCGTGTTCACCTGGTCTAAACCCAATTGAAAACTTCTAGGCCCTTGTGAAAAGGGAGATTTACACAGATGGAAGGCAGTACAACTCAAATCTGTCTTGTGGGATGCTGTTGCTGCAGCAGCACGGGCAGTTCCACCTTCTGCAATAAAGAAACTAACTGGCTGCATGGATTCATCGATTACTGAAGTTATTAAAGGTCATGGGGTTCATGTTGGCAAATAAGACTTTTTTCAGTCGTTGTAAACTTTTGATTAATGATTTCTTGTTTAATAGATACAAATTTTTCTCATTTGTGTTGTTCATTTTTGCTCCTTTGGTGGTATAAAACTGTGAATATCTTGTTTTTTCGTCCAAAAGCCATTACCGCCACTTGGTGAAATTAGTAAAATTGACAAAAAAAAACCTAATTTGCTAGAACCAGCACAATTAGTCTTTTGAAAATTTACAGACACTATAAGCACCATAAGTTTAACTTTCTGTGAAATTTTCACTGAAATTTATAGCTAAATAGTTGAGATGTAGTCAATTCTGCGATAAAGCTATTATTTCAGTTCTAAGTGTACAGAACAGCACGATAAAGTCATGGGAATCTCCGGGCACACTGCAGCCACAATTAGAGCAACCTACTCGTGGATCTTACAGACCGTGTAAGCACTGGGTGCTTCTCTTCTCGTCAGCTGTACGCAAGCAGTATTGAAATATTTCCCACCTGAGTGGTTGTACTAGCTACAAGATAGCTCAGGGCTCCCTAAATCAGTCCTAAGCTGTTCTAAGAGAGGAAAACGAAGGGACATATAGTATCTCGGCAGACACACGAAACCCATGCACAAAAGTGTACCCACGCAGCAAGTCGGGAAAGAAGAGGAAAAACAGATGAAGCAAGATTAGTAGGCAGGGTTGGCGTGGTAAAACCGACAAAAACTATTGTCGAAATCCCTGGTAAGCCCCCCCCCCCCAACGCCAACCCTGTCAATAAAAGTATGAAATCGGAAGGAAGCAAAGTGGGCAAGAAGACGTCCCGAAAGCCTAGCTAACGGCTGAGTAACTTACAAGGACCCCTGGGGGCGCTGCTGCGAACCTAAACTAACTTAAGCCTATGGCTCGTCATATGCCCCCCTGAGGGGTTCTCACCTAAAAATAGAATTTTGATGCCAAATGCGAAAGCTTATCCTGATCGCTGTCACTTAAGCTCTGTAACTGAACTTCTTGCATGCCTTCCACATGAAATATCCGCATCGTGTACTTATTCCAATTTAGACACCTACACTGCGACCCACGGTATTAGTCCAGCTATTTTTTGATTGATTTTTCATTGAAAATCTTCTGTATGACGAGAATTATGTTTTCCTATGGCAACACTGTGTGCTTAGTTCATCTGGCAATATTTGTTTACATTCTGAAGAGGTTGGTTACAGAACATTCCTTTGTTTAACAGATGGGTGTGGATGTTTGGAATGGTCTTGATGGCTCTGTCTTTGCTGGTGCGGGTATTGGCAGCTCTAAACGATCTGCACACAGAGCTATTGTGTGATCTTGGATCTTCTTTTTTTTCGTTCTTTTTTCTCTTCACCCGCTGGGCTGCTTGCATGGAGGTTTATTATCCTCATGGAGTTTCTCCGTTCCCACGTCGCCAGTCTGGTGTGATTTAATAATAGTAATAATATACTGTGACCCACGTTATTAGACCATTACAATAATATTCAAAATTGGACGTGCTGCAGATCTAACAGACGAAGAGAAGCAAACCATTATCAAATATATGGCCAAGGAGACCTCATGTGCGTCTATTCCCAGAATTTTAGGCCGCCATGTTAGAACAATTGAACTTTTTTGAGGGAACCTTCCAATCGGAAGACACGGTCTGATAAAGGTAAAATAAAAGCTGTGAACACGCGGGATATCAAAAAAATTAAACGTCTAGTCTTCAAAAAGCAAAACAATTTTTGAAAGCTCTGGTCTGAATGAAGTGCCAAAAACTACGCGCAACCGAATCTTGGGGACTATTGCAAATGCGAAATCTCCCGAAAAAGCCTCCATTGACACAAAGGCATACGCTTCTGAGAGTTAAGTGGGCTAGGTCTTATATGAAACAGGATATGAAGTGTGTTTTATTCAAAAATGAGACCAGAGCGACTCTTGATGGCCCAGACGGATGGTCTTAAGGATGGGTCGGATTGGAGGGCTAGCTCCACCATAGTTTTCGCCGCCATCAAGGCGGTGGTGGTGTTATGTTGTGGGCTGGGAATATGAATGATAAACTTGTAGGTCCAACAATGGTCCGTGAAGGAGTTAAAATCAATTCTGCTTATTATTGCTCCCTACTCGATTAATGTCTTGTTCCTTGGCTTGACGACTAGACTTTGGATCTTCACAAAAAGCTGGTTTTCATGCAAGACAATGCACCCTCGCATTCAGCCAGAGCCACAAAAGAATGCCTTGTTTCTTTGGGTTCAAAAACCAGAATTAAATGGTGTGGCCTCCCAATTCTCCAGATTTGAATCCAATTGAAAATCTGTGATCTATCATCAAGCGCAAAATTTATAGAGGGTAAGCTCTTAAAAGCAGAATTGTGGAAGGCCATACAAGTCGCTGCAAGATCCATCGATGGTACTACAATTAAGAAATTGACTCATTCCGTTAATGACCCCATTTTTTAGGTCATAAAACGTAATGGCCGTTACATTAATAAATGAGCTTATTGTTTTTTGTTTAGTTTGCCTTGTTTGCGGTTGCAATATGTTCCAAGTACTTTTTGAAGTATTATTTAGTAATTAATAAATAAACTGATCGTTAATTTGTGTTTTATTAATCATATTCAACTAATTTTGATACCTGAGACTGATATCGTGGTTCAGGAAATAGAGGGTGGATCCGATAAAAGTAAGTTTCAAAAGGGCATCAAGCAAACAATTTCTCAAATAATAGGATTATGAACATTGTACATGATTACTCAGCGACATACAATAGAAATATAAAGTTGTATTAACATGAAAAAATAGTTTTAACCCTTTAGTGCCTCAATAGAACATCACTTTTCGTAGGAATAACACTACATGTAATGTCATCATATGTGTACCGTAGGCACTAAAGGGTTAAAGAAAAGTCAAATTTGACCAATACCGTGGGTCGCACTGTATGCAATATAGCATAGAAGCTAAAAATGATACAGTTCTAAAAAAAGAACACACGGATATTAATTTTAGGCATAGAAGACTGTTATCTATATTATATCTAATTTCTCGGCTTTTCTATAATTTTGTAATTCACTGTGTGTTTAAGGTTAATAAAAATTGGTTGACGACCATTATTAAAATCTTAAAATGCAACGTTTCGATGCACTTGCATCATCATCAGGCTGAAATAAAGAAAAAGGAAGACCTCAATACACACCCAGGAACAATTCAGTAATTNCAATACTATATTTACACCTATGCCAGTAAAACGACAATAAAAAGGAAGGGAAGAAAGAGAGCGCTGTACCCCACATCACTGCACACACGTCCCTGCACCTAAGCGACACAAGGGAAAATGGCCTCTCATATACGACGCGACACAAACCTAACTACGTAGTGGCGCTGTTGCCAACTGGCGTTGCATTTTAAGATTTTAATAATGGTCGTCAACCAATATCTATATTATAATCAAGGAGGCTGTAAAAGGAGAGCACCCTCTCTATTTAACCTACGGGAGCGTTTCGAGTAAACTTTTCCCGCGAACTGGCTGAGCGGCGTTTCCGATCAGAGAGTGGCATTACCTCACGGGGTCTGTAGAGAAAGTAGTCCTGAGTTCAGTTTTATAGCCATTAACCATCGACGAAATTTTGAGCGGCTGAAAGTTTGTAGATGATACTTGTATCCTGTATAACAACTTATGATGAAAGTAACAAAGTGAGCACTGTGATATCAATCCTGTGACACAATTTTCTAACAAAAATATTGAAGAACTACTTGACTGTGTCTTCTTTAGTACATATGTTCTGACCATGGCCTTCGGCGGACTGCATGAGAGCAGTTCACCCAGTTCAGGGAGTCCAAAGCGCCAGCTCCCGTCACGTGACTCAGCCATGTGTGCACTCGCCGAAAGAATGCTTAGGCTCTCTCCTCCCATTACAACCTCCTTGATTACAATTCTGCTTGAGGCTCCATCCGTCCATGTGTCTGCACGTTTCGATGTCCTGCCATATGGAACTTGAAAAGCATTGTCAGATTGCCCTTTATGTCTTACTTTCCATATAATATTGAACCAATTTTTCTAGTATTAGAAACAAGAATACCTCCACCTGTTCGAGAAATAAATTATATTGATTTGATTGATTACGCTTTTCAGTGTTAGATAGCGGAAGCTTCAACTTGCAAGAAGCTCTGATTTTCGCATGAAGGACCTTGAACAAAAGTTGGCGAAGGCGTGTAAATATAGAAGCAAAGCAATGAGAAAAGTACCTCCGAAGAGTGGGATTGCTATGTTTGCTTTTAAGCTGTCTTTCAGTCTCTCTCATGACATACAAGTATGAAAATTTTGCTGTACCCCAGGTAAAACGTCAGCGAGATGCACTGGTAGTGTCTAGATATATTGTGTAGGGTGACTTAGGGTAGGCTTGCTATGACTTGGCGTACACGAGGCTACGTTAAGCCCGCTGTGGCGCGGCACGGAGTTCAAGCAGGTTTTGAATATAATAATATTTAATAATTAAAGAAGTCGAAGCTGCATACACAGCAGCGTGATGGGAAGATAGGGGGAAACGTTCTCACGTTTGATTCTTGTGTGCAGCAGACTTGAGGTTAGACGCAGTTCGTAAGGATTAAGATACAGGCGCTACTTACAGGGTAGGTTAGGTTAAGAGCCGCATTAGGTCGAACTAAAGTGAGTTATAATAGCGTAGGTTAGGATTACTCCATTTTAAAATGTGAGAACATTAACTAACCGTGGAATTTCCACAGGTCCAGCTAATTATATTAAATGTTTTAGGCTCTCGTCTCCATAACAAAGGCGATCTAATAGTGCAGTGTTGTCCAAACCGTGGTCCGCGTACGCCTGAGGGTACACAACATAGTTCATAAGGGTAGGTACGTGAACGATTGTACAAGGAAAGCACAACACACAAGCGAAACAAAGTAATTTTCAAGCATTTTGTTAGTAAATCATCATTTTCATTTGCGTAATAAATTTAAAATTATTGACCAACACTGCTGTAATGCAGTCTTTTCATAATTAATATACTATTTGCATGAAAATCATAAATAAAACTGAGGTTGGTCAGCCATGGTGAGCGGAGGGGCGGGTGGTATGTAACGGTATGAGAAGGTACGGTACAATAGGCGAAAATGTTTGGACAACGCTGTAATAGTGCATGAAATAAGGGACATATAGCATATCGATGGAAGCTTAGAACCTCTGCGCGTGAAAACAGCGCGTTGGGAAAGAAGAGACTAAAGCATTATCAGTAGGAGTATGAAAGTGAAAAGCATGTAGGTAATAAAAAAGGTGACTCGAAAGACTAGCTAAGGCTAAAGGCCCTATTACACGGACAAACATTGCCCGGCAACCAGCGGGCTTTGTCCGCTGCCCGGCAGACATTTACTGCCGTAAGAGATTTGCTCACTGAGCGAACTTTGCCACCTGATCAGCGGTCATTGTCAGGCCAACATGCGAGTAATTTGTAGTTAAGCCTTCTTATGTAACTCATGTAAAGCAGTTCTTGCAGCGATAGCACTACAAGATTTGCAAATTCTGTTCATTGTGTAAGCATATTCAAGGGATAAGTATGTAACTCAAGAGCTGCATGACCAACGTGCCCATTAGATTTCTCCCGTCACGTGTAATTGCACCGCAATGTTCGGCGGGAACTTCGCACGAGATTCTGCCCGCTGTTCGCCGAACATTGGCCGCCGTGTAATAGGGCTTTTAAGAAGCCTATGGGTTCCCCTGGGAGGATTTCTCATCATAGGAATGGGCGATTCTGCCTAACCTACAGCCTATGGCCCATCCTATGTCCCTTGAAGAGTGCAATACACGACGAATTCATCAAGACACGAAAATGATATTTCGGCAAAAACGATGTTTTTGTTCCGGTCGGGCTCAAAGTAGCTATTGTAAAATTGAGTTATGCTCCCTTTCGTATTCACACGCTGCGATGTGGATGTCCTCCGCAAAGTGTCCCAGTGAGCTAGGAGCTCACGTTAGAGCGTAAGGGTAAGTATATTTTCTCTCATAAGCAAACCGGCTGACACAGTCTCCGTTCAGAAGACAATAGTACTTACTTTCCTCCTCCTGCTTCTGTATAAGCATCATTGCGGCGATCTCTTCATCGGTAAACGGCAAAGGTTCCTGCTCTTTCTTTTGCTTCTTCTTGTGCTTTTTCCACTTGCGATCGTCCGTATGCGCATCAGTGGTGTTTTCAGTGCGGCCACCGTCCTGGCTGGAGCTGCTGCCTGCACTGCTGCTCCTCACATGACCACCAGCGTCACTACTCGGTGACCTCATCCGCTCCTGCTGCTGCGGCCGATCCTTCGACTGGTCTCTGGTGTCGTCAGGAGCACCTGACACGCTGGCCTCCATCTCTGCTAAGAATTCATCAACCGTACCTGAAATATTAAACAATATACAACCATTAAAGGAGCGAAGGCATACGGCACGAGCATAGTTCGTATGAAGCGCTGGCAGCAAATGTGTAACAAAACGGAAGTAGCATCTACTAATTAAAAAACATGGATTTTAAATTAGATAGCAAAATCAACTATCGTTGGAGAAAAAACAAGGCATTGGGCCTAATTTTTGTAATAAAGTTTGATCAGGAGGGCCGTGGAACAGGAACTCAAGACATTTTTAGACGAGCTACTTCAACTCCACAAACCTCACGTACCGTACACCGATCCGACCAATTATATTAGCATGCAACACAACAGCAGTGCCGATGCTTTCTTCTTCTTTTTTCGTCGTAACTATGTGAAAAAGTCTTATAGTTACATTTATTCAAGAACTTTGACAAGTACCATAACTAATAAGTGATACAACTAAACGAATCTGGAAACGATCCAACATCTGCGTATATGCCTCACTCTTTTCCATTGTTGACGAGTCTAGCCTATTGGGCTTAAATTCGTCACCCAATCGATGGGATCTTTGCCATAACTTTTGGGAAAGGCAACAGTTACGGCAAAGTCAACGTGACCGCTCATCCCAACTGGGAAGCCCACACGAACTGCTGCAGATAGGTATGTGCCTTCTGGCAAGGCCTCCAAAAGTACTTTAGGAGGCCTAGCTTCTGGCCCAGAGGCGTGGACGGCTTCAATCGATCACAGATCTTCAAGAACTAATGGCGCCTGCGAAGGAACCTCCAATATGATGGTTTGCGCCCCCGACAATTTTCTGTATGATTAGGGCCAATAGCCCCGCAACAGCATCTGAATACCAAATGCTGTCTTAACAAGGCAGGTAGAACTCGCTTTCTGGTAACAGTCTCAAACCTACGCAGTGAGGGTCTGATATTAACGCTGAAGCATCCTGCTATTGCACGATGCTTGATTACTGAGGTGAGAGGTAGGCCTGTTTGTGGGTTTCTTAAAGGTAAAGTTACCCTGATCGCACGCCCCTACTCGAAACCAAGAAGCACTGGTTCGTTCTTCAGATATACGGTAAGTGGCCATAAGCTAACCAGGAAACTGAAGTAGGCTAAATCAATTCTCTAGTGAAATGATAGCAGGTGTCAAATTGGAAGCTCTTGCCTGTGAATTGTTTTTAAATAATCTAGATTCTAGAGGAGTATTTGAGACTTTTGCAAGATGTGTATATCACATATTGTGCTAGATATCAATATTCAATTCATGAACACTAAAAATATACGGTACCTGACGTAGTGCCTTCCGGTGCTTAAAAAGAAAAAAATATGAATGTATTTACTGAAGTATTTAAATACATTTCATGTACTGTACTTAGTATTCAAGTACATTTCATGTATTTAATATGTAAATACCTTTCATGTACTTAGTATTTAAATACATTTCATGTAGCTATTCACTATTTAAATACACTTCAAAAATGTCACTATTTAAATACATTTCAAAAATGTATTTAGCATCTAAATAGATTATTTAGTCTTTAATTACATTTTACCAATGTATTAAGTATTTAAATAATTTTAATCTATTTAGTGCCCATCACTGCATAGCAAAGAATCAAAATTACAAATGCGATGTATGTTATACGAACATGTTTTACTGGCAACTCTGTCTTAGTAGAAGTACACTGAGAGAAATTTTGACGCACACAGATGCATCAAAATTACATGCATTTATGTCAGAAAACCGAAACACGCAAACGCATCATAAAAATTAGAGCACTCTGAGAGCATCTCCGCCATACGAGGCAACGGCAGCAAAAAATTCAAATTGGCTCTGAAACCATAATTTTCTTTGTATAAACTTCAAAATCCAATCATTTATGCCTTTTGATAGTAATAACAGCTTGTGCAATTTTCTTGAAGATCCGTTCATAACTGTTTGAGTTATACTGCTAACAAACGTTATGACAAACATGAGTCAAACATACAAGCAAACAAACCGATCTACACCAAAATTTAATCATTTATGTCTTTTAACATTACTAATAACCCCAAAAAATTTCATAAAGATCCATTCATTATTTTTTGAGTGATTGTGCTAACAAGCAAAAAATTAAAAACAGTAACATACGAACAAACAAAAGGATCATTACCAAGAATTGGTCATTTACTCTTTGTTATACACCGAACAACTCATGTTAATTTCATAAAAATCCATCCATAACTTTTTGAATTATGGCATGGAGAAAAATGAGGCAGACAAACAAACAAACTGATGGACATATCTTTACCAAAAGTTAATGATCTGTTCCTCCTAACACACCTAACAATCCCTGTAAATTTCGTCCAAATCGGTTTTTAACTTTCTGAGTTATCTTGGTGACAGACAAACATGACGAAAACATAACCTCCTTGGCAGAAGCAATGAAGTGCATCATGGCGACGCGTATACTGTCTTATGATGCACTTGGCACGAAGTGATGCACTTACGTGTTTCGGTTTTGTGGCAAATCCGATGATGCACAAAGATGCATCAAAGACAGCTAAATTGATGCACCTGAAGTGTCGAAACTTTGTAAAACAATAGTGATCTGCGTGTTAATATATAACCGCGTCTCGCTTCGCACGTGTAACAAAATTACAAAGCTTTTGTTCACTTTGTTTTTTGAGGATATATGATTTTCTGACAGAAATTTATTTCTCTGTCTGCTGCGATGACACACCAAACTACGCCATGAAACACCTAGGTGCATCCTGATGCTTCTCTGTGAAACACCTACGTGCATCGAAATTTATCTCAGTGTAGTAGTTGTATTCTCCTAGTTAAACCCTCTCTAGCCACAAAGTAGACTGTGATCGAAAGAAAGGAAGAACAAACATAAGGAATGACAAGAGAAACGTGGAACCCATGTACGAATCAACGCGCATTTGACAGCAAGTCGGGAAAGAAGAGAAAGAACAGAACAAAGCATCATCAGTAGGAGTATGAAGATGGAAGGAAGCAAAGTGGGCTCGAAAGACAGATGTCTCAAAGGCCTAGCTAATGGCTAAGGTAACCTATACAATGCCCTGGGGGCGCTGCTCCCCATAACATAAGATGGGCGAACCTAACTAACCTAACCCTATGGCCTATAGCCCATTTTATAACCAATGAGGGCTCGGTCTTTCATCCGAGAAAACTTACATTATGTTATTAATTCATTTATTCAAAATTACATTATCGTCACCTGTGCAGTCACAATAAAGTAGTAAAATCCTAACAGCGAAATAGACTGCAAATTGCAACGCCCCGGTAACTTTTGCCTCTTGAATGTATTTGCCTTGCTATGTCGGAAAAGTGAGACTGGTGATAAAGTAAAAGAAGAGAGGGCCAGAAGATGATGGATAATAGTGCGAAGGCCGTGGCCACAGTGAAATCGTCGGTCGTGAAACAGTCATAGTTTCCACAAAGTTAACTTAAATGACTGCTTCTAGCAAATATTTCGTGTCTTTAGGTAGCCATCGACAGGAACTTGTACTCCGGTAAACACAAGTTTCTCTATTAAATTTGAAATTATACAAATGACGTACCGTAGCCATAATTCCTTGATTCTTATTAAAAAGGAAGCTGAAATATCTCTACGAGAGGTGTTCTCTGTAACACTTCACAATGAACAGTCGGAATTTGGATGAAGAACACATATGAAATGTTAACCAAATGTAGCTAACAACAATTGTTGTCGTGGCGCCTAAGTGGGAACTCCGTCCGGATGAGGCGACGAATGGGGCGGAAAGTGGAAAGATGAGAGATAGGCAAAGAAAGGTTGAGACAAGAGATAGAGTCGCCGTGGGGGGTCCTTCCAGTGTTGCACAGGAGTGAACACCGTAGGAAGCGCATTACAGACAAATACGTGGGTGACTTTAGGCTCTCCTGCATAAGAGAGCGGGCACTGCGGAGAGGCCGCAAGCCTGATCCTGTGCTTGTAGGAAGCTGTACCAAGAATTCACGTTTACAGGCCGCAGATGACTGACAAGAAAAGCATTTTTTGCTGCACTTGTTTTTAAGCACACTAACAAACAAACTCTTACTCCCATAACGTTACCGTCAAAAATTGCGGCAGTAAACAAAACAATATAAAACTATTCGACATTTGATCGCGTGAATCACCTTGGGCCGCTCATCTGTTTCATCTTGTTAACAATTTACTTGTTGGTTACGCTGATGATGTTACTTTGCTGGCTGTTTGCGATAAGCCTAGTGATAGATTAGAGGTTTCAGAATCTATTCAGCATGATTTGGAAATGATTG
>LQNS02278091.1:33019461-33031653 GCA_001587735.2 Parhyale hawaiensis | reverse complement strand
GTGTGTGGATGTTTGGAATGGTCTTGATGGCTCTGTCTTTGCTGGTGCTGGTATTGGCGGCTTTAAACGATCTGTACACAGAGCTATTCTGTGATTTCGGATCTTTTTTTTATTCTTTTGTTTTCTCCACCCGCTGGGCTGGTTGCATGGGGGTTTGTTAACCTCATGGAGTTTCTCCGTTCCTGCGTCGCCAGTCTGGTGTGAATTAATAATAATAATAATAATAATAATAATAACAGATGCTGGATTCAATAGAACGATCTAAAGTTATGCCAATTTTGGTATTATTTGGAATTTTTGCACAACGCACCGGCCAAAATGGCTTATACCTTAATACCTACCGGCTGGCGAAATAGAAAGGACTTGTATGTCTAGCGAGAGGTGGAAACTTATGCACAACGGTGTACCTACAGTGGACCAACAGGCACTGGTACCTACAACATTTTGGAAAGAAGAGAACACAAAAGTATAAATGTAAGAATAAAAGCGGGAGGAAGCAAAGTGGGCACGAACGAAAGACGTGTTGAAAGCCTAGCTCCGGTAAACTATGAAGTCCTCTCGTGGTGATAATTATCCGTACAGAACAATTCGTTCCATAACATTCATTAGGATTTTCGAAAAAGCACGTAGAGCATTGCGACGAAATGAAACGCATCCAGATTTGAGGCATACGTTTGGAAGCCTAGTTTTATTTAATTTTCAATGAAATCTTGTTTTACTTCTCAATTTGGAGAGAAAAGGACGAAATCTTCGATATACCGAAATTAACACGAGAGTACCGATATAAGTCATTTTGAAGGCATTAAAAGCAACCGATTGCTACCTAAGGTGCACGAGCATTGTAGGCGTTTCAAAAGAAGAGAGCACATACCGTGATGTATCATAACATTTACGAGATAAGAGCAGTGCTGTACAGTTTACTTTCTGCTCACCTAAATGACCCACTATACCAGGTGCCATACTGTTAAAGCTAGAACAAAAGAGAAAGCGTCTCACCGTGGACAGAAAGTTCCGCAAGTATTCTGTGTATTCTTTTGATCTCTGAGAATGTGGGCCTTCGGGTGATGAATGGGATCTGTAACATATCAGTGTAGAGAATTATGGATATTATTAAACATGAATCATTAGAGCAGCAAAATATCTACTTAAAATTATATTCCGCAATGCTTTCAGGTGAAGCGTAAGCCTTAGAGCGCCTTCGCACGATGCAGTTTTTCACAGCGCAGTAAAAAACTGCACTTGACCAGATTACACATAATTGTAATGGAGCATTTCACACAGTGTAGTTTTTCACTGCACGAAACCGCTGCAGCGACTTTCTAAACTCGCGCAGCTTTTCACTGCACTTGATCAGGTGACATACAATTGTACTGGAACCCTTCACACAGTGCAGTTCTTCACTGCACAGAATCGCTGCAGCGACTTCCGGAACATGTGTGGGTGCCACCAGTGTCATTTCATCAGGTGTGGGGTACATAGCTACATCGCTGCACGTCTGTCGCAGTTTTTCACTACGCAGTGGAAAACTGCATGCGGTGAAAAACTGCATCATGTGAAGGTAAGTGCAGTTTTTTACTGCGCAGTGGAAAACTGCAAGCGGTGAAAAACTGCATCGTGTGAAGGTAAGTGCAGTTTTTTACTGCGCAGTGGAAAACTGCATGCGGTGAAAAACTGCATCGTGTGAAGGTAAGTGCAGTTTTTTACTGCGCAGTGGAAAACTGCACCGTGTGAAGGCGCTCTGAAACCGTACAACCGATGATGAAGAAGTAGCAGCAACAATATTTTCGAAAAGCTGCAATCACTATAATGTATATTCAAGTAGTAGTGCTATAGGTAGGGCAAGAACTTACATGAAAGAGAGCTATGGCCTTTTCCACTCTAAGATGATCGTACGAAATGCAAGACTTAAATCAACACCGCAGCGATAGGGTAACATGTCTAGTACCCGTCCACCATGCTAGTAGCCGTCCACTTGGGTTTAAAAACTTCCTGTATGAAAAATAGTAGTACTAGAGAGCCGTACATAGGCTTAAACCGTAGGGTACTACTTAGGCTACAGTTTAAACCTATGCACGGCTTTCTAGCACTGCTAGTTTTCACACAGGAAGTTTTTAAAGCCAAGTGGACTGCTACTAGAATGGTGGATGGCTACTAGCATGGTGGACGGGTACTAGACATGTAACCCTATGGCGGCAACAGCATGCAAGATCAGCAGTAAACTATCAACAACGAAATACGGTGTGGGAAGTTGTAAATATTTATTGTTATCAGTACCCGCGAAAACAAGATTTAACTACTTCAGAATGTTCAAAAGCCTTTCAGAAGGCACGAAGAAACATTAGAGCTTTAGTGGCGTCAATAACGTACAGGGCGGAGCCGACGATCGTTGGGATCGAGGAGCACAGTTTTGCCGGAGCTGAAGAAGAGAGAACGTTGGCGCTTGCTGATGCGCAGGAAGATGTGGCTGCACTTGCTGATGTGCGCACTCCACTCCCCAATGATCTCGTGCACGTGCTGCACAGGGACAGCACGAGTTCGCGGACAATAGTACATAAAATACATATATTAAAGAAACAGGAGTCCCTGCAAAGAACGCTGTCAGCGTTTCTAACCAGTTCATAATTTCGATATTTAGCTATATAGGTACGGGCTAGCGCTGACAACCCGAAAAAAAATTATTTTAGCACTAATGTTACAAACCACGAACAGGAAGACGGAAATGCATACTACGCAGAACAACCTAATATGTGCAATGCAGCCTTCGCAGAAAAATGACGAATTCAACAATGAGGGGCCGTCAATGAAAATTATTTTCCACTATTTCCAGTGATCGGATGCACTAGCAAATAAATAAATCAGTGAACAAGTGAATTACTAAAACAAAAACCACGCGATGCACGGCTAATACTATTACTATACGTTGTTGCGAGGTGTTCTCTCGCTGCTTCGCTCAAACACAACACGTATCTGCTGTTGTATACCAACACCTAAAAGAGATTCTTCTTCTCCATACCGCAGCACAGGGCGTAGCGCGTACACTCAGGCTCTCCTTGGCATCGCGGTGGCAGTGAACTGTTGGTCTGCTCACAGATACCTTCAACATGTACAGTTGCTTTCTCAATAAACAAACTTGTAGCTAACTACCAGTTACACCCACGTTATCTACAGCAATAAATAGCACAATAGATGGTATTGGTTTACTTTTGCAAGGCAGTCATTACTGGCTGCCGATAAGGCCACCTACGCCAAAGGCAAATAAACAAACAAAACAAGAAAAATTATACTCGACCACTTCATCCTAAGTAAGATGCTCGGTTTCCTGTCATGTCACACGATTATAGCTACTGTACACCGGCATTTAGCTTCCATAATACCTCCACAACGTCATCTCTCCTGCTTCAACTCAAGTTTCTAACTGAAAGAAGGAACAAGTTATCTGTATCACTCGTATCACTACAACAATAATGTGGTGAAAATATTATTCCAGTCTTCTGTACTTCGTCCACTCTCAATGTGATGTAGCAGTGTAGTAACATACATATTTCTTTATCTGCCCTCAAACCCTCAGCACCTTATGATTGTTCAGCGCCCCCCACGGGCCCAATACTCCCATTCCCATAACGCAGTATAAAAGCACCTACTTCACCTAACACTTTGGTCTGTAGTCCACTCAGCAGACACGTCGATAAGCTTCATTTGAGACAATAACATTTGCCTACCGGTACAGAAGCAAGTCAATTAATTACCTGGCGGTGAGATGCCTCATTGTAGCGCCTGAGACTAGCGCCTGCAGAGCGAGGGTAGACGGAGCTGCAGCTGCCATCATATGAGCCTTGGGACTTGCCCTGACCGGCACGTACTGTGTAGCTATGGAACGTTTTGTGCACCACGGCTTCGTTACCTGCACAGTAACATCAGCTAGAGAGAGTCTGATGAGAGTCAGCAGATATTACTTGCAGGGCAGAAGATTGGGAAAAATTGAAATACCCTGATTCCGAGATATCTACACCGCAGAAGTGACGAAAGAATTGTACAGTAGCCTTAGTATAGGGCAGCCGATACAAAATGAGATGAAAGTAACTCGCAGGGGAATGAGTCTTCAATGAAAGTTACGACTCACATAACAGGAATAAGCCAATAGCTAAAACGAGCGAAAAGACAAAACGTAGGCCAATTTCGAAGATAAAAATAACAAACAGATGAGTGTATCAACATAGCTTCAGGTACATGAAGAGGATCGAAAGGTAAAGTTTTTAGCTACTGTACTTCCAACACAGGTTACGTCGAGAGTAGTACATAGAGATAGAGAAACCTCAGTAGCACGGATGAGCAGTAGCTACTGAAGATGGAAAAGACGCAATTCAGTGCCGCCAGAGAAAGCAACAAGAACTCAATGCAGACGACATGCTCCAAAGCGAGACATTCAACTATCCCGCCACTAAAAAAAAAATAAATGAAACTAGGGAGCTAAATACGGAGCAATGCACTCAATACATAGGAAGTAACTACCCTATTTACACATCACACATATTGAGTAGGAAAAAAGCCAGGAGCTGGGGCAGCAACCCACAGCCCGACAATAATGTGACCTGCGCGACCCAGCCTGACGCGGACACACATGCAGAGATTGACAATGCTGCCGATAAATACTCTCGCTTTTGCCATGATACAAGAAACTGTAAACAAGACCACACCTCTGAAGACAGCACCAGCGAAGTGGCCTCCAGATTGCAGGAGGAAGCACCACTGCGTGCACTCAGGCAGGTACCTGGCCGACTCCAGTAACGCTTGACCGCTGGCAGCACATTCCTGGCAGTATGGGTATACGCGTAGGTTATAGGTTGATACTTGTCACAGTTCGAAGACAAAGAGATAAATTACTGCAAAAGCTACGGAGGCTTCACAATAAGCAAAAAGCACCCATCATAATCCCCGCAAGACTGGAAAATATACTCGCGCAAGTTAGCCATCACTTTCAATCCCTAAAATCCGAAAATGTAGTTCAGGTGTCAAAAAGGTAACAGTCCTATAATAACTACGGTACTGTCGATAGATTTTTACAAAAAAGCACTATGGTGCCCAGATAATTCACTAGCTAGGGTACTAAACATCAATTTTTTAGTTCACAGAGATTAAAGGCTTTCCGAACATTTTAAAGTGAACAGAACCTAACCTGGCCATGCCTAAGCTATTGTAACCCAAAGTAGTAGCTTAGTAATGAATATAACGTGGACTATTAAAATTTTACGTTTCAGGTATCTCCCGCCATTAGAGAGTTCAGTTGTACACCTATCACCTACAAATAAAAATTTTCTTTGTTTCGAACACAGAGAGGAGCCTAGGTGTTGTCAGGTAAAGTCTACAATGTAAATGAAAAAAGCTACTTGAAGGAGCAGGATGTCAACGCCTGTACAGTCAGAGGATGTGGGACTAACTGTGGACTGTGTAAAGCGGTACAGCTGAGGCCATAATGTTAAGGTTGGGCCTTGTTCTATGGATGTTGAGGGACTCTAATGTTGTGAGCTCGATTGAACTAGAGAAGTCATTCTTGTAGAACGGATGATTGTTTTGCTCAGCATGGAGGCGAAGAGCTGAATGTAAAGGTTTTGCGAGCTGGAGGCCTCATTATTTTTGTAAAATACACAGCCAAAAATTCACCGTAGTAACGAGCGCATTAAGCTGGCACCAGCCATGTTGACACCGCTCTAATGTAAACTAGAAAACTCTGAGAGCGCATACATCCGCCAAGTAACGGAACGGTAACGAAAAATTCAAATTGGCTCTGAAAGCATGATTTTTTTGTATAACTCCAAAATCTAATCATTTGTGTCTCTTGATAGTATCAACAGTTTTTGCACTTTTTTGTAGATCCATTTTTTTTCATAACTTTTTGAGTTTATGCTGCTAACAAACATTATGACAAACATAAGTCAAACATACAAACGAACCAACCGATCTGCATCAAAATTCAAGCATTAATATCTTTTAACATTGCTAACAACTCCTGAAAATTTCGTAAAGATCCATTCAAAACTTATTGAGTTATTGCGTAACAAACACTACGACAAACACAACTCAAACATAAAAAACGCATCAACTGATCTGCAGCAAAATTTTTTAACAGTTTTCGTCTTTTAACATTATTAACAACTCCTGTAATTTCAAAAAGATCCATTCAAAACTTTTTGAGTTATGCTACTAACAAACACTATGACAAACATAAGTCAAATACACAAACGAACCAACCAATCTGCACCAAAATTTAATCATTTACGTCTTTTAACATTACTCCTACTAGTTTCATGAAGATTCATTTGAAACATTTTGAGTTACTGCACTACCAAACATAAAATCAAACACGGCGACAAACATACGAACAAACAGATCATCCCAAAAATTTGGTCATTTACTCTTTGTGATATACCTAACAACTCATGTAAATTTCATAATAATCCGTCCATAACTTTTTGAGTTATGGCATTGAGAAAAATGAGGCAGACAAACAAACGGATGAACGGATCTTCACCAAAAGTTAATAATCTGTTCCTCCAAACATACCTAACAATCCTTGTATATTTCGTCAAGATCCGTCCATAACTTTTTGAGTTATCTTGGTGACAAACAGATAGAAAGACAAACAAACAGACAAACCAGACGAAAAGATAACCTCTCTGGCGGAGGTAACGAGCAATATGGCCGCCGCCAGCTGGATAGGCTTATATTGTGAGTGTTTTTGGTTTTTTTTTACAAAAAAAAAATATGGCCCTCAGCAACTTGACTACTTATGTAGTAGTGGGAGGAGAAATTTTACAAGCGCTTCAGTGGCACACTGCCTACATCGCGCCGAACTATTCCTGTGTTTCACCACAGACTCATAGGCTCATGCGCCGCTAGGGCGCGGAATTTGTCTCATTTTGTATTATAAAATAGTTGTGAGGAGGACTTTATTATCCTTACCGAGTACTTAATTTTACACATAGTACAGTATACGTAATTCACAGAGAGAAAATTAGAGCCGTAGTTGACGACAGTATTTATCGTAATGGATTCATCACACACTATACACAACTTGACTACTTATAACATACGTTAGGTTACAGTACTTTAGGTTAGGTAAAAAGCCAGGTTAGGTTCTGTTTACTTTAAAATGTTCAAATATGCTTCACTCTGTTTAAAGAAAAAATCAAGATAATAGTTACACAACACGCAGAGAAACCCAATTAGCAGCAAAATGACAAGCGTGAACACATTACCTACCTTCTTGCGAAGCAGTAGCGCCCTGTACATCGACACCACCACGCCGCTGCTGCTATTGAGGAAGTACAGACGAGGCTTGTGGCCGCCAGCAGCGACGACACGACCAGGACCTGGGTACGAACAACAGAAATGTAAACAACTCACTGAACTACCACAAGTTACTGGCACTGCAACACATGGCTCGTACGTATGCCCTATAAGATTAGGTGCCGCGATGGTTATAAACCTTTTTCATTCTATGAATCTCTACGTACTCTTCTGGCCACTTTGGCTACTGTAACAAGTCTCAACATGGGAAGTAGTAGTAGTAGTATGGAGATATTGTACTAGCACCGCGAGCAAAACACACACGTCTCTCGCCGGATCCACAAAGTTTCTCTACACTCGCAGACATTCTCAGTCCTATGCGGCAATTGCGATCACACCATACTTATATGACGATGAAATAAAAAGTTCATACGTCAACCAAATCTTCGCCGGTCTCAGCAAGCCGCTAATTTAGATCCGTCAGCCTGTTATGCAAAACAGTGCTTCAATGCTAGGAAGTTGAGTGAGGCCGAGGACCTGGGGCTTCAGTGTTCACCCATTCAGGGCCTGATTGCACTCAATGCAAAAATCGCGGTTGTAAGCTCCAAACGCGCAAAGTAGCTGATGTCCGTCTCAAGAGAAATCAACCCCCTGCACGGGCCGCTCCAGAAGAGAAGTGGCCGTTGTTGTCCGTCGTATACATGTGGACTACTATCAATACTAAGTAGTAGCTAGTAGTAGTAACCGTCTTGTGTTTATATATTTATTTAAATAGTTATGTACATATTTATTTCATGTTTCATGTCACGCCCTTAGTGAAATAGGCGAAAAATAGGTCAGGTTGTAGATTTTGTAATTAAGTAGCGTTTTCATGGAGATCGATGACCGGGTTACAGAACATGGCAGAAGTGAAATCCTTATCCCTTTATCTGAATGCATTTCTTACTTCAAACAGTTCTTGAAAGACGGGGCAGTGGACTCCGTGAATTCTTTCAGCTTTCTGTCGTTATTAAACGAAGAGTTTTCGCTTTATGAGAAAAACTTATATGAACTGAAACCATATCCGTCGATAGCCACGATACGCGACAGGGAATTAATTCAATTCAATAATGCTCTGCTGCTTGCTATTGTAAAAGTTTTTCTGCACTTACTCTAAGGTGGGGAACGGTCGTGCTGCTATAGATGAACTGGCAGAGAAAGCACTTATCTCTTATGACAATTTTTGATGGCCTTTGTAGCATATCCTCCAGAAGCATATTAGAAGTGGAAGCATGTTAAATGAAGACGGGACTTCAAAAATTTATCGCTGTTCTTTCTGACAGCGAGGGCACTCTAGTTTCTCTAATAAATTACATTTCGTGAGAAAGGTTTCGAGTGCCAAAAAGTCGAACTGGCGTCCGAGGGGCTCCCACGGATCATCTCAAAAAGTGTCATCATGCGGTGCAACCGTGCATACCGCAAGTGGGGATAGGTACTATTTTTATGGGCGGTATAGATGGGGCATTCAGTAATAATTTGATGAACTGTTAAGGGGCGGTGCAATTACCACATTAGGGTGGAGGGCGACATTTCATTGTTAAGCAGCCATGAGTCAGTTTACTATGGCCTCTTCCCAATCGACTGAGGACAACATCCCAACGGCGATCCCCACCTCTAGCCGAAGCCCAGTCTTCGACAAAAGGCTTTATGGTCTTCACATTGTCGTAAGTATCGGTCTCCCACTGCAACTGCTACGTCCGTACTCTCGCACACGTTCTGATAAGACGACAGAAGCTTCGACTAGAGATTCTATCATCAGCACATGCTCCACTAGAGGCAGCCACGCGTCTCGCCTCATCTACTGCGCGGAGGCAGCGACGCAATGCTGCTCGCCTTGAATCAGTGACTGATTTTTTGTGATTGATATATTTCTTGTAGCAGTTCATGGTGGGTGAGCGATTATTGTTACCATTAATAAAACAAGTAGAGGCCCAACTTATCGAGTCCAATAAATATATAGGTAGCTATATATACAAGAGAATTTATCAATCCCTTTGTAATCGCACAAAATCCCAACGGCCTAAACTAAAAGCCGCTGACTTGACAATAGAGCTCACCCGTCCCATGAGTCATGTGCCCGAAGCAGCCCACAAGTCTTTTGAGTGTCATAAGACAACCGAACTCCCTCGAGCACCGGCCTCAGCTATACAATTCTCTCAAAGGGGGTAACCGGGAAGCGTAATCCCTGCTAACTGCATCATAGTGAAGGTAACTATAGACTCATTCTCCAGCACGGGGAGAACTTGCCGCCAAGGTGGCAGACCTGAGCTCACCAGTGTCGCACATTCACATAGAATGTTCAACATCGCTGTTGGGTCTCGTTCGTACGAGACTATTTCTAATACTATCTTAATCCTAGTTTGAGCCTCTCATTCCACCTACAATCCGGGAGAGGAAGAAAGAATGACATGTAGCGTGCCAAGTCATATGAGAAACCCAGGAATGGGAACAGCAGAGTAGCAGTATGAAAAACGTAAGAAGCCAAACAGGAATGAGGAGGAAGACATGCAGGCGTAGCTATGGGTAATGTGACCTATGTATCATAGTTCCCTTGAGGGGTGCAGCTTCCGACAACACTATCTACACTAGACACATAGCTGCAGTCACTGCACTGAGAAAAACTTTGGAGTCTTTTGATGCACTTACTGTAGATGCAACAAAATTACAAGCATGTTTGTCCCAAAACCGAAGCACGCAGGTGTATCATAAATATGCTAAGTGCACCATTATGAGACACTGCAACTAACTCCACTAAAATAACAATACATAATAATAAAGTATTATCTTGCAAACAGTAAAACACCTAACGAGGTATTCCTTTTGCTTTTATTTTAGAATTTGGAATCACCTAAGTTGTGGTAGCGGTGGTTAAACCATGAGAATACTACTGTAGAATTTGAAAGTTCAAATATAGAAGGAAAAGAGAAGCCAGTGCTGTGAGAATCCGATGATCGAAGTCAGCAGGCGACATATTTTTCATTCCTCCGCAGCACGGACTTCTTGTCCTGTTTTGCACGCTACCAGTGCTGTATCGTCAAAATTCTAGAATAATAAGGCATAATGGAATCTACATTAGGTGTATCCACTGTAAACGAGATGATGAATGATTATTATAATAATAATAGTAAAGTTAGCTAAAGTGCATCATGATGATGTAGCTATATAGAGTCTCATGATGCACTTGGCACGTTGATGATGCACTTATGTGTTTTGGTTTGTGACAAAGCCGATGATTCACCCAGATGCATCAAAAATAGGTAAAACTGATGCATGTGAAGAGACGAATCTCTAAATTACATTAGCGACCTGCGTGTTAGTATGAAACCGCGTCTCGCTTCGGACGTGTTACAAAACTACGAAGCACTTTTCACTTCTTTTTTGTCGAAAGTAAGTTTTTTTGACTGCAGTGTCTGGTGCGATGACCCACCAATCTAAGCCATGAAACACCTACGTGCAGCCTGATGCTTCTCAATGATACTTTTATGTGCATCAAAACATTCTCAGTGCGCTACCTGTATAGCTTCTAGCAGATGAATAAAAACGAGCAAGAGTGCAAATAAGCATACACAGACTAATGTAGAATCAAATTGTCTAACAATACGGTATAATTCTACTTGGTGTCACTTGGGTGATGCTCGAACTCAGCAGTCACACAGTTTCAATTTTGGAGATGAGCTTAAAATACCGAAAACTCCTGTACTGTATGGCTACAATGATAATATGAAGTCAATGAATAATATATACGACAAAGAAGGCATCACATCATACTGGAAAACGAGGGAACGCTATAACTACCCAGCCAATAGTAGATGAACTTTCTGAAAATGACTAAAACGATTTACATCCCTCTGTCTACGATACACCTCCCAGACAAATAACGCCCTCCTGTATATAGAAGAGGCAGATGCTCACGGTGCGGAGGACACAGCAGAACAGATACTGGCTGCCGAAAGCATGGCAGGAGTTTCGACTTGTTTACAAAATACGCTACCATATTCCGGAAGTAGACATTTATCTCAGTTAACAAAGTGGTCAAGTCACAACTGAATAATCAATCACCAAGGTAAAATTAGTTTCGAAAGCATACTCTTGAGAACGACACTACAGCTAAAATAAAAGCAAAACTGCAAGAGACGAGTGGGTGCTCAAGGTTTACGGAACCTACTGTCTGCAGTGTCAGCAGCATTGGTAGTTTCGTCATCATCACCACCATCGTCAACGTCGCTGTCTGCCGCCCCCTCCTCCTCTTCCTCCGAATCGCTGGATGCGTCCGGTTCAGACGAGTTGCTATTTTTATCGGCAGCATCTGATGTAGAAATGTACAGGATCTGAAAGATGACTGCTATCCTCTGGCAATAAGTACACCACAATGAACGCTTACGTATCCAGTCGTACTGAACCCCCAAATGATATTATAGGTAGTGCGATTGTTACTAGCGCCGCAGGCAGCACGCCCGCCTCGCGCCAAAAACACCGATCAAGATGTACCCACTCTGACACTCTGTCACGAGCTCAGCGCAGTGCCAAGTATAAGTTCTGCATCACAACCATAAATCTATCTGGGGTCAAGGCCTCATTAATTTCACATTTTTCATTTTTACCATTACAATACGATTGCGCAGCAGCTGCGGTGCACCATTATCCATCTTATTATTATTATTATTATTATTATTAAATCACACC
Organism: Parhyale hawaiensis; assembly: GCA_001587735.2. Lineage (NCBI taxonomy): Eukaryota > Metazoa > Arthropoda > Malacostraca > Amphipoda > Hyalidae > Parhyale > Parhyale hawaiensis. Next base: position 33,019,647 of record LQNS02278091.1, on the reverse strand, counting down.
AGGCTGGCGACGTAGGAACGGAGAAACTCCATGAGGTTAACAAACCCCCACGCAACCAACCCAGCGGGTGGAGAAAAAAAAAGAAGATCCGAGATCACAGAATAGCTCTGTGTACAGATCGTTTAAAGCTGCCAATACCAGCACCAGCAAAGACAGAGCCATCAAGACCATTCCAAACATCCACAC
>LQNS02278091.1:32911466-32939974 GCA_001587735.2 Parhyale hawaiensis | reverse complement strand
TGGAGCTGTCCCTCTAAAAGGTACTGCCCTACTTAAGGGCACAAAACCTGGGATAGCTCCCCTGAATTATTGCCCCAATGTGGGCCCTGAAAACTCACCCCTTATGGGTGAACCTAAATTGGAGCTGTCCCTATAAAATGTGCTGCCCTTCTGAAAAGCAAGCAACTGGGATAGTTCCCCTGAAGTATTGCCTCAGTAGGGGCCCTGAGATGTCACCCCTTTCGGGTGGCCCTAAGTTGGAACTGTTTCCGTTACTGGGACTGTTTCCCTAAGTACCGCCCCAATAGGGGCCCTGAAAGCCTCACCCTTCATGGGTGACAAAAATTGGAACAGTTTCCTTAACTGGATCGGTTTCCCCAAAATATCGCCCCAATGGGGGCCCTGACTTGAATTCACCTTATGGTGACCTGAAAATTAAGTTAAAGGTGATCTATATCTTTAAGTTAAATGCTATTGTTTGATTTAACTACTCTACTGTTAGATCTGACGCTGACGTTCACCTTCCGACTTGGACAGAAGATGAACAACCCGCCCGCCGGGATGATATGTCGCAAAAAGGTTAGAATCTGAGAGCTCATTTGAAGTAGAGTAATTTTAATTATAAAATTCAATGTAACTATATCAAATGGCCAACTCTCATGCCTGCCTGATGGCAACATCAAAATTCTGGAAGTGGCTATTAACGCGCGAAGTGTGGCGAAGTTACAATGCTCGTTGTGCCGCGGTCCGGACTGTTTTTAAGTGCTCCACAATGAAAAATGACGTTCGTTAAAGCGTGCAACATTTTTTCGAAAGCCCGATTATCGAATCTAAAACCCATCTTATACAAGCTTTGAAGGTAAGCATGCAGAATGGTTGTAGTTTGCCTTTTGTTTACTTTTAATTGTTCTTGTTTTGCCACACACTAACCCCAGGGGTCGCTGCTCCCATAACATAGGATGGGCATACCATACTTACCTAATCTCATGGTGCCCCCAGGGGTATATTCAGACGGGCTCTTTCCTTATCAGAATATTCTATATATGAGCCTCACCCACCCAGGGACAAACCAGAGTGCTTTTCTGCAGATGTTGCAGCTGGCCGCAGCTCCTGCTGACTTGCCTGACAAGGTTAGTGTTGTAAAGTTAGGTAGGTTCTCTATATTTCCCCTTCTGTTCCGCCGAATGGTGGTAAGTAACCCATCCTATTTGCTCCCCACGGAAGGGGCTCAGCGCACGGGATGTTCATTCTTTTTTCACCCGCGAGCGAAGTGAAGAGTGGAGATGATTTCGTAGAAGATTTAAGAATATATATATATATTTTTTTTCTTTCCACCCAAAAAGAGGCAGAAGGAGTTGAGTCATGAGAATATTTTTTGCTCGGCTGTCACTTGGGTTGACCGAGATGTGAAATATGGCAAAAATCTTGAGTTAACTGGCCATCAGTAATTTTACAAAACAAAAATCAGGAGTTGAGCAAAGTTTATAATTTTTTGTAGAGGCAGGTTGGATGACCCAGATGTTGGCAATACCAAAAAACTAGAGTTAGCTGGCCATAAAAATGACGGCAATGAAGTTTGCAGTCCACCCACCCAAAATGAGGCAGAAATTGAGTCAAGATTATAATTTTCTTTAGTCAGTCAAGTGGGTTGACTGAGATGCGAAAAATAAAAAAAAAATCTTGAGTTAGCTGGCCATCAAAAACGACGGCGTTGAATCTCTTAACTCCACCCAAAAAGAGGCAGAAGGAGTTGAGCCTTTACGACAGCCAGGTGGGTTGACTGAGATGTAAAATTGACAAAGTTCTAGAGTAAGCTGGCCAAGAAAAAATGACGGCGTTGTGAATTTTCCCCCACCGCGGGTGAAGGTCTTACACCACTAGGCATTCTAGTGTCTTCTTCTGTATTTCCTGTCAGACATGGTGCACTTGACGAAGATTGTTCTAAAGGAACTCATCTAAGTTCGACTTAACTTCTAAACTATACAGGTACAGTACTCCTTCACGACCGCGCACTCTACGTTCCAAAGATTATCCGACGTCGTCAAAGCGAACCTTCTTCAAATCACGAGTAAAATTATAAGTTCTAGTTAAAAGTTGCCTGTTTTCTTTGCAGAATTTTTTAGAGAAAATATTTTTTCATGGGGTAGCTAATAGAAAGTTAGGAAGGCTAAGTTAAAAAGACTGGAAATTTGTAGTGAGCTGCTGTTATGCTGGGGCCAGCAGCTTGCCATACACGACAGAATAAGATCTTTTTTCTGCAGTGTCGTTCTCAACACATTTGGCGCTGGGGAGAAAGCGCGGTCACAAAGTAAATTCGCGATAAGGAAACCAGGCGGATAAATATGTCGCGGTTGTGAAGGAATGCCTGTACTATAAGGAATGGGATCGCTGTTATCTAGTTTTCGTATTTGATGTGGTGGGAAAACCCTCAATACAACAATAATCTAACCCTATGACCCATTCAGTTCCCTGATGGACTCTGCTCTGCTTTAGTCTTCTGAACTCACAACATGCGCCCAAGTTGCCAACTGGCAAGTGGTCAGTCGGTTACGAAGGAGAATAACAGTTCTATAAAATGAGACATGAATTTATTTGTACATGGAGGCATAAAGTGACCTACAAAAATGGTCACTGCAGTGTATCGACACACCCTGCAAAAAATAAAGAGCTTCAAAACTAGGGCATCCTTACGCGACGTCAATAATCGGTCAATTGTAAATAATGTCATATTGGAGCACGAGCAATACTAGCAGTAAGAAATTTACAACCGTCCCATAATAGGTCGAAGATAAAATATGACGAAAAAATAAAGGTCTGATATGATACACACAAACATATGTACAGTTACATTACACAACCAGATCAACGACACCAACAGGAAAGTAACACAAAACAAACACCAAAACATCAACTCTTCATTACTTACGCAAGTTGGAAGGACATGGTGGCACCCACCGACCGCTGGTGGACAGCGAAGTAGAACAATAAAATGACCTAAACTTAACCCAGGCTCTCGAACGTCAGTAGGAAGCAATATCGAGCATTTGAAGGTAACTCGCTGGTGTAATAAGAAGAAAAAATGAAAAGGAAGTGTTCTCCTCGAAAACCTGTTAGTGGCGGCTGTCCAGAAGCTATTACGTTATCTGGAGGACAAGCAGCAAACGCGAGTGTTGCTTTCGACGATAGCAATATCAGCTACGCTCCTAAGTGAAAGTTCTTACGATGAGCTACAATAGTTCCAATATACATAGTTTTATAATTTGAATAGAAAAATCAAATTAATGATCCAACTGAGGAACTATTACATTAACTATTGAAAAAGGTGAAGACAAATATAATTTTCACGCCTAAAATATTAAGATTTAATTTTAAAAATGATGAATTTTACTATTACGTAGATCATCGGTAACTCTAAAATTCCAATAGCTATATAGATTGCACAAAGCTTTAGATTTACTTGCCAGTGATAAGTCCTAATGAATTTCGCATCAGCCCAAAAACTCCACAAAGAAAAGCCAACTAACCAAACGTCTTTAATTTCAAAGAAATTTTTACTACGCAGCACCATCATTCTGTCATCTGGTACCAAAGCCGCCACAGATGCAATTCGCGGTCACAACATAATACACGACAGGGGGGGGGGTAAATAAGGCAACGGTGAAACGGTACACGAGTGTCGCACCGATTCGGTCAGCAATTTATGACGCAGTTTGCACATATCTTGGAAGCGCCTTAATCTTGAAGGGCATTAGCATTAAAGCGCAGCATTACTACGTAGGGTAGAAATCGAGCCACAGTTCTTCGAGGTTGATAATTTTGCAACTAGATAGTTCAAAAGATAATGTATCAAATCAAACTAGAAACATAATTTATGCATTGTTCGCACAATAAATTTAAGGACGACTAACCGTGCCGTCCAATCTGCTCACACCATCCCGAATCCTAATGCTCTTCTTGCGAAATGTGTGGCGTGTAAGAAGACATTTGCTGTGTCAAGAATTGAGCGAGGCAAAAATTATTCTTTACTCAAATTCAATTCCACACTCGCAATGACACTACAACAGAGGATAGGCGCGCCGATATGTACGCCGTGTAAAATACTCAACTGAATATATAAGCGCATGAGAACGGAGAGGGACAAGAGAAAAACAACATTAGGTCGTAATCCAGCGCGTGACCAACATATCGAAGTCCATGACATATATTGCAGGACGATTGTAGTCCACAGCATTTTCTGGGGGAAAGTTTTCAAACCAAAACAAGCTAAAGGATCGTGATGGAAATTTAAGATGACACTGTGCATAGAGGGTTATGAGTCAATATTCGGACGAAAGATAAAAGGTAGAGGATGATAGGATGTGCAAAATCTAGAACAACAAATACAGTTGGGGCTCACGTACGTGCCACCCACACTAACAATAGTACAATATTATCCCTAACATTAATAGAAGAGCTACACTGACGTGACAGTTGGTCACTCTACTTGCGATATGTTTGAAGGTAGCAAAACGGTAAGGCAGACACACAGCGAAACAGCTCAGGTGAACCGTTACTTGAAGTGAATAGAAAACGACTGCTAGCATATCACAAGGTACGCACCGGCACTCAAGAGTGCGTGTCAAAGAGCACTGCTACAGTGCACTCCCTGCATCTCCCTACATTCGAATATCAAATATGACGCAAACACTTAAGCTGCAGTTCTTGCACTCACTGGTACCTATATGGGAACAATGTCGGCAAAATTCAAAAAGGTTCAAGCGTTGTATGAATGCTGAGCGTTCAACACATATGTAATACTGGTCAGGAAATTGGCAGCATCAGCACACACCAGCCAACAAGAGAAAAATTGTAACTAGAGCAGCTTGAGCTCCGACACTGTGTTAGGAAAGAGCTGCATCTTTTAAACTAATAGTGCCACAGTTTGACTACGGCAAGAGAGTGGCGTAACTACCAGAAAAGGTGCGAGTAAATTTCAAACATTTATGGTAGGAGGTAAAGAAGCATATGGAGAGCAGCACAGCCACACGACCGCCGCACTGGTACACAAATAGCTAAAGATAGTATGGGATACATATTACGAGGCCTCCACGATTGTGAAATATGTACACACTATAAGTTTGGTCAGCGAATTCGCCATTTCAGAGGATACAGCAATAAAACTTTCACGACCTTTATGAGAATACAAAACTATAGCTGGCACCGCATGGCTTTACAGTGAGGCGAGCGTAGGAACGCTTTTTCAGGGGTATGAACGGCGGATTATTCAGTAGGAGCTAGAATATTGGACATCTTCGGCTGTTTTTTTTATTGGGGTATTAAATGCGTAACAAGAGCATGGACATAAACTGCATCTTGCTGCCGTCAACAATATCTAGGGAAACGTTCTGAAGGAATAACATCTTGGAAAATTTACCGGATCATTGGGTCTAACGGATAGAGAAAGCTCACTTCCGTATTTTGAAACCTAAACTGTTGCAGTATCGGCGATTTTAACGAAACGTTCATGGCTCGCAGGACTTTCAAGGTCCAGAAAGTGATCACCACAGAAGCAAATACATGAGTTCGTTTATGGAATACTAATAGCCTATGACGAGTATTTCACATTTTCAGACACAAATTAGTATGGAATAAATACGGCGAACTCATAAGAGCCAAACTATCTCTACACAAACATATACAGAAAATTACTGTATCTCTATTTCCAATTATGGTTGATATGATGCAGAAAATACTGAATATAATTGCTTCAAAAAATTATTCATAAGTAACTGTTGATAGAACTTCAATGGAACTGGAGCCAAACCAAGGAAGAAGAATTCGAGCTGTCATCAACTCTTGAGCCTCCAAAGCAACAAGGAAGATTTCGGCTGACAGAGCAGCACACCGATGACGTCACACTGCCCCTGTTATTGGGATGTTCTCCAGGCGCTGGCAGCTATGCTACCTCTACGATATGCTAGTTGGCAGGTAGATCTGAGGCAGGTAAGTGGTTTCAATGGTACGAGAGGTTAGTGACGGCTGATCTCCACGAACTGGTTTGGAACACAAAGTAATAGAGAGGTTTAGTATGACGGTCAGCACTGGAGGCTCCGAGTCGTTCAGCAGATGGTGCGAATGTAGTCCGACCTTCCCTAGTAAGGGATAAAATTCCCAGACATACGAAGCTCATGGATAAGAAAGTTTTGTCCCAAACTACACAGCGAACAAGAGTATTAAAATGGTTTATTTATATCATAGGGAGTATATATACAACGATATCGCATGAAATAATAAAAATACACTTATGGTATATCGTACAAATCGCTTAACGGTTACTAGGTTCACGAAAATATGCTCCACACATGCATGATAGATTATTCTAAGGGAGGGAAGAGCTCGTTACGATGACCATCAAGAGTAGTGCAGCGCAGCATCAGCACAAGCAACAGTGAGAACACAAATGTGAACACAACAGCGACGGGAAGTAGCCCTGCAGCCACATAACATTCCCAAAAGTAGTTCATTCGAGCGGCCGTTGACACATGGAGCCGAGCTCACGAGGTATTCGACGCTCACAAAAAACGGCCGTGAGCAAGTCTCAAAAGTATACAGAAAGATTGGGATAAGAGGCATAATAATCAGAGCGGTCTGGCTGTCACGCGTGATGAAATTGTAATAAGCCTCAACATAAAACGATCAACATTTTCTTGGTGTAAATACATTGAATAATATTCCTTTCTCAGGGTATTTGTCAGAGCATGTGGTTAAAAAACTCCAAGTGTGGAGCTAAGTATTGACTACGTAGCCTCAGCAGCAGAGCAGTACTCTCGACGGTCACCCCTTGTGTGCGCTACAGGTTGTAGCGTCCCACGCACTCCATCTCCATCTTTGGCATAGGGTTGTTAGGCACAGCACAGGTTCCTCAGTGGCAGCTACACCGCTGATACTTGCGCCTCTTCTTCATCTTCTGCAACATGAGAGATAAATGTTAGGAACAAACAGTGGTACAAGTGCCTGGCCGCAACACAGTGAAGCCAATACCAATTCATGTTTTATAGCTCTAGGTGAGATAACCGCCAGTAGAAGCTTCCTAATCGATAACTGATTCTGTAGTGACAGGGATTATTTAAAGCCCTAGCATGGATGCGAAAGATAGGAGGAATGCACCCTAACGATGCCCGTGTTCATTGGGAGATCAGCAACTCTCCAAAAACAGAATGGATAAACATAACTGACGAAGTCCGATTGTCTCAAGTCCATCCTACGCTTCCCCGAGGGGAGCAACAGTGTATACATTTATTCGTAGTGATTTTATACAGAGAAGCTTACTAACTTTAATATACAAAAGACACATTAAGCGCGCCACACACATAAACGATAGGTGCAATATGCGTTAACACAGTTTTGTAATGAAGAAGTATGTGAGAGAGCTACAGAAGGCAAAGAGGTGCAGCATGCATTGCTCATACCGTGGTGAGGGGCCCCAGCAAGTCTGTGGTGAGCTTCAGCACCAGCAGGAGGAGCGCCGTGGTAGTACTGCACGGCAGCGTCATGAGACATGGCGCGGCCCATCTGCTGCAGGAGGCGCATTTGTGTGCAGGGGTAGTCAGGGGGCGCGGCGGCGCTGGTGCCGCGACGACGGGGAGGGCAGCCTGGGATGGGACAAGGTAGCAATGAGTGGCGTGCAGTTCTGATAATAATAGGAAGGGATGTGATGAGAGGCAGGCCTCATACAAGGTGGCACAGAGAAATGATACAGCTGGCAGTTCAACTCTTGCAATGGGAGAGAGAGTAGGAAGCAGCGGGTGTTAAGATGCTTTCAATTACGAATGAGCAAAACAGGCTGGAGACCGGAGCTACAATATATGCAGGGAGATCCGTGCGCTAGTGGCACTAAGAGACTCGAATACGAGTAGAACTGAGAGCTACCAGGGAGAACAGTGGGGTAGTAGAAGGTAACGTTATTTTTACGAGTACCTCCCTAGACACGAAAAGAAAGAGAGAAAACTCATCTATTATATCTCAACGCGTCGTTTCATGGAAGGGAAGGAAGGCGTAACATGTCAATAAAAAAAGAGAATTTCAAGTGCAGGGATGCAAGTCAGAGAGAAGAGGACTTACAGATAAATTCAAATTTATGGCTTTAATTTTGGATTTTTAAAGTGAATGTGATGAATAATATTGAGTGCTATACGCTCTCTCGAATTGTTTGCTTTCTAGCCAGAGAAGTGCATTCTTGCAGTGCTTGGGATTGCCACGCTATCACTGTCACACTTACAGTCCACTGCGAAGGCAATGACCTATTGCTGAGGCTCACCAGCAATGGGGCCAGTCGGGAGGTCGCAGTTCCCACATGAGAATTCCGTTTCTGACGTCACAGTTCTGGCAATTTATGGTCGGCTGCAGCCGCATACCCCTCTGTGGCCCTGCGGGCATTTAACTGCACTACGAACCAGTGAATGTGGCTCTACTAACTGGGGTGTGTCGTCAAGTTGACTTCGGCACAGTCGAGGTAGAGCTGAATTTTTGGATAGCTCAACACATTTCCAATATGATTTGCAACATAATGTGGATCCCAGGATGCTAGCGATTCAAGATAGAAACCCAAACATTTCTTCAGTACATTTAGGTCTTACAGAGCCAGACTATATAGAAACAAAAATAAAGTTCCAAAAAAAGCACGCAACAAGTCTGTAGCTTTGATCGCTGCAGCCCGTACCTCAAACCCGAAACTTAATAAAGGATATAATGTAGACACTGTGATACCACAGCCACACTTTGTTGGCAACTTCCCAATCGAAATCTTACCCTCAGAATTACTTTCCCTTAAAGCCCAACCTCCAAAGAGATTAACACAACCTTCCAATAGCTATCTATCCTCATTCCAGTGAGGCCCGCCTCTCTTCATTTCACTTCAGCTTGGAAAACGGCAGTGAGCAAGTCCTCAGTTACACACTGAAGCTGTCGTTCTACCAGTTCGTCCAGGAAACAAAGTGAAGGCTTACCGCAGCGAATCACCCGTCAGTAAAATGAGTAAACTCAGTATTATCTGCACCGCGTGAAGTTAGGCAAACTAACGCTATTGTATTCCGAAGATAAAATCTATATAGTCTGGTTGAAAGTATGTTTAATGCTGGGTCCCAACTAGCGGGCAGATGCAAAACGATAAGAAAATATATTATGCAGAAATTAATGGAATTTGTGATTAATCAACATTGATCACAATACAGTTACCTGCAAGTCTATGTGAAGGCATTTTACTAAACTCTAATTTCTCATTATTGTTAATCCTAAAGTACTGAGCTAAAATATGATTTTATAAAAATCCTAAAGTACTGAGCTAAAATATCATTTTATAAGAATAACAATGCCTGAAGCAGGCAAGTCGGGGCATGCAAATGGGAAAGAAAATACAAGATGCGACACAGGAGCTGAGGAAGCATGAACTGCTCCAATCACCAGCATTTGACTCGTCGCAGCGAATAAACGCAGGGTGAGGTATGTTCTTACAATGGCCAAAGTCCCAATTTACGTGGTACATCAACACACTTAAAGGAAGATTAAGGTGTACTGTGTAAATAAGAAATGAGTACAAAGAATTACTTGCAGCTTACAGTGGTGCAATAGCAGTAGGGTTAAAAGAGCAAGCAATAGAAGCAAGTAAAGAACGTGCACCAATTAAATACAATATCTCAGCCTGCTTATATAAGTAACTAGGCAACTATTCCCATGCAATCACGGACTGTTCATTATTTTTATTTGCGCCAAGAAAGTTATGTTTTGTCGTTTGTCTGCCTGACTATGGTAGTGTTTGTCATCTAGATAACTCAAAACTTGATGGATGTTAGTAGTAGTAAAATTTTTACTAGCGCATCAGGGACACAATGTCTATCACGCCGAACTATTCCGGTGGTTCAACACAGGCTCGTGCACCACTAGGATGCGAAGTTCGTCTCATTTCAAATTATCAACAATTTCAACAATTTTTATCTCGGGTTTTCTGCCGGTAGGTCTCAGACTATAAGCGATCTCGGATAATTTCTAAGTGGTCAGTGCGCTACTGACAAGAAGAAGGCGCAAGTTGTGGATCTCCAACCCCCGGGCACGGATGAAAGCTTTCGCTCAGCTACAGCGGGCAGGGGAGGGAAACGAAAAACAAGAAGGTAGAAGTTTAGCGGGAATAGGTCAGCCACCTCGATCAGCGGCCCACCTCCCGAAACAGAAGGGGAAGTATGGAGACCCTACCTAACTTAACAAAACTATTCTCGTCAGCAGGAACTGTGGCAAGCTGCAACATCCTCCGCGTAGAAGGCAATAGGAACCCTTGGGGTAGTGAGGGCCAAATATATTGTGGCAGGGAAAGGGCCCGCCTGAATATACCCCTGAGGGCAAGTTGTGGATGTATCTTCAGGAAATTCATAGGGTTTGTTAGGTAGGCTAAGAGTAACAGATGATCAATTTTTTTAAGATCTGCTCAAGCGTTTGTTTGCTTGTCTGCCTCTTTTTTTCTAGGTAGCATAACTCAAAAAATTATGGACGGATCTTCAGGAAATTTTCAAGAATTGTTGAGGCTGTTACTCGGACAAAAAAAGACCAAATTTTTGTGTTGAACTGTTTGTCCGTATATATGCTTGTTTGTCTCTGAGTTTGTCGGCAACGTAAATGAAAAAGTAGGAATTTCTAGAAACGTTAAAGGACACGAACGATCAAATTTTGGTGGTGATCGGTTCTCCCCTTTGCGGGTTTCACTAATATTTGTCAAAATGTCTGTCAGAACATAACTCAAAAAGCTGTAAACGGATGTTCATGAAACTTGCAGGAATTGTTAGACGTGTTACAAGCAAAAACCATCAAATTTTAGTTTTGATCGGTTGGCCCGTTTGTGTGCTTTAACAGTTTGTCAAAACATAGCTCAAAAAGTTACAGACAAAGAAAGGTCTAAGAAAATAATATAAGTTATTAGATACTGGAAAGAGGCGCAAATGATCGCATATCGGTGATGATGAATGAGCAAATCTTACTTTCAGGACCAATGTGAATTTTTCGTTAACATTGCCTAGCTTGGCGGAGGTATGCGCTTCAGAGAATTCTAGTTGAACATCAGATGGAAACAAGAGTGACTTCAATACATATAAAAATACAAAAACTGCAAATGAACAAAGAAGTAATGAAAGCTACAATATACAGTACATATACCTGTGACCATAACCCAATGCAAGACACCGCTCTTTGTGTGGTAGTTTTAACAAAGGCGTACCTACTTAATATCAGACGAAACTGAAAGCAGTATCATATTCTATAGCTATTCGCACTCTAAATTATTAATCAACGTAACTTATAATGTTACTATAGAATTTATAAAGAAACGTTACCGGTAAGTTTCATACTCACTAGACTTCGTTCAAAATGCCTTGAGAGTAATGCATTTCCCTAATTGTAGATTTAAAGCCTAGCTTTAGTCCTGCCGCTGTTAAGAGTGTAGAACAAAGAAACGACAGCGGAGGTGAGGCAGAAGCGGAGACTGCGCGTAGCAAAGCAGGCCACACCCCCACCGTGAGCGGGAGCCACGTCAGTGCTGCTGACGGACCGGTGGGGCGCTCGGTGAGGGCGACACCAAGCTAGTGTCCGGTGCAAGGCGAACAAATATCTCAGCTATAATGATGGAGGTATGAAGTTCGATCTCATAGTATGCAACAAGCAATAGCTTAGTTGTGTAGGTTTTCCCATTTCAGGAGACATCGCTCAGTGCAGTAATTAAATACAGTTGTTTTTACAAAACTTTGAAGCTAAAGGATAAATTTTAGTAAAATACACTCCAAATGCAAAGTCCTCATAGCCGTGACAAGTGTTGCTTGCGAAGCGAGCAGCAGGGAGCGTTGGAGAGGCGGGGCGCGAGCCACAGCGTTGGGAGGCAAGCAGAGAGGAATAGAGAGTCTTACCTGGAGGAGGTGGATGAAGAGGTAGAGGAGGAAGGACAGCAACAGCATTCAGGAAAGGCGGCCTGTGCTTCCGTGCATCTGAGAACACGCACGTCAATGTTCTTAAACTGTGAAAACTAACGGTTTTCAAGCTCCTCTACACGTTCTGTTAATGTTCACTGTTTACAGTGCGTTTGTGTCCATCTCCCCAGTCAACTCTATTCACAACCTACCACTACTGTCATACTTTCTCCTTCGGACGTAGGGATGTTGGTCGGTTATATTAGCAGCAAGAAAGAGTCCTGCTGCCCAGAACACTGGCGGCCGCACCTAGTCAGGCTTAACGTAAAGAAACAAATGGTAGTCTGGCTGCAGTCGGTCTGTCCTGGAGTAACCATTCCGAGGCGACAGAGGCAGAGTGGGTCGCTGCGGATATGGCGCGCGGTATCAAAGTAACCAAGGGCGCAGTCAGTCAACACAAGATAGCAAATAATTACGAGGAAAGGATAGCTTAAAACGGGAATTAAGGCCACAACACTGCAAAGTTTAAATCAAGAAGAAATCGGCGCCATTAACACAAGTCTTTGATCACAAAGCACATGCAATGCGAACGATATTTGAGAAGAATATAAAATTTAAATAGATTTCCAAAAGGTAAGAATAGAATTTTAGTTCTTTGAATAGTAGTGTACTCTTTACAAAAAATGTGTAACCGTAGATCCTAGGAAACTCGGCTGTACCTTCATGCTACACACCCGCCGTTTTTTATCGTTTTTTTCTTTTCCTTGTGATATAGAAGCGTGACGGGCACTTCCTGGCACCGTAATAAAACACTGCGTCCAAGAAGTATTGATATCACGAAAAGAAATATTTATATACTAGACGACCCGTGACCCGTTGGGTCGTCATTACGATCGTCTTCGCTTTCGCAAAAAAAAAGAGGTGTTATTTAGCTGGGCATAGACCACCCGCTATTCGGCCGTCCTCTTCTGCTCGTCAAGGAGCGGCCCATTCGGTTCATTATCAACAGATTCTTTGCCTCTCAAACGAATATTCAACACCCAGGTTGTAAGCAAGTCAAATTATTATATGTTACGTATTTCAGTTGTATTGCCCGTGGAACCGATGAACTGATCATGCCCGTTCTTGAGGCCCAGCTCAGTTTAACTTCCGTATCGCAGATACAATAGAATTAAGGAGCTAATCCATGGAAAGAATGCGACTGCCCTCATTACCTTGAAATTCTTTTTGTGTAAAAGTGAAGAAGATGTGTCAAACAAGACACAAATAAACAAGCAACACCGGTTCACAGACTTTAGCATAATATAGATATGTGAAACTAATAAAAATTCGCCCCGCAGTGTGCTGCTGTCAGTACCTAAATACCAAATCGGAATCTTCCAACACATCCCGTATTTTCTGGCAGTTTCTTGATATGAAACAGCGGGTAACTTAAAATATAAAAAAGAAAGTTGAGCCGGGAACAGTCATTAAGCATTTCTTCCTGAAGAGCATGTCTCCATTGGAAATCCATAACGATATGGTGAATGCCGAGTGGATTTCCTGCCTTTCAGATGAAGATGTATGAAGAGTGTCTGGTAGTAATGTTTTTCATCTTCTAAAAATTCGTGAGTTCTTTCACCCCAATAACCCGCCAAAATCGAGTGCAATTTCTCATTGGTGTACCTCACAAATATCTGTGGGCTTAGTATTTTCATTCACTCTGCATATGCTACGGAATACCACGTAAATTACTCCAGAACGAACAGAACGTAACGCGGTGCGACTTAGTCTACAGCAGACGTAAGTAGCAACTGAAAGAGTACAAGCTGAGCTACGTAGTCAGGATGCAGTAGGGGCAGGTGCTGAGTCAGAGAATGAGAGCTAAGTAGGCAGTCAGGATGCAGCAATCAATATACTGTATATGAGACAGTGGCACTCATGCAAGAAAATCAGTGGCCACTACAGTGTAACTGTCATGCAAGTCAAAGCCACATGGTCCCACGGTCACACACAGATAATAAATGAAACAATTGCCACAAACCAAGAGTCTGCTAGCACGGTAAAAACATTACGACGTCCCAGTACAGTTCTACGCGCCATACCAACGCAGGCAAAACAGTGACGTAATTTAAGGTAAGAAATGGACGGAGCGCTGAGGAAATGACTGGGCGCGAGCTGGGCTCACGATACAGCAGCAGACAAACGGCGGGACCGATGCAGCCAACAGCTGAAGGTGTACCGGCAAGACTACACATACATACAGAGTTCATGTAGAGCTGTCATAGCACTGCTGAAGAGCATAGCGCATAATTGGCAAGCCGTGATAGCTACAAAACCGTTGTATTGAATGTAAATCAACTCGCCTCAGTCAAGGCAAACAACATGTAGTCCTCTGAAGTTATTTACAGAGAGTGGAACAAATAGTACAAAAGAAAATATAAATAATGTCCTTTAAAGGTGAGACTACACCCTAAGCGCCCACAAGTCAACAACACCTTTTACGTAGATCACTCCAAGAAGGCAATATTCGCTTGAAAAAAAACACTTCGTTGTAAGAAAGATGTTTAGATGAGGAGCTCAAAGCAAGTTCGGCAATTAATGAGCAGCAAGTTACACATCCTACAAAGATGAAACTAAATTTCTGAAGTAGACACGTCAGGTTGGAAGGAAAGTTATGTCCCTCCTAATGGTTTTAAATGAAAACAAAGATTAAGCAAAATACAACTTTTTTTAATCACCAGCATGATCATCATTCTTATCAATGACTCTTCCCTTCTCCCCATAAGCTTATTGACACCACCATCTTCATAGAATTTTTTGGGCTTTGTGATTCAAAATAAGGAGCTAGCTTCAGATAAACATCTTCTCTTGTAGTACGCCTTGGTCCTGATAAGTGGTTCTGCAAGCTTCTAAAGAGACAAAAATCTGTTGTCCAGAGCATGATTGGAAGAAAATGGTGGATGAATCGAAATTTCCCATCCACATTCATGTACGAGATTCTTACTCGCTCTTGAAGTGTGGGGTCTGGCAGTGTCATGGAGGATCACACTTGTTCTGTTCACCAACGAAGGTCGTGTCTCTTGCAAAGCTGTCTGTAACCGGGTTAGCTGCTGACAGTCCACTTCAGAAGTTATTGTTTATCTCTTAGAAGATCTTAATGAACAATGCCTTTATTATCCCACGAAAATCATAAATCTAAAACGGGACAGAAATTTCGTTCCAACATGATAAAATCTTAAATTACAAGAATCACAATCTGCCCAGACACACAAACCTAGCAACTAATGAGCAAATACTATAGATTTATAACAACAGAGAACAAATAAACCTCGTGAACTTCTTCTGTTACCAGATAGGTAGGTCATCAAAAAGCTATTTTGCCCACCACACTACCCGAACGCTGCAGTCACGCCGGACCTTGTAGGGAAGATGAAAAACACAAAACCGATCACGTACTGCACTCTTGAGTGGAGGTGTCTGCGAGCCACTTAGCAATAACACAGCAGATGTAAGCTTGGCGAGATGAATGCAACCGAAGGAAGGACTCACCAGGTTGTTGGGAGTAGCGGCGATGGTGCGATGGGGGCGATGGCGGTAAGAACTTGCCATTGCTGCTCTGGCTGCAGGGCGCATCGCCGTGGTCCAGCGAATTGGAACTCTGACAGTCGAAGTGCGTGGAGATGCCTGAGTCGGTTTCGCACTGACTCACTGCGGCACTCTCTGCTCCAGACATGGATCCTGTGAGGGATGGTAAAGCTTGTAGTGGCACAATACGGACGGCCCACGGGGCGTGCAGCGCCCAAACGGCGCCCGGTGACTAGGAGCAGCAGCCCTCGATTGTCAGACATATAGAACAAATAGAACTTAAAATGCACAGTTCCACAAAAATACCAATAACATGGCTCTGATATCGTCACTTCTTTATACTGATCTTGACAAAGTTATGAACAAAGTGGCTTTAATAGCTAAATTGAAGAAGAAAAGATAGAATTTTAACAGCTATATACGTTCCTACATTTGTGCCTGCAGCTGTACCTACAGTGGTACTTTTTACTTTATGGAGCGCTTGAGAATCCGACCACCGCCTAGTGGCACTTGAATGCCAGCAACTCATTGCGGCAAAAACTTCCTTTCCATACATGCTCTTACGGCAGTTTATCGATTATTATTATTATAGTCATAGTTTTACCACCGTACGGCAGTTTATCGATAGCTACATCAACGAGCAAGAGAGATTTAAAGGTGTTACAAGCTCCCACAACGGCTTATTACAAAACTCTCACATAAATGTTACATAAAGTACAAGGAAACTTCATCAAAGATTATACTATACAGAAAGTATAAAATGTGTGGGGCAATGGGAAGCGCTTCTCCATGATGGAAGTGCAGAAATCTTCAGAAGTTACATGTAAACACAAGGTAACCAACATGCTGTAGTTTACTACTTAACGATAAGGGAGGCCAAAGTCACGAAAGCAGCTACGAGAAAGAAGAAATATTCCGTGTCATACACAAAAGAAAACAGTTCGTCAGGAGTCCAAAAATAAAAGCTGTACTTCTAATCGGAAACTTTAAAGCGATAGTCCGATGTCACCCCTACAGATATCGCATAAATGCCACCAGCTCTCCAATAAGTTCAATGAATAAATCACGGCAGAAGCTTTAACATTAACATCCGACTAAAGCTAAGTTTATTTGGTTACTGCCAACTTCTTTTCCAGGGTATATGACAAAATATTGCCCCAGTTTGGTGGTTAGGGTGAAAAGACACAATTACGAACACCAACATTTACGTTTGACATTTATCATTTACGCTGCCGTTAGCTTACTGCAACTTTCACGCACTTTTTCAGAATTTAACAATTTTTCCTCCCGATTAAAGGAACCATAAAGTAACATGTGGTATGATAGAAAATTACTGATACTGCAGCAACAATTTATCGTTGAGACACAAGGAGAACTGAATCCGTTGCAGCACCAATTAATTAACAATCCCGAATATAAGAATTGGTATTGATTAAGAAATTATTACAAAAATATAGGGTTAAAAATAAAAATTACCTGCGTTATTTCCGATGGGCATGCAGTAAAGTCGTGCATCCCATGCATGAAAAGAGAAAATTATACGGACAGGATAGGAATGGAAGGTAAGCGAAAGTATTCAAGCCAAGAGGATAATGCAGCGTTCGTATAGCTGAATTGTTTACAATACATTCTTCCTTCAGAGCTTAGGGTACACGAGCAGCAGATGTTAAGTAGAAAAGGGCAACAACTCATATCTAACGAGGGAAATAAAGCACACGAATACAACGGAAATTAGTGCAGTTACAGTTTTGAGCCTGACAGTTATGAGTGAGCCAACAGCAAAATTCTAAGTGTTGTTAGCAAACAGTAATTACATGCACTATAAAGACGCACTGCATAGAGTTGGGTCGGCGAACGAGCCTTTTTTGCAGTGATAAAATCTGCAGCAAGGACAGTGACACATCAGCTAACAATACTAGCATCCGCTTGTGTGTCAGTATATATGGTTCAGGGATATTATCAAGCTCTGTTTTGCAGCAGCACGGGAGCAGAACTATGGTGCAAAAGTTGCAAAGTGGCGACGACGCGGATGGTACTGAGAGAATAAGTTATAACAGAAGCCAAAGTGGTGACGACGCAGACGGTACTGTGAGAATTAGCTTTAACAGTAGCCCGTCAAGGTTATCTTTCTTTCCTAATGCATTCGATTCCGTTTAATGAGACAAGCCGCACAGACCAACACCCCGTGAATTATACACACTAAGTAGCTTCGTTTTTTGTGACAGAGCGTTCCGGTTATTTACACGGACCAAGACATTATAATGAATTAGCTTATTATCATGATACTATGTAGAGTGCATGTGCGGTCAAAATGACAGCGAAGAATTTGTAATGATCCGTCTTCATTAGTCATAATTTTTCTATAAATGCTGGTGCTGAGCAGCACCAAGCTTCTGAAAAGCAATGTTTTTTCTTTTTTGGTTCAGTTGATATTGTCTCCTAATAAATACCGAGCTCTGTATTCAGGATACTGACGCTGTCATATAGCTAGGAAGTTTTTCCTCAATTGAAATGTTATTCCGTTGAACGAAGAACCCAAATTGGAGAAAATTATTTGCTGTCAAGAAATCGTCATGTTCTTTTTTCCGACATCTGGCAGCTGAAGAATATCTTGCCACTTGCTTCGATGATTATGCAGCCAAATAGAGCATCAGCGTAAACTCAGGGCAGCTGCAGCCCGGATGAAGGAAACCTCAAAAGAGAGTACGAATCACGATACAACAGATTGTTTAGGGAAGCTGTATGAATCTGAATTGAGAGAACTTCAACGTTGGAAAAGAAAAACTGCATTGAGATAGACGTTTGCCATCTCGCTGATTAAGAAATGTTTGCCATAATCTGCAACCTGGTCTATTTTATACCTACCAGTTTTCAATGAAGCTTAATAGGATGACCACAGCCTCCAAACTGGGCTAATTTCCGCCTATCTGTTTTGTTAAAGCGCGACAAAAAATGGATAGATAAACAGACAAACAGATAAATACACAACGGTCTTTATTATATATTGTAGATAATAAATTCAAAATGAAGTAGTTTTTCAATTGTGTTTCACTATTTAATACTTCATATTAATATTTTATTACGATATCCACTGAGCGAGTGATCTCTACAATGATTATTGGTCAGTCAAGTATTTTAAAGCGTTGAATATTCTCAGAGATAAAAATTGAAAGCATTTCAATAATATTAACAGGCATTTCCACGTCGAATAGAACAGTTTTCATATAAACTTATTAATTTCCGAGAATGTTCCTTTTGTTGTCAACCGGTAGCGATACCATCGCCTCTATGTATATAGAAAAGTAATGCAGCACCTTGACTTCGAAGTAACAAGTGTAGCCGTAAATCATTTTCATATGCTGATTTATCCCCATAATGGCAAACAAGAGAATAGGTTCAACACTGGCTGATAGAGCGTGCTTATATGCCGTCACATTAGCGCAGACTTCTCTTAGGTTGTTAACGCCGCTGTGTATGATCAGATGGTTATAACGACCACAGCCGTGGTTCCTAATGTGACATATTAAGCGGAATCGACGATATATACAACGAACAAACCACATTCGTTAGTACAGTTTACTGTAAAGGGACTACAGTCGTGGCCAAACGTGCAGCAGCTGGAAAGAACAGGGATGGGATTCTTCTCTAACCACAGGTAAATACATCTCTTGGCGTAAGGGAAACAAGTACAGGGGGTATGAGACTCAAGGCATAGGTATTTAGGAATTTAGTTAAATCGAAATTGGGGTAACAAGAATATTTTAGCAGCCACTAACTCGAACAAAACTTCAGATTGTTCTAAATATCACTTTTCTCAAATTTGATGTCCAAGTTCCTCTGACAAACACCGAAGAGACGTCTTAGTTGCTTAGCACACTACTTTACCTCCACAAATTGCTCGGTACAACGCACTACAAAACCAAAGGAAGTTGAATGCACAAAATTTTCAAAAATATTCCCAAAAAACGTATAATTTGTGATCAGAAATACGTACGCAAATCTTCACTTTGTTCACAGCGCGTTACATCAGGCAGAGGTTGGCAAAATTGCTTTGTTGTCAGTAACGACGGCGAACCGAAGGCATCGTCATTTTCAGGGAGAAAGACACTTTCAGACAGTGCATTGAGGACGGAAGTATCATTGATCGGGAGGTCATCACAGACATGTTCGTCTATTTCAGAGGAGGAGAGGTAAGGCAGACTGACAGCAGTGGTGCCGTCCATGGTAGCATCACAGTCGAGGGAGTGTTTGGACCGCGGCTTGAGGCGCACTCGGGCCGTCACCGAGGATAGCTGAGCAGACAGATGGCGTCTTGGCTTTGAGAGTTTCCTAGCCACGCTGCCCAGCTGTCCACGGCCGACCTTGCTGTTCTTCCTAGTATCACCGGGTGCTGCGAGTGTCGGTGTACCATTCTTGTTGCTGGATTCAAGACTAGATTGGTCAGGTGGGAAGAGGAAAATTTTGACTGCCTGATCAGCAATTACGTCGTCCTCTGGTATGTCAGCGAATTTCTTGCCATTATCTTCAGCACTTTCCACTCCTGCATAAGCAGTCGGTGGCGGAAATGAGTTTACAGGAGACAACATATCACAGTCAGCAACACCTACGATCGTTAGAGGACGGTAAACAAAGGGAGGGGAATCGGTTGCGTCAGTAAATATCTCTTTCAAACCAAGCGAATCAGAGTGCGACCGCCGCGACTGTATTTGAGGTACAGCTCTGGAAGGGCTCTCGCATGTAGACTCACAATGCACAGACAAATATTGATTAGATTCAGCAGTTACACTAATATTCATAAGATCAGATATTGCTTGGCTAGGAACAGGCGAGAAACAGGACTCATCTTCTGACAAAGTGCGGTCGGTTGTGAGTTCATCGCTAGCAAGGGCAGCAGAGCAGGAATTGGCTACACGAAGATCGGCAGGGGCTGTATCATTAGCAGGCAATGCTACAGAACAAATGTTCGAATCCATCAAGGGTAAAAGTGAAGGCTTTGCGCGCCCTGTAGTGCTGAACACACAATCGACCCGCCCGCACGAAGGCACTGAGAAGCAGAGGGCACCGCAGTCGCAAGCAAGCGCCGATGTGTGGGCCAGCTGTGACCGTGAGCCACAGCCGCCAATGCTGCTGCCTGTCCGCTGTACTGACGTGCATGTAGTTAGTACGCCAGTAGAGAAGACACATGTTTGCTTTGGTGCACAGAGGACCCCAGCTCCAGTACCGATTTCACTCACGACAGAAAGAGATGACGCTGTCGAGCATGAACCAGTTATGTCATCGATAGCACTGACAGCAGAAGTACCGACTTTGGACGATGATGAAGTAGGTATAACTTCCTCTACACAAGAACTTTCCCTTATGCTACCATGTGCGCACTGACAACCGCTGGAAGATATGTAAGCAGGCGGAAGGCTCTCATCATCTCGCAGCACGCACGAACACAAACTAGTAGGAGGCACAAAAGCCTGCTTTATTTTTAGCCACGACAGTATAGACTTGAGACCAATAGTCAAAGACGCGTTACCGGACGACTTCTTTTCTTTATTTATTAGCAAACGAGAGGACTTGAATCGAGACTTTCTGCAGTGAGCGCCATGCGAGCAAGAGCAAGGCGCTGGATATCCTACTACCTCTTCATCGCTCTGAACATCATTGATACGGAGCTCTGACGACGCTTCTCGCAGAGCTGTTGTTTCTAGCGTTACTTCATCTCCGCACAAGTGAGGAGGAAGAGAAAACGTGGAGCCAAGATATGCAGGGAGGAAATAGGATCCACGGCTAGTACAGATGGGAGATTCGCATGCAGAACGATGTGACGGCGACAAAGTACCGCTGGGTGAACCTTTACAAGTACACCTGTGCTGCACTGCCCCTCTATCGCTGGCTTCCGCACACGATTTATTAGGCAAGAAATTACATTCATGCTCCGTCGCATTTAGCTCACATTCGTTAATTTCATACTCGGCCGCAGCAGGGTTAAATTCTTGAATGGGAATGCTACAGTCAGGAACATATATACATTCAGCGCTCGATTCCTCGGATTCCTCAAGTAGAACACTACTGCCTGGTTGTGAAATAAATCTGTCTACAGAAGCAGCTGGTTCGTCAAGCGTGATATTACATTGCCCCGAGTCGCTGGACGAATCTTTGTTCAAAAATAAGTGATCAAGCGTTTTATGTTCTATGGATGTGCTTTCGTCAAACTGCGAACACATCCGAGGAGCATTCTGACTGCTCATGCTATGAATGACAGAGCTGTCGCTCGAATACCTAGCCCCTGCTGCACTCGAGTGACGACTACCTGTACTAGCGTACATGGAGGGCGACAACAAAACGCTGGAATGGGCTGACTTACTAACACGACACACGCAGCCTGACGCATCACAATCGAAGCTAGGAGCAAGTGAAGAACGTGCAGCGGGGATCTTACTAAGCGACCCGGAGGTAGCTGCAGCACAACAGCATGCGTGAGTGCGTCCACAAGACATCGAAAGCGCAGTGCCAGGCAATAATGAACACTTAGCGTACGCAGGAGAGTGATGGCAGTGAGGCTCAAAAGAAGCAAGCGAACAGGCATATAAATGTTCGTCATAGTTTTCACATGACCAGTTTGAAATTCGATCATTTCCAAGAACAGAGCGAGATAAGGAAGACGGGGGCTCAGAATGTGGCGAAGCAATGCTATAGTCGGAGTAGTTTTGGAATACGCATGCGTTGGATGCAGAGTATGGAGAGCTAGAAGTAACAGGCATTTGCATGGTAAGGAAAGTGAGAGAATGATTCTGCGTGACGCATGTCGCAGCAAGCACTGGGTCAGAAGTAACGCTAGGACACACAGAAAGGGTAGAATCAGAAAGAAGCTTAGAAGTACCTTGCTTGGAGGAATAGTTAGCAGCCTCAGCACCAGAGCATGAGTGTACACCGACAGAGAAACTATTACGGCAACATACAGACGCAGGAGAACCGTTAATCTGCACGGAGCAGGTGCTAGAGCGATTAGAGTCGCAGGAAGAACATAGACCATTTGAAGCAGAAGTAGGAGGAGGAAAGAAGCAAGCTCGGGTGGAGACAGCATTATTTTGGGTGGAAAATTTATTACAGCAATCCGCTGTAGACGTGGCAGATGGACAGTTAGGAGAAATAGGAAGGGAGCAAGCAAAGAGAGGGTGCGCATTACCTTGGGTGAGGGATTTTCTAATATTGGAGAGGGTGGTAACAGAGGAGCTCTCAGCACTGAGGTCCACAGGTACGGCAGGAGTATCAGAGTGGGAACGCTCGTGACTAGAGCGGCTGGAGCCAGCTAAGTTTGTGGCAGAGTTGAGGTGAGACGTGGTAATGGCTGCCAGCCCGCCTGCCAGCGCTCCTGTCATGCATGGAACAGCATCAAAAGAAATACATCGCGGGTCACACCGGCAACGGAGGGTCTTTTGGATAACCTCAGCAATAGTAACAAAAATCAAAAGTCAACCAAAATTGATCGGCATACGTTTAACAAATGAAACGGAAATATTTTTTTCAAAATTTAGTAAGTACTTAATATCAGAGGGTTTCATTACTACAAAGGAGGGGTAAATATATTCTCAAGGGATATACTAACTTTCGAAATGTGAAGAAAAATAGGGAAGTACTTAATGAAAAAGGTGTTCCTGTTGTACTTACGAAAAAAAACGCTTTTACTACTCGAAATAAGATAAAATCAATTTTTTGATACTTGTAGACATCTAGGCACAAAACACGCTTCACAGTCAGTCAGTGTACAGCCACAGTCCTCTCTTCAGCAATGGACGTCAACAGGATACAAAGCAAGTTCTGATCGTGGCAACAGCTTGACTTTCGACATGATTTTCACAGCTGCCTAATAAAAGGTAACGACGAAGTAACGGAATATCAGAATAAGCGGACTTTTTGGGAAGTGGACATTTCAAAGCTAAAATTAAGCGCTTGGAAGTTCAATACAACATACGGGAGGCAGGTGCCTATAGGTCACGGTATCTGTACAAACAATAAGCAGCTGACGTGCAAGTTCCACAGTAACAATGGCACACTCAGCTTGCTTTGTACTCTCGTAAACAAAATGGCACAATTCATAGGCAATGCCATCATGCACGAGCCACTAAAGGCATATTGGCAATGTTTGCCAAGTTGTGAGTTGCTGCTTCGCGAATAGAAACATATAACGAGACGTGAAAAGCAACGGAGGCACTCAAGGGCTACAGGGAGTACAGAAACGTCATACGCTGCTTGGACAACGCATGGCTGGGAACGCACGTCTCGCTGACCTGGGACATTGCAGTAAGCGGCGCGCCCTGTGCAGACAGCTACAATAGGCTCATACCTGTGGGGCCCCTGCGGTTGATGCGTGGAGAAGGTCCCGGTGAGTGATTGGCACCAGACAGACCGCTGGAGGGAGTGGATGAAGGTCGGGGCCCGTGGTACGGTTTGGTCTTGGCCTCAGCGAGCGCCATCATCTTACGCATAGACTGAGGTGACCCGGCGCCTGAGCAGCCAGTGGAGAATAATATATAACTGGTTTCAGTAGCATTAGGAAGGGTACATGAAAGTAGCTAATTCGTAACTTAATTACACTAAAAACAAAATAAACATCCACATAACAGCATATTGTATTGTCACAATGTCATATGCTGTTTCATTACTAGGGCTGTGATAATATGCTCTTATAACAGAGAAGTCGATGATAACTCCAAAATAACAAATTGCATGAAGTATAGGCGCCTACAGTGAACTGCTTCTGCAGGTTGTGTTACCGTCATAGCTTTACGTTTCAGCTTTCTGTCGTTGTTTTGGAGTTATCGCCGACTTCTCTGTCTATAAGAGCATATTGTCACAGCCCCAATCATGACGATCATCAGCATGTATTGTCGTAAGTTAACTACGTGCTTACCAAATTTGGAAGGTTTGCGGCCGTCGGATGTGTGTGAAGTAGAAGACGTGGAGGAGGTGGTGGAGGGTGTGGGAGAGTGAGGTCGTCTTCTCTGGGGGTTGGAGGAAGAAGGCGCGCTGCTGCTGGTGGTGCTGCCCGTCGCTGAGCTGCCCCCCGTGCTGCTAACAGCGGACCCGTGCCCACTGCTCGTTGTGGAGCCAGAGCCTGTATAGACAGCGTCGTCAAAATTATTACACATCGGAGAGCAGTTGTTGATGAGTAGCCTCGAAGGGCTTGAGTGCCGCCCTCGTTGACCGCATGGAGGAAATAGGTTGTGGCGTCTCGATCTTGCAGCCGAGCACAACAGGCTCCGGTCCACGTTACCACCGCGATTAAAGAGTGAGGCCGCGCCTAAGTCAGACCAGAAGTCCTAAAGCGAGCAATAGCGGAAGGCATGAGTGGAGTGCAGTGAAATACTGCACAACTCTTTGCTGTGTTTGAGGGAATTTTAGTGGAACCTCGGTGCTAGCGGTCAATGCAGCACGTTCGGTAGCTACTGATGAAAGTCAAATCCTCTAGGCAATGACCGTTACAGGCAATTGGTAAAACTTACTCCGGTCCTTGGGAGTTGAGGCTTGTAAATATAAATTATAAGCCCATTAGATTCTTGCGGCAGATCCTCGTAAGTCGCCGTTAATGGCACGCTCAAGGAATGCGTTGGTGGTATTCTAAGCCCCAGCCACAGGGATTCGAAGAGTCGAGGCAACACTCAACAGAGCTAACTTTCCACTTTGTACCTTTACTGCAAAACTTTGTCCCAGTCAGTTCATGGTAGCTTGTAAAAAGGCCATTGTACAGCTGTTGAGCAAAGCGACTTTGCAACTCACGAGGCCAATAAGAAACCGACAAAGATAGGCAATTATCCACAGTATAATAATGCAGAGTTTGTGGTTGATTGCTCTCTAAGTCTTGTACAACAGATGCCCCACAGACTTCGTTAGTTGAGCACTACTACCACGCACACCTGCACAGAGCGGTCATATTGGCAAGCTCTCCCAATGATCTTAGCAACAGTATAGTTCAGGAACACGTTCACTGCCACCCGTAACTCTACTGTACACTCCACAGAGCCCCATGTCATCACGCTACTGTAGCTACTATTAGGACGCTGCAGTACTCAGTTGCAATCTCACGAGCTATTCACATATACATTGTTGAAACTCTATACGGTCGTGAAGGGAAAAATACAAAACAGATTGCCAAAAATTCGCTGGCGGTGAAGTTACTATTTAATATTAGCCTACGTTGTCCAGCAGGGGTTCGGAAGAGCCCTACAGGACAATAATACAGCCAAAGGCAGGAGCACCAGGGCATAGCCACGCTCGGCAGGTCGACGAAAAGGAGCCGCCACCCACGTACCTGTAGAGGCAGCAGCAGAGGCAGCGGAGGCAGAGCTGTGGTTAACGCCAGGCTCGCACTGATAGGATTTTTTCTCCAGCTCGTCTTCGTCTGTAATGACGGTCAGCTTCGCTAGGTACGCCTTCACCCGCCGCACCATCTGCGCCTGTACACGCAAGAGTTATCAGTGTAAATCAGCAGAAATTTCACGCCAATGTGAGGACTATAATTTGTATGACCGAACCATTTTCAGTTTCACAGAATAACCATTTCTAAAAAGTACAAAGCCCGAAGAAACACAAAACTTACCGAACAGCAAGACAGGGTCTTCCTATTGCATTAAAAGCGATACGGATATTGAGTCTTGAGTATGCTAACATGATTCCTCTCAATTATAGTAAACTAAAAACTAAATTCAATGCCATGATAGAGTAACTTACTGTCAGTGCAGTAGATTAGATTAGTTTAGATAGGCGGCAGTAGACGAACCAAAAGGCCCATTCCCAAAGTATTAGTATAAGTAAACAACTAGGCCAAAGTTAACATAATTCTGTAACACTATATGTATTAGCTAACAAGTGCTATTGAATCACTTAAGCCTCCGTTTCCACAACAAAGGTAACTTCACAGAGGAAGTAGAAAGGACACGAAGTTTGTCGGTAGAAACGTGGAACCCATTCACGCGAGTGTTTCCACACAAGATCAACGCATATGGGCACACAAGTCGGGATAGAAGAAGAGCAACAGAAAATCGCATCTTCGGTAGGAGTATGAAAGTGAAAAGGAAGCAAAGTGGGCACGGAGGAAAGACGTCCCGAAGGCCTAGCTAAGGCCAAGGCAATCTAGAGAGCCGCCCCTGGGTTCGCGCTTCCCATACCATAAGATGAGGGAACCAAACTAACCTAACTAACCCTAAACATCCAATGACCCCTGAGTTGGTAACAAGCCCCAGAAGAACAAAAACTATCATTAATCTGCTACCTCTGGATTATCTTTCAAATAGCGCTGTCCCTACTATCACTGCAGTTCAGAGGGACACTATAGGCTTACGCTGGGAGTTATCACTACGTACATAATGAAGTAATCACTGCTGTCAGTGTTGTGTTACTGCGACAGCGATATTGCAACTCACCTCCTCAAACATTTTCTTCTTATCATGAGTAGTGGCGGATTTGTTCCTTCGCTTGACGGTGTTGTGGTGTTGACCGGCACTCATTTGGTTCATGGAGAACATTGCTGTACTGACGGGCTGCCCTCCGCTCTCCACCATGCTCACCAGGTCCTGACACGACACAACCAGTGGATACATTGCACTGCTGCTCGACCGCTTAGCACTTACGACCAACGCACTTACGACCTCGACCAGCACCGAGGATATCCCGTTTCCTAAGGTTACGTTGAATTGACTTGCCGCAAGTGGTTTCGTAGTAGGATTAGCTACTAGTGACCGACAAAAACGACCAATACAATTTAAAAGCTAAACTAATAGCAGCAAAAATGCAAAAGAAAGAGTCAGTCTAATATACTACCGGTAGGTTAGAACCTGAACCGGTGGTAATGGACGATTTCTCGTAATTGAACTAAAAAGATTAGCCCCGTCTTATTCAAGCTCTGGTACTTTGCTCATTCTCCTACGAGAATGTAAGAAGAGAAATAACCCTAGCAGTGAAAGAGCACAACATGAGCAGGACAGGGTTAATACTGATGCACCCTGTACCGCTACATCCCGGGGGCTCTAGTCAGTCTTGCACACAACATACACAGGGAGCAGCACAAAATGAGCTGCGCGTCAGACCCTCCCCAGCTACGTCTAAAGAAGAGCTAACTCGGCTCAAGAGAATCAGCAGGGGGCCAACACTGTCAATTTCAAACAACGATTTGCCCAGGCGTGCAGCCAAATTATTTTCACGAAGGTCGACACAGTCCACCCTCCAGAAGTGAACATTTGTTAGAGACTTACTTTTCAAAGTCGACATTTACATTCAGTTCCGTAATATACTTTTCGCATATAACTGCATGGAACCACACACTGTAAAAGGTGATGATCCAGTCGGTATATAATAACATATCTTTCGGCACATTTCATTCGGGACGTCGAGTGCGAGAATAGTACCTTTTTTAAAGACTTAAATTTGTAACGATGAAGTCCTGAGTCACTAGCGACATTCCATGTGCATTGGCCGAGGACACAACACTAATTCGATGTGTCACAACTGTTATATATGTTGCAAGATCAACAATGAAAATATTAATACAAATTTTTGTGTTCAAAAGTTACGATAGAAATAGACAAAAGTGTAATCCATCACCTGAGAATAAGCAAACTCGTTTCCGAAATATAACCAACAAAGTTAATGCTTCCTACATTACAGGTCGGTCTTCTATTGTAAGAAGATTGATAACTACAGTAGTAAAAAATACAGACAGACCACGGTCAGGTCAGCAACTGCCAGTTTCATATCACACGAGAATTTCATTATTTCATGAGCACTGATGATGAACTCATGTTCATAAGCACATCTCCTGTATTTGGAGGTGGCGGCAAGCAGAAAGGCACTGCTGACCCGTAGTAAGTATTAGTCGTTCTCTGTTCACAGGGGCGGCGGAACAGGGGGGGCCGGGGGGCCCGGGCCCCCCCAATAATTTTTTTGCGTGGGCCTGGCCCCCCCAATAATCCAGGGTGACTTGAAATTTTAATTTCCTAATACTGATATTTTCTGTTAAATTTCTTGTACAAACTTAAAGATGCGAAAGAAAATACGAAT
>LQNS02278091.1:32875904-32907325 GCA_001587735.2 Parhyale hawaiensis | reverse complement strand
GGGGGGGGAAGGCAG
The DNA here is from genome assembly GCA_001587735.2 of Parhyale hawaiensis. NCBI lineage: Eukaryota > Metazoa > Arthropoda > Malacostraca > Amphipoda > Hyalidae > Parhyale > Parhyale hawaiensis. The sequence goes on along the minus strand of LQNS02278091.1, from coordinate 32,907,310 downwards.
CCATGGTGGCTGGCTGGGCCCCCCCAATATTTTCGACGTTCCGCCGCCCCTGGTTCATGCGCATTACAAGTCAATGCACACTAAAGCACGATACAATCTAATAAATTTGCACTTCTCATCTGACTTTAGGACAGATATAATGGTAGGCCTAACTGATCAGCAGCAGTTCCAGATACTCTTTTATTCATAAGTTAGTTCCAGACTTTCAGATGTAGGAAAGCATCAACCAAAGCATCTATTGGCGAACGATACGTTCATAAGCCTATAGGAATAGGTACCTACATGTTCTGATATGAATGTGTAAGTATAAAGCAGCCTGACGCAAACCTAAGTTAGAAAAAAATAATATACAAGCAGCGAAGAAGCAGCGGTACCAGACGCTATACTCACATAGGGAGTGGAGCACATGTTCTGCAGGTCTCGGATGTACCGGGAAATCATGCGAAGAGTTTCGAAATTAATTAAACCTTTGGTAGATTCTTCATTGCCGTCGTGGGCGAACCGTAAGTCCTTGGCCACCACGGGATAGAAGGGGATCTGAAGCGACACAAATCATCGCCACTGAAGATTACATTCGCTATTATGGCATATGACAAGTTAAGGTGCAATATGCAATGACATATCAAGAGTACTAATATGTGAAGGACAATGAGAGACCCGTAACAAAACCATGCCACACACGGGCATTAAGGCAACCTGGATACCAAGCAAGCTTGGTGTCCCTATGGTAAAAGCTTAAGTTCAAAGATCTATCTGAAATTCTACTGTGAAGAAGTTAAGAGAGCAAAGGTAACTTACACAGGGCGGCTGCGTAGCATCGTCATGAATAAGATTGCGATATTTGCTCATATTTCTGCTGGGGTCCATGAGGTCCTGCAGGTCTTGGAAGAGTCGGTGGTACTTGCCAGGCAATCGCTCCCACGTGGTGCGTAATCTGCACACGCTGCGGTGCCCCAGTCCCGACAGTATGGCGAACATCGAGTTGAAATTCTTACATTCTTTACATTGTCCTGCAAAATATATTGCCTCGTTATTTCTTGATGTGGACGGAAGGTACCGTAAGACGAGTAGACAACAGGCACTTCATATTTTTGCAGTGCTTAACTTTTTACCAGGCGAGGAACTCTACATGGTTAGGCCTACTCCCAAAATGTTCTACTTACGACAGCGTTTCTCAGCCACTCAGTAAAAATTTAAGGGTCTAACAACATAATACTCAAGGCATTTAAAGCACATACTTCAGATATATTTGAGAGCTCGAACGCTTCGTCAGTACTGTTCCGAAGCGTAACCTAATGTTCATACTATTCAGTAGCAAGCGACGACGAACACAAACGTGTCTCGTCGCAACTGCAGTGTAAGGCGCGACATTAGGACCCTGTACTGGCCAACACGCGAATGCCCGTAAACATCAAACGAGGGTGCAAGCAAAAAATCAATGCAACAGAAGGAGTATCAGTGAACGTAGAGAACTACATTGAATTCTTCTCAAGCACATAGCTAAATATACGGTCGTGATTAATATCGTAATGACACTTCTCAATGTGCGACAGTAGACATGGGAATCCAATAATTTAAAGTTCTACACAGGTTTCCAACATCTAAAGAACGGCTGCAGTCCCCTAACAGTCTCACCACTATCTGCTGACACACCTGCCTCACTGTCGTGATTGATGGTAATTTTTCTTCTCTTTTATAAAGAGACAGACGTGAACATCAGACAGTGTGACAACACAGTAACAATATAGATATGGCAAAGCCCAGTACACACCACATCCTGCACAGGTGATGCTAACACAAGATATGAGTATAAGTTTAATTATAATAGCAGGTCACACAGCGGGAATGAAAAGTAAGTTTTAAGAACAGCGCTACGTTGACGCTTTACTAAAAACTAGACTTACTTGCGACTTTGATGAATTGTTTAATAATTTTGGAACGTTTAACTAGATTGGGCTCTGAGCAGACCTCCGTCACGACCCAGAACATTTCTCTATTGACGAGCTGAAAAAAAGAAAAAGGGATATTATCATTAGCAGGTTTGTACAGAGCGCGGCGCACAGCGGTCAGTTTAAGCCTCCCTAGGTACTGCACGGGTGTAGGGAGACGAAAGCAAGGATTATGGTGCCAGTCGACGAGAACGTGCAACCCAAGAACCGGGGTGTTCCCAGGGCACTGATTCGGTGCGCAAGGGAACAGCAAGTCGGAATAAAAAACAAGACGCAACAAATACGTCACGAGACGACGCAAAAAGAAGGAAGCCCAGCACATATGAGAAGACGACCCCGAAGTCGAAATGAGGCTAAGGAAACCTATGATGTCCCTTTGGGGCGCAGCTCCCTACAACATAAGATAGGTAAACCTAACTATGACGTATGGTCCACCCTATATCCTCTGCGTATGGGGGGAGATGTACAGACAAGATCGTGATATAATTCTCAGGTACAAAGTGGCTAGCATAAATCATAGTCAGGTGCATGTTTATAATTCTGCGAGAACAAATTTTAACAACAAAATTTCTATATTCGCTCCAAAACGTCAGGACTATCAACATACACAACGCTCCACCGACTGCAAGCGACGAGTTACCTGTTGCATGCATTACAAACCGACCTACATCCCGCCATAATAACAACGCTACATGTAAAGCTTACCTCAGCAAATAACGATAGCGCCGGAGTGCCATACTTCGATTTAAGCTCAAACAAATGATCGATGTACTCCGTTGGTTCTATTTGCCGGAATATGGCGAAGTCTTCAAGGGTAAGTTGAATGGCTAGTTCGACAGAATTGAGCTGAAGGAATTGGACGTGAGACTCTTTGATTAATTCGTTGACTATTTCATCAGGCACGAGATTCTGCGAGCTGGCGATATTCTTCAGGTAGTAGCGGCTGCTCAGACCTGAGAAGGTTGTGAAAAAAGAAAATTAGTGATGAGCGGATGTGTGTCGGCGACATGAACACCACAAATGGCTACACGTAAAAATGTGTGGTCATTTCACGCAAAAAACTGAGATATAAAATACAAGAAAAGACAGTATTTTGCTCTTACACAAGCTGGTAACGTTATAATATTGGTAAGTGAGAGCTCTGGCTTCATAAGCTCGTCATTTCATTTCATAACCCCGCTATATTTCCTAGTCGTGATGAAAGCATCGCCTGTGTTGCCTGCGTGCCCGCGATGTGTCGGTGGTAACTGTTTCTCAGGTCGTTTCTGCAACACGACTATTTAGCGTCTATAGCTAGGCAACGGACAGTGGCACAACTCACCTATTCTCTCAGCGAGGTTCTGCAAACCATCCGGAAGCCTCTTCTGTTTACGGATGCCCTCCTCGGTGACAGTGACTTCGTACAAAGCGTAGTTCGAGGAGCCTGCTTGGTCATTAATATTAAAAATTTGGAGCGAGAGCATGACTACCTCTCTCGCCGTCGTCTCCTGGTGCACTGGCAGGAATTTGGCGGATTGGTCCGAAGCTCGCCACACCTGCGGCAATAAGACCAGTTACAGCACACAATGAACTGCTTCATTTCCTAGCAGTGACATGGCGCAACAGCAGTGGAACTATAATCATGCACCGCAGAATATCCACAATATGCATAACAATTCGCCAACGTTTGAATATTGCACTGCAGAACGACAGGGGTTGAAAAAATGGGGCGTTCTAGCATTTCATAATGAAAATCGGGGCATTGAATGAACTTCAGGGGAAAAATGTTTAGACCCTACAATTAGCGATTAAACAGGGGGAAAAAGGAACCTTGAGACATTATAAATACTGGTCATCGCAATGGAATCCCGTTTAGGCACATCCGTCTTATATCAGGGCAAAAGAGCTCAGCTAAGGTCACCAGTCTACTGCACCGATGACATCTTTAGCAGTGAAGTCCCACACCACAACACTGTGCCAAAGGTAACCTATAACGTAATTTTGGCGTCAAGTTTAGCACATGGTACAATAGGTCGTCACGGAGCACAGAGAACTGACAGATGACTTTGATTACTAACGAGAAAACACGCAGCGCTTGTATCAGGAACCGAGTCCATACTCGTACAATAGTAGTAACAGGCTCTTCTCGATATTTTACTATCTCATCCAGTAGCTATATACGGTACTATAGGTTCACAAAAATTGTACCTTAAGTTATCAAATTGTTAAATGATGCAAGAAGCAATGATGCACGAAATTATTCCCATCCTTCGATTTGGTACAAATTTCGTAAGGACCTTACTTATAAATATTCACAGGAACATAATTAACTGCAAGACGACCCTCAGATGCACTGCACCGGTAAAGGATCAACAGTACAGTCGCACGTCGGACACCATAAGATGTATGGGAATAAAATGCCACCATCATGAAATCCTCAGACGACAGGGTACAGCAAATGAACAGCTGGGCCACGATAGGCGTGAAGTCACAAGTACGTAGCAGCATTGCATTCCGACGGATAAATTCGCGTGGGAATCACAAGGTGTACTAACAACCCGTACCTTGGGTCGCTGTCACCGTTTGTCAGAAGTTGGCAGGTTGTGATTGCAACACGGCTCGGGTGTTACAAGGCATTGAAGGCAATCTGTATATAATAAGGGCAGCACATAAGAAAAGAGGAACAGGCACGGGACACACCACAGCAGCTACTGCACTGACCTTCAGAACGTGCTCAGGGAACTCCTGGCGCGTCTCCTCGTAAGGTATGGCGGTGAGGTCAGGATTGCTGTGGCTATGGAAGGGAAGGCCGCCCACACTGGAGGACTGAGACGACACACTCTCGTCGCTGTGCGTTCCAGTGTCGCTGTGGGATATTTCTTATGAGTGCCTTAATATTGCATTTGCAGAGAGCAACACTACCAGGTATAATATTGACCACCAACACAAAGATATGTGCAGGCGCAGCAAAAACACACAGGCGGAAGTGTTGCTGTTAGGCGATGGAAAGGATCCCATAAGTACCCTTTAGGAAAGACACGTTACACGATATCATTCAAATCCCAATGGGAGGATGTAACAATGGATATGCTGTTCTTACCTAAAGCAGTGATTCCCTGAATTCAAACTTCTACGCACCCAAAAGAAAAATGACTTGAAACTCGCAGACCCCTGCCATTAAAATGGCATTTAACTTCGTATATTATGCACCGAATGACCACAGTATAATTTTGTAGGTATTCATAACGTCGAGCGCAATGTCATATAGTTAACACCATACGCCAAAAATATAACTACCCACGTGATATCACTGCTAAAGTAAAGCAGTAAATTTTCACATATAATTCTCGTGAATTTATTTTTGACTTTCCTCATATGACTATTTACATTGAACTAAAGTAATCTTATGCTGCAATCATCGTTAGTCAGGAAAGTCGAACGCTTTCTACAATGAAAGAACTGACGTTAAGGGATAACTATATCAAAATTAAACTTTCTAAATTAAAAAATTATGTAATAGTTCAATAAAACATATACAAGTAGTAGTCTTTTCATAACTTCAATTAAGCTATTTAACCGAATCATCAATGCGATAACAGCAACAAAATATTGTTAGCTATAGAAGCTCCAATTGCATTAACCAGTCGGGGGTCCGCGCGTGAACTAACAGGGGGTCCGAAGATTCGCATGCACCCCAATGGGAAACACTGACCGACAGCGTAACGCAAGAGACCCCTTAGATATACCTATGTGTTTCAGACAGTGCGTGATACCAAGAATTCAAAAGTAAGACAAAATACTCACATTTGGCTATTCTTTGGTAAGAGATTTTTGATAGCATCTTTGAACCAGTGAGCCTTGAGCGTCATAAAGGCGGCCTTGTGCCCGTTGGGGTCCTTCTTGGAGCGCGGCGACGCCAGGTTCACAAGATTGAGGGCTGAGGCGAAGTCCGTTCCAGCCGAGTTGCTGCCCTTGTTGTTGCTCCCTCCGCCGGAGCTGTGGCCGCTGCCGCTGCTTACGTCGGAAGATTTACGGTTCTGTAGACGTGGCGAGTTCTCGGGGGTCTGCAGCATTTCCTTGAACGCTGCCAATGAAAGAGTTCCGAGTTAGCAAAGCTAACAGACATGAAGCGGTAGAGCGTCACTCGTTATTGGCTTCAGTAGCTATGGGAATGATGACATAACTAAATGAAATAAAGCGGCACCGCAAAATCACAAAGACGTTATAGTAGAAAGCTTATTAACATTCTACAGACCTTTTGTGTACATAGCCAACATTACAGCGATTGCAGATACAACACCTACAATACACCTACTCATAAAGACCAGCCACAAAAGACACTTTCAAATACACGTTAACTCGACTTGATAATGTAAAGTTGACAGCATCAAATGATAGGAAGTAACAACGAGCTCAGATAACGTTCAGTTTCAAGAGTCTGCATGCCAAATTACACCATCATCACGTCAGGGACGGACAAAATTGCAAGCAATTATAAATGACAGCGCAGCTCTCACGGAAGACTCTACAAATTACAGCAAGTGCTGTCGACCTGCACTCACCCAAGAGGTTGCTCTTGACGGTAATGGCGAGATGGCAGGTGGAGCGGAGGATCTCGAGAGCTCGCGAGTGTTCGATGTGTTCAAAACTCTGGCCGTTGACTTCGAGTATCTGATCACCGCGCTTGAGTCCGACCTCCTCCGCCTTGCTGCCTTTCTCCACCTGCGCAGCACGTCAGCAGGGATTACAAACCTACGACTGTTGTCAGCACCATAATGTGGGTGCTCAGACATCGACATGACTCAAAACAGTGGTAAAAGTCTAATGGCAAGATAGAGAATTAATACAAGTATTTTCGGCAATGCCAATGTACCTACGCAGCACCATAACGACAACAGTGTAGTCAAAAAACAACTTCCTCAAAGGACACTCAATTGTAAAACGCACCTTGGATATGAAGATGCCGTATTTCTTCTTGTATCCACCGAGGATAGAAAAATGCAGAATTTCATCCCTGGACGGTCGAGTGAGGGTGACGGTGCGGGAGCGCGCCTTGGCGGCGCAGGCGAAGTCCAGCAGCCGCAGCTGCCCATCCATCTTAGCTCGCTCTAAGCCTTCCTCAAACTGAAATGCACGCAGTAACAGGGGTGAGGTCTTAATCTACCATCTTTTTTATTCATGCAGCACTCAAAATGAAAAAATCAAAGCTCGACCTAATCTCTCGATGTGTAATTATTATATTCGAGGTTTTCTGAGCGTAAGATACTAGGTGGTCCACAGACAGCGTGGAACATAGGACGCTATGGGATACAATAAATTGTTCACGTAGAAACAAAACAAAGTGGATATAAAAGAGGAATTGTTTAGGCAAGTCTCGATGAAAAATACCAAAAAATATCTAGGTACGTAAGCCCATTTCTATCGCTGAGGTAAGATGAGACGAAGGTAAGGCACCCGACCCCTCACCTGCTCCAAAAAGTTCATCATCGCAGGGTCCATTTCGAAGTCAGTGAAGTGATTGTTGACCCACAGCAGCACCACGCGGGTCACAAGGTTGCGCAGAGCAGGTCCCTCGAACCTGAAGATGCAAAATATTTCCTAACTCTTGCACACTGCGCCAGGCCACATTTCATATAAACAGCTGACCGCCGAAAGCAAATATTCACAATACAGAGCAGATCACTAAGTGCGCTGCTAACGTTGCTTAGTGTTTTGTAAGTTTCATTCCATTCCTCCAAGCGATAATTTACATGCTACAGCTTTTCAGGAGCGACTGAGCAATAATAACGTAGCAGCAGGAAACCATTCCACCAGCTGTAGGGTAGACCGAACGCTAGCTGGTAAAATAGAAAGCGGCAAGAAGCGGAGGACAGATGTAGATAACGAGAATTGAAATTTTCCGGGACACGAAGTAAGTGGCAAACACTAATACTAGCAGCATCAAAGCAGTAGCATGTAGTAGTAAAACGTAGAAAGATAAGATAGGTGGCAGAAACGTGCGCACCGTCAAACAATGAAGAGCAACAACGCTTTTCGAGAAATAAAACTTCCAGTTGGAGGAACTGGGCAACCAAACGTTGCACAAGAAATGCAACAGAACCATGAGTGCTGTTAGCACACAGCAATAGAATGGGTCGGCTCTCCAAGGCACTTTAGTTGATCAAAGAAAATCAGCATCAAGCTTATGCCAGAATTTTAGCAGCTACATAAAGAAGTTATAAACGTTGAACAAATTACAGCCACGCTCCGCTTCAAGAAAAGAATGTGGTCTTATTTAGTAACAAACTATGTCTTCATTCGAGTCATGTCCTGTTTGAAAAAAGGAGAATACACAAAACGCCTTGAAAGTAACTGCATAAGATAGCTACGGTACGTGTTTGTAAACAGAAAACCAAAGATGTCAAGATATTTCGACCTGTCTTTGTTCATCCATGTCTTCCTTAAGAGTAATAGTAATGTTTTTCGCAAAGAGGAAACATTCCAATCGTTTAATGTTAACGTAAGTCGTTCATACAGAGAGGCATCGCTGTAATGGACACTTTTCGATCAACGAGCACAGGCTAGGGAAAAGCGGTTCTGTAATAGCAGCACCAGCAATGACCCTAAATGATGATATAGTTACACCGTAACATCAGGACATTACAGTATACAGTATCCGAGGAAAGAAAAATATTAAACAGCGGCAATTGACGCTTAAGAAAAGTAGCAACAATATGAGTCAAAGTTTAATCCGTTATTTTTTTCATAGCAATATTAAAAAATTAAACAAGATTTACCCAGTTGTCATAGAATTATTACACTTTAGTAGTCATATCATATCGGATCGTGATGATCCGAGTGCCTTCTAACGTAATTCCAGCTCATGGTAGTAAAGATGTAATACTTAATTTCAGTGCTTCAGATCGAATGCGGTTCCTTTCTTTCGGCTACAACAGGAAATTTCCCTTCGCAAGTAGAGGATCGGTGTGTGACACTCACCACTGGAGGAGCTTGTCAGCTACCACAAGAGGGCTGCTGAGGAAGGTGCGGTGGGTGAGGAGGAAGTCCTCCACGTACGTGGGGTCAATATAGTTCTCCACCTCCACTAGCTGCGCCATTAGCCGCTCTGGAGTGCCCTGTAATGAACACCTTGCATTAGTTATGTCACTACAAGCAGTAGCTCTGTTTTGTGCTGATGATCGGCAGCAGTAACTGAGAGAGACGCACGAGACGATAGCAGAGTTAAAAAAAAAATCAAGAGGAACGAAGTGCATAAGTTATTTAATGAATAGAAAGAAAAGATAATAATTCCGCAAGCGATACTTAAGATATTCAAATACACCTACAGTTTAGCACCATCAGGCAAATTCCGATGGCCATATCTTGATGCAAACACATTGTTTATTTGCCGTGGCAAATACAAATATTTCTGTGCTTGGGTGTCTTTATGAACTAGGTACTGCTATTAGTAAAACTCTTATCTGTACCAATAAATCAGCAATGAAAATTTCAGGTGTTTCAAATCGGCATTTAATTTCACAAAGGATTTAACACATTTCTTTTCATTGCTAATTTTAAAAAGAACAAATCTAGAGTAAAAGTATGCGCATGCTGTATAAAACACAACGTTTCGGCCATCTACTACTGGGGCCATCATCAGGTATGTATCTAGTCTGAAATAAAATGAAGCCCAATAAGTAAGAACACGATTACATTCTTTGGTAAATTTAAGGTACGTAAGCAACAGCTAATACTAAAGTGTGAGGGAGCGCTGTTGCTGTTGGTATGATCGATGCGTGACTGGTGGAACGGGCCGGTGGCCGATGCCTTAAGTAGTCCAGGTGGATATGGCCGTTCTAGACAAACAGATTCAGATAGTTTGAAAATTCACTGTACTTGGCGTTGATGAACGGTGCATATTTCCTTATTTCCAGTACTTCTGCTATTTTTATTGATGTTCTGTCCGAATGTGTCTGAATTATATTAAATGCAGGGAGAACTGAGTTCGAAGGAGGTGGTTCCGTTTGGTGATCGTCTCTAAAGTGCTTCAAGATGCTGCTTGAAGAATAGCGGTGCTGCTTTGCTCTCCGTTCCTGCGTGCAGGTCGTGTGCCCAATGTATGTAGCATTACAGCTATCTTGTGAATCTGTAGACCACGCCCACACGCTGGAGGTCCGGTACGTTTGGTCTGGTGCTGAAGAACGCTGTGAGTTTCCTAGGATTGTAATATGGCTGTAACTACTACTATTTTCTTCGTTTGATCAGTAGACTGGATGTGTTGCGAGATGATATTGCTTAGAAAGTCAGAGTCGTTTCTATAGGTGCTCAAGTTATGAAGTTCTACGTAAAGGTTAACTGTTTCTTCGGTGCTGTACTGGCTGTTGTGGTATCTGTCCATTAACGTCCTCAATATTTTGTCTAAGATCATAAGAGAGAAGCCATTGTTAGTTAAAACTTGTTTTATCTGCTTGATTTCGGCAGTACAGGTATCCCAGGTTGAACAATACTTCAGGGCTCGATGAATGAGTGTCTTTGCTAATGACTATTTGTAGGGTAGAGGTACCTTGTGAGTTGAAGTGGGTGCAAGATCCATTATCAATAGGTTTAATGAAGACGGATGTGGCAAAATGTCTTCCTTTAGCCGCATGCAAACGTTCAAAAAATGAAACGTGCTATCTTCCATTTGTTCGTGGGTAAACTTGAGAGCAGAGTTGCTGCATAGTCTGTTTTTGAAGAAGTTAAGGCCGATTTGCGTTTAAAAAATAGGGCCATGATGTCGTCTACGTATCGCTTGTAATATTTCGGGTTTGATGCGTTTTCTTATGACAGATGCTTTTCTCCAAGGTGCCCCAGAGGTGTTCCCATGCTCACACCATCTGTTTACAGGTATGACTGTCCCAGGTGTTTACAAATGGCGTTTCCGTTGTGCAGGTTAGCAATAGTTTCTTGAAAACTTCTTTTGGACAGAGAGGTGGCGGGAACGATGGGTGATGGTGTAGACGCGTGACATGATGATTTCAATAGTTTCATGGACGGCACCACCACCCTTGGACTCCTCCCTCCCTGCATTTAGTATAATTCAGGCACATTCGAACAAAACATCAATAAAATTAGCAGAAGCACTGGAAATAAGGAAATATGCACCGATCATCAACGTCAAGTACAATGAATTTTCAAACTACCTGAATCTGTTTGTCTAGCACGACCATGCCCACCTGGACTAGGCCTACTTAAGGCATCGGCCACAAGTCATGCACCGATCATGCCAGCAGCAACAGCGCTCCCTTACGCTTTAGTCTTAGCTGTTACTTATGTACTTTAAATTTACCAAAGAATGTAATCGTGTACCTTACTTATTGTGCTTCATTTTATTTTAGACTAAATACATACATGATGATTGCCCCAGGAGTAGATGGCCGAAACGTTGTGTTTTATACAGCATGATCATACTTTTACTCTAGATTTGTTCTTTTTAAAATTAGTAATGAACAGATATGTTGTTTAGAAGCGTGGAGAAATCTATGAAATCCTTCGTGAAATGAAAATTTCAAGAGCAAACCAAGGTTATTTCCATTTACCTTGATTACGATATTGCCTTTTCTATTGATAGCTTCAATGTGTCGCTGTTCCATGACAAGCACGAGCTTGCCGTCCTCCTCCACCCTTTGTGTGTTCTCCTCGCCCTGGTGGAGGATCCTGTAGTAGTCGCTCTGTCTGATGCATACGAATTGGCAGTCGTCCACCATGCTGGTCATCACCCCGCTGTGGTACAGCTTCTCCATCGTTGGAGGAATACCGAAACTGTACAGGGAAACAGGGGTAACTGTCAGCAGACACCTTTTTGGTGTTGGGAGAAAACAGAATGGCAAATAAAACCAGGGTTAGTTGTCCCAGTAAATGTCGCCATTGTAGGAGGCAGGCCGACTCTGCAGCCATGAACAAAGTTAGTCGCTAACATAGAGTATACTTCACTCGCTAAAGTTCAGTCATTATACGGTGGAACATGGACTATTTCCCTGATACCAATGTTAGTTGTGCAGTTTCTGTAAACTGAAATGGAAAGAAGCGCAGCATACAAGGGAATATGTTAAGTGGCAAGTGTACGAATGCTAACCTGTTGCAGCTGAGGCAGGAAGATATAGTGACTATTGCATAGGCTCATCTAGGACATGAAACAGGGCTGTTCATATGATGCTAAAACAGCACTATTAATGAAAAATAGTCTTTTGGTTTGTGCTGAGTCAAAGACTTAAGGCGAAAACAGTTCGTTCAGTGACATAGAGAACAACTCAGCCGAACACGACTGTGGAAACTAAATACAAGCATCAACACACTGCACACATATCTCCGGAGATGCCCAGGAAATACAGCGAACCAAGTTGTACAATAAAACAAAGGAAAAACGGCGTTGTCGGTGGCTTTCAAGTTATATGTAGGTATGCTTATTACCATCAGAGAGCGAGTTGAACGTAAGTGCAACTTTGTGGGGAATGAACATTTCGACATCGAAGTTTGCCAAGCCGTCACCGGAGAAGTCTTCAGGGTCATTACACGCTGACCAGGACATCTGGCATACCATCACGGATCCCGACTACCAGCCCACATAAACACCAGCGCCGGCACACAACAGATACTGCGCCCCCACCTGTCGCCCAGCTGGAGCTCGTAGGTACCAGTGCTGGACATCACTTGCACGTAGCCGTTGATGATGACACTCCACGAGTCGAGCTCTTCGCCATCGTTCATAAGCACAGTGCCTGCCTCCTCCACCACAGCAAACACCTGTCAGCAAGTCAAGTTAGAACTTTCGTTAGTGACCACATCTTCTGATGCCATAGCGATGTTGAGCTCTGAAACATATAGTCTGTCGCTTATTATTCATTTATTTTTTTCAATGTTTTCCCGTCGTATGTCTCTCCTATTTCCAGCTTAAGAATTCCAGTATAGTGAGTAATAGGTCCAAGGAAATTTACAAAAAAAAATTGAGCCTATTGAGGAGCTATGCGACGAGAGAGGGTGTTATGGGAAAACTCGGCTTGATAAAACTCTTAATAGTAAACTAAATACGACAAGCTAAACATGACTACAAGACTTACTGCACAACTCTGATTTGCTGCTTACGTTACTGCTTTACTCAAGATAGTCAGTAGCTGACTACTTACATAAAAATGTTTGCTAAGAATGTGCATAAAACTATAATGAATGACAGTTTATAGGAACCTAACTGCCAACATTGAGAATAACTCTCGCGCCACTTCAAAGCATTACTTCGCCGAAACAGTTGTGTTCAGGACAACTCATTAGCTGGTAAGCAGAGAAAAAATATCATAAAATACCGGCAGCACAGCACTGGCCCCGGTATATATGTACTGTATTATTCAGCCGCTAACAAATTCTATTTTAGGTGTGAGCCGAGGCGCTGTCATCGCTAAATTCACGTATTCAAGAACTTCGTTTAAAACGCAACTTGGCTAGTTTACCTAATTCGCATTCATAACAACACATAGGTCAATCTGTTACTTCCTACTAACAGTTAGGGACGCCCCAGAAGCTAAAACCGCAATTCAGCTTCTGGGCGGCGCCCCCAAATGTTGCTGGGGTTGAAACTAAGAACGCCAGAAGATAACAGAGTCGTGGCAATTAGGACTGAGTGTAGCAGTGCGGCACTGACCATCGCTTGGCACATCGCTCTTCGGACGGCTAGCGTCTTGTCTGCAAAAGCTCGGAGTCTTCCAGTGAACTCCAGCAAGACTTTGATGTCGTCATCCGTGCGCTCGCTGGGGTCTTTTTCTAAACACTCCCGAACGGCGTCCCGCACAGCCAACGTCTGCGGCAAAGAGAAGAACAATTAAAGCAGTGCAATCGTTCACATAGCAGCGAAGTGGTTCAGAATTAGAAAACATAGACACAGACTTACAAGGAACACAATACGAGCTTCAGGGACGGAACAAAATGATTCATTAATTTATTACTTCGGCAAACATACGCCTCTTGAGCCAACGATCATAAGATACCTAGTATGTATACATTCGATGATAGCTAATCTCAACTAGATTTGTAGCTACCAATGCATTGTATTGCATTATAAATTAAAAATTGCCATATGAACAGCAAGAATTCAACAGGGAGATGTAGTTCAAAGAAAGAACTAATATAAGCTGAGAATAAATCAGCATCAGCACGAAACTTACTGGGTCTCTAGTCTAGCAACGGAAATTTGATGCTCTCACCTCCATGGTTTCTGCCAAATCCTCTTCGTCTGAATCAACGACACTTTCCATGAGTCCGGAGAGGTCGACATCCTCGTGGTCGAGGGAGTGGACCGAGTGACACATGGTGTCGGAGCCCGAATAGGCGCTCGAGGTGTCACTACCCTCCCTCCCCCCACTGGCCAGACTGCCGCGGGACCGCACGCCCCGCACCAGGTCAGGCAAATAGGCCTCTGTGTTGGCTGACGGGGGTGAGCCCACGCTGCCGACACCACCTCCACTGCTGCCCGTCACCATTATCTGCTGGTGAGAGATATGGTGCGGCTGGTGGTGGTGACTGTTGATGGAAATGGATTGTGATTGTAGAGACGGGTCGTGATGGTGATTGTTGACGTGGTGCTGTCGATGCTGATGGTGTACGTGGTGCTGAAGCGCGCCAGAAGGGATCACGTCAGCATTATGAGGAGGCTGGGGATGGTGAGGTACAGGCGGCGGGTTGGAACTGGACCTCACCACTGCGCCGTTCGAGGTGTGCCGGTGGTGGTTCTGATGCTGGTACTGCTGGAAGTGGCGGGAACTCATGTGCTGCTGCTGCTGCAGGCCGTGTACATTGACGTTGTGCTGATTGTTGACATGTGCAGGAGGCGGCTGCTGGCGCTTGTTGTCAGGGTCCAGAGCCATGAGTCTGTCCACATTGAGGGGGTTCCCGCTCCCTGCCCGCAGCTGCTGCACCCCCACTCCCGGTCTCATAATTTGCACGTCGGGATAGTCGATCTGAAAGAGAGCGGCAACTGTAATCAAGAGTGCGCACAACATAACACAAAAAACAAATGTTCAAGTAACTGAGGAGGCAACATGAAAACCTGAAGATTAAGCAACATCATAAGAACAGAGAGGCTCAGAACAATGAAATACATATAATAGTTTCAGATCTTGAGATGGAATACGATACCTACGAAGCCTTTATCCTACCGGAATAAAATATATATCAGTGACATCAGACAACAGCTCTGAGCGGATGAAACACGAATATACACAAGCTCACATTGTTATTAGAACACAACACAAATATTAGAACACAAATGGAAGCAGAAAAGATATATACTATGCGTCAAACTATTAGGCAGATTTGTATTTTATACGGAAAGTGCCGAGTCAAGAGTTTTTATAGATAAAAATGTGATTCAAAATCAAATGAGAAGATCATCATTGTCTGAGAACTTCGAAAAACGTAAACGACACACGAACTATCAAAGATCCTCTGCTCAGATCAACGAACAGTGATGACGCAAGTGGAGTTTTCTGCTGTCCGTGTGTAGACTGACATCAGGACTTTGAGGTTTATTTCCATAAATACCATGTGACAATACCGTATAACGACCTAAAACTGAGAACAAGGGTCAGATTAGTAGAGAAATATTTAACTGTGGTAGGTATGATATTTCGATATGTACTAGGTGTCGCCTCCTGAAGCAGGTAGGCAAGAATGCAAAAGCTAGAGCTAGGCTTCCTTTAAAGGTCGTTCATCAGCAAAATAGTCAAATGGGGAGAAGACTACAGGAAAAAAAAAATTCTCAAAGTCTTCTTAACTGATGAATGCTAGCTACCTTAGATGGACTACAAACGCAGAGTAAAGGATGGGTTGCAACAAGCAGATGCTGTTCTCATCGTTTGAGACGCCAACAAGGGGAAGGCAGAGTCATGATTTGAGCTATCATAATTGGAGACATGTTGGTCCGTCCTTGGAAAGTTCCGCACGAAATTAAGATGACCTCTAATGCCTATGTTGCTTTTTTGGGAATATATTTTAAGTCAGGGTTAAAGAAGCCGAAAGTACCACTGAAACGAATGCTGATATTCATGCAAGGTTAGGTACGCACTTCCCAATACTGCTGGAAGATTACTACAGCAATAAAGATTCTCCGGAGACCTTTCATGAAGTGGCTAGCGTGATCATCGGATATAACTCCGAGTGTATGTCTACAGTCAAGTTTTTATTTTTTTATTTTTTTTTCTTTTTAAGCTGCGACTGCTTACAGGTCATAAGTAGACGATTTGACAGAGAATACACCTATTTTCACGCTTTGTATGTATAATACGGGTCTGAGATAGTATTCAAGAACAATGCTTTTATTCTCTGTAAATTCAAAAGGTTCTAGCTACATTCAGCTCTCTCAAAGCATTACAATCATCGCACGAGATCATCAAAGCTTCGCACGGCTGGAGCTATCTTTAAAAAAGCTGATAGCCTGTCTACGATTGGACGATTTTTCCGCGTAAGTACAAAGAAATAATGCCTGCCGATCTTCATTTGTTTATGAGCTGGCCCACTAACAAAAACTTGAGAAATGAGAGAGCTACAGTATAGTAACGGAAATAAGCGAAAAAAATAAAGTTATAGAGAACCCTGAGCGTTCAACAACAGACGTTTATTGATATATTGTCACCAGGTAGACATTAGTTTTCACTGTATATGTACCACATGCTGTTGAAAAAAGCAATAAGTCATTATCGGGGCTATCAATGTGTTTCGTATTTGAAAATGTTAGGTGAGGAGCTTTGAGCTTTAGGGTAGAAGGAAAACGATATAGTAGATGAAGAGCGTTAGATTAAAAGAGGAGCCTTAGATTAGAGAGAAGTGTTAGGTTAGGTGGGGAACGTTAGGATAGGTGAGCAGGGTTATAGTAGATCAGGAACGTTAGGTTAGAAGTGGCAGCGCCAGGAAATTTGCATGGGGGAGGGGAGGGCTGGAGTAAACTGTGGACGAGCATCACAAAATATTCATATATGTAAGTTCATGGCAGCTATATTCGGGGATAACAGGGGCTTTGCTCATGATTGGGGGCACTCAAGCCCCCATGCCCCCTTGGTGCCGCCACTGTAGGTTAGGTGAGAAGCATTATAATTAAATGAGCGTTTGGTTAGGTTAGATGAGGTGTGTTAGGTTAGGTGAGAAGAGTTAAGTTGGATGATGAGCGTAAGGTTGCTTTAGATGGAATGCGTAAGGCAAGCACGGAAGTGTTGGGTTGGATGAGGTGCGTTAGGATACACAAGAAGCGTTAGGTTAAATGAGAATCGCACGGTTAGATCAGGTTAGGATGATTGAGCAGCATTACGCTAGATAAGGGGCTTTAGGTTTGATGAGGGGTTTAGGTTATATGAGGTGCATTGAATCAGCTTAGAAGCGTTATGTTACAAGAGAAGTGTCAGGTTAGAAGATGTGAGTCAGATTACATGAGAAACATTAGTTTAGATGAAGTTCATAAGGTTACCTACATGAAAAACGTCACGAGTATGAGGTGGGTTAGGGTAGTCGAGGTGCGTTAGTTTAGATATGAGTTAGTTCAAAATTAAACCATGTTGCAGTAGATGGCCTAAATGCATGGGAACCCTGATCGTTATATCGAATGTACTTGTTGCTCAGCCAACGTTGAAATCCAAACAATGAAGATATTTACAGCTTCTCTTGGCGCTCTCACAGAGTCTGGTTGCATATTCCAATTATTTTCTCCATACGTCGAAACTATACTAGCTAGTTCTCAGTTCACGACGTACAAGTTGAGTAGCTAACCAACGAAACACAGACGTTTCAAAATGCAATAGAGGCAGCCACTCCTTTTTCAGCTTGCTTTCCTCCTTTGACGAAGCGTCTACCAGCTTGAGCGCATAAATTTCGATGTGCTGAACTTGAATCATGGCGTGGCCTATGCAGGATACGCGGCGGGGAACTTAATTAACTTCAGAGATGCTTCACAACTTGGCTAAAATAAGCAATTTTCGCATGTCATCTACGGGAAGGAAGAAGGGAAGATTGATATGCTGCTCAGATCAATTGCAACACAGAGCCCTCATTTCATTTGACCATATGAATTGGCCGTTGTAGCGCATCTTTCAGGAGCATATTAAAGAGGAAAGTATGAGCAATGAAGCAGGGTCTTTGCAAATTCTTCGCAGTCATGTCCGACAGCGGGGCACTCTATAGTCTATTGTTACGAAACAATAGCGCTGCCTAATAAATTAGCACGCAGTGAGCACAATGAATTTCTCTTTCTTTTTTTTTTCAACAAAACAGAAAAACTGCGTCTGTACGCCAAAGAAATTCGTAGCCCGAAAACAACTTAGTGTAAAACAGGGCAAATAACATAGTGAAGCTGTGGCAGGGAAAGAAAGTGATTAGACAGGAGGTACGGAAGGTTAGGAAGTATTAAAATATAGCCAAATTGTCACGCCTAACAATCCATTTCATACGACAGAGCAGGTTGAGGCATGAGGAGGTCAAGTCATAAACTGGCGCAACGACCTGACCTGCCCCGATGCAGTGCGCCACACCCTCGGAGGGCGGTCTGCTCGTCACCATGGACGCAATACAGCGGTGCAGCTTGGGACAACAAATTCCACAGACTTGTTGTACAAGAATTCAATGAGGAAGGTTTCCCGCCGAATCCAATAGCGGCAAGAAACATGGGCGATCCTACAAAACAATTGTACAATAATTACTGTAGATTCGCCTGAATGTTAAAGAGTAAACTGATGAGGTGCGTAGGTGAAGTCGAGTTACGTCAAACCAATGTTTCTACGATATAATATCAACATCTTTTTCAGCTGATAAAAATGTACACAAACAAGTGAATGTCGTTCGCACCAAAGTTGTTAGCTAGGCAGCACAAAGCACCACAGATGTCTAGCCAGCCCTCGTACTATACTCTATTTTATTTCTTGTAGCAGCACGCATGCATGCTGTGAAGGCTTCCAGACAAGTCAGTGTTGTAAGTCAATAATAGAAGTTGTGACTTCTGCTGCACCGAGAATATGCAGAGATCGGGCCAACAATTCAATAAAAGAGGCGCTCAACAGAGATAAAACTAATGAGACATGCGTATTACAGAAGTAGCTCGTGATATTGTCGCGCTCACTACGGAGCCGCAGGGCAGGTACGGTACGGAGGAAATCAACAACGTGCTTCACAGCCACAAGCTAAAGTTGTGAGTAGGTAGTTTAAATGTCTTTAAATGTGCAACCAACGATTCAAAGAAGAAAGGACACACAGCATGTCAAGAAAAATGTGATACCCATTAACCGAAATAACAATGGGGCCGGTCGGGGAAGGCGGAGGGATGGGAAGAAGTTGCAACACGAGTCTCTCGTTTCTGACATAATAGCTCTGACAGTCGGTAGTTGACTGAAATTGTGCATTCATTCCTCTAGGACCAGTGGGCATCTACCAGCAGCACGAACAAGTGCACGTAAATTTCCCAGCTGGGGGTGCGGTCAAGCTGCCTTTTACTTTACCATAGAGTAGTAATTTTACTAGCGCTTCAGTGGCACACTGCCTATATCGCGCCAAGCTATTCCTGTGTTTAGCCACAGGCTCGTGCGCCGCTAGGGCGCAGAATATGTCTCATTTTATATTAAAAAGTAGTTGTATGGAAAAATTTAGTATTAATTTTACATAAAGTATCTATATGTAATTCACAGAAAAGGGCAGAGCCGTAGTTACAATAGCATTTGTCGTAATAGGTTCATCACAGTTTGTGATATAGGTCACGTCCGATCAGAAAGGTCTCAAGGGCATTTCTGTTGAATTGGCCGCGAGGTCCTTCAGAAAGCATTTCTCGGAGGATGGAGTCAGCATCCAGACCATAAAGGTCCGGATAGCAGTCCCTCCGCTCGTTGGAGAAGGTGGGAAACTCGGCCATCAGATGCAAGACAGTGAGAGGTACGAGGCAGTCGTCGCAATAGGACTGCGGACACCTCATCCGCAGATAGTCGTGAGTAAGACTCGTGTGCCCAATACGCAAGCGGCACAATACGGCATCCATTCGGCGTTCGTCGCTATTTGACGAGTGCCACTGTCGGACAGTTTCCCTGATTATTCGTAATTTATCATTTCTCTGCGCCAGCCACTGGGACTGCCATAATTCACGCAGTTTTCGCTTCTTTACCATAGACCACACCATACATGAGTATGGTGTGGTCATTGCTATAACCTATGCATAACAGGGTGGATCAACAGCATGATGCCTGCGAGCAGGTTCGAAGTCAAGGAATAAGTCTCATAGGTGCGTAACGTGCGCCGTGTTAGTTCAGATAATCATTGGCAGAACGACACTTTTTGTGCATTTCGTTATGCTGTTGGATCAAAGCTGTGTGTCGGAAAGTATAACTACATATTCGATATATTCACAAAGAAAAAAATAACGGCACTATCAGCCACGTCTAGAAATTTTAAGCAATTTCAGTGCAATTTTTGCTAACTTGGGTAACCTGCTTTGCGTGTCATCGAATCGATTATGATAGTATTTACTGCTCAATCCAAGCTGAATAATAGCTAGCTATACCTATATATACAAGAGAGAAACAGTATTTACCCTATACTCGATCGCTTTCAGGAGCGGTGAAGATCTTGAAAGGAGAGCCTTTCCACTTCAAGCACAAGCACTTATATAGATATATGGCCGGCTGAAATAAGTAAATCAACTAAAATGAAAATTAACTCCAACAACCACCACCACAGACCATAAAAAAACCTTCGTGAACTTATTAGCTACCAGACGTAAGTAGCCAATAAGTGAGCGTTTGCAAATGAACGAAGAGCTAAATCTCTGTGCGCAGCAGCTGTCTTGGGTGCAACAACAGAGCACAAGCCTCACAACGCAGCCATCAAAGTTCATCTCAACTTACAACTGCAAGAGCAGCCGCAGGTGCAGAGGAGGTGCGGCTTATAAAGAGTCCACCAAACTTCAGACATAACTGCGAGCCGCTGCAAGCGCTTAGCTTCAAAACATTTAACAAAGGCACAACTTGTGAGCAGGCATCTATAAAAATTTCGCCTGTTCCGCAAACTTGACAAGGAGTAGCTATAAATTATTTTGCAGCCACGTGAAACTAAGGTCAAAGTTATCACGCTTAACACCTTGAAAATCTAGCAATGTTTGTAAAACGCGCCAAATACAAATTTGCGTTCACA
Source organism: Parhyale hawaiensis (assembly GCA_001587735.2). Taxonomy (NCBI): domain Eukaryota; kingdom Metazoa; phylum Arthropoda; class Malacostraca; order Amphipoda; family Hyalidae; genus Parhyale; species Parhyale hawaiensis. Next base: position 32,886,227 of record LQNS02278091.1, on the reverse strand, counting down.
GTCTCTGTTTCAATTCTATTGCTGAAGTAACTTAAAATCTTGTAATGACTTAATTTGTGAGCCGCCGCTTGGACGTTGCCATCAACAATTTTAGGAAGAGAATAAGAGGAAGGTTATCGCAGCATATAAAAGTAGCTAAAGCGCGATTTGGCAAACGGCTGTTTCTCCTGCTCTCTCTACTGTGGCAAATTATAATAGAAAAATGATTTACTTCAATAAAAACCAATAAAAATATTTTTTCTGAAGTCACGGTGACTTAGCAGCGCGTCTGTAGGTTATGAAGTAAGGAAGCGACGCGACACACGGTAGTAGATCGCCGCTGCAAATGGCAGCTTGCGTATATGATGAAAATCTCGCAAGGTAACGGTAATCCAACCAAAAAATGACACGTACCCAATGACCCCACGCTTTAGGCCGTACTGTCGGAAAACCCGAACTAATTTCGGGTAAGTTGGAAAAGAACCCAGCATAACTTCGGGTAGGTTAGGTGAGGGCAGGTCTGGTTTTCCTAGCGACCTATTTTTACAATTTCGGGTGTGTCAGTTTTGGGCTCTTAGGTAAGACTTGGTTAGGTTAGATAGAGTAACCGCTGCTGCAGCAGCGCTGTGGCATTCAGATCACAGAAATAAAAAAAAAAGAACACAAAAAAGCAAAGAACACAACTGCGAGTTAAGTGGAGATTGGGCTGCAAATAATTACTGCAGCAGAGGCAGCAGCTAGAAGCACGAGCAGGAAGCGCTGTGACAGCCGCGCTTCGCAGTCCCCCGACAGGACAATAACCAATTCATGCAGGCACCAGGGAGCGTAACACGAGCGACCGTTCGGTTCTGATGAATCCCTCCAGTCAACTTTGACAGGTCAACATAACTTTAAACTTGGAGAGGATAATAAATGCACAGCGTTCGTTCCGCACTAATTGCAGCGGGAGGAAACAAAAGGGAAATAGGTACAACTTTGGTGTAATTAGTCTTAAGTCTGCGCCATGCTTATCTACGACACGGGAGAGGGTGTAGGATGGCTGTTCACTTCACTGCTTCGTGCGGCGTCCGGCAACACAAATTTTTTACTGAGGACATCATGTATGATATTATTTCTTGCACAATATCTTGCGCATTTAACGAAGGTTAACTCTACGGTTTGTAAATCAACCGCATTAGCAAGGCAATTATTGACTGCCTATAAGAATGCCAAACGACATAAAATATTCACTCCGTTTCGTTGCACGAAAGAAGAAACTCTGTCACTTCATTTTGGTAGAAGTATGATGAAGAGAGAAATTATGAGGGAATAAATAAAGGACTGCGTCACAGAACAACCACTATTCCATTTGCAGAGAACTGGACACTAAGAGTACTGTGAAGATAGCACGCTTCGTGCCACTTCATATTATCGCTTTCGGTCGCGGGCGAGCAGCCAGGAATTGTACTAGTCCATTAAAAAATTTCCTGCGTTTGTGAACTTTAGCACTGCTACTATTACGCTAGGTACTAGCGTACTAAAGGTAAGGTTAACTTGACCGTGCCCCCCAACTGGGAAATCCACACGCATTGGTTTGTGCTGCAGATATAGGCCTACAGGCCCCAGAAGAGTATACGGCTGCAGTCGACCAAAGATCGTCTAGGGCTATGGCGCCGGTGGCGGAAGGCTCCATGTGACAATCTAAGCCCCCCCCCCCGACCTTCCCCATTGCTGGCAAAGGTCAGTAAACCCCAGTGTTGGCATTAAAAAACCCACCCAAAAACCCAAAAAACGCCTAAAAAACCCAGCCGGTGTTTTTTTTTAAAGAAACATTTTTTGAGCAAATAAAAGCTGGGTAGCAGTGAAGAACAGTTTAAACATACTCAACACTACACTACTTAATCATATGTGGCACTAAACTTTCTTGTACACTTCAAAAATATGTTCAGATGCCCTTTGTAAAATGTACTGGTGGGCCAAATTATCTCAAAAATTCCAAACAAAAAACTGATAACTTCAATGTTCAAACTAATTAAAGAAATGTATTTATTAGTTAGAATTAGAACCATAGCTGTCAAAGCATATTATTCGTGGACAGCCTGACTGAATCATTAGTAACGTAGATAATTCTCATGGTATATTAGTACAAGTTTGTCATCTGAAACTTAGACAAATGCAATTGTTGTAGAAGTCCGAATTAGGCTACACAGATTGATGTGTTAGTGGGTCTTGCAGTAGGGAACACAATGCTTACATCTGTGTTAAGTTTTTGATAGGCAGTAATAACTGAAGTCCCAATGTTAATTATAAAGTGTTTTAGTGTTGTGTATCTAAAGTTCCAAGTTAGCTCAAGGAATCCTTGAGAAAATACCAGATTTCATGTGGACAGGCAAGTCTTGGGGAGTTTATATCCTAAACAACATAGTAGCTACCGGTAAGAATTTCCTTGGCTCTTTCTTACTCATAATTCTTTACTGCACACAACCATCAAGAGTTTTTTGTACAATAATTTTATTGGTTAGCAAAGTAGTTCAGGATTACATTTCTTTCGACAGTCGACTTGAACTACATGCTGCTCTTGCTATTTATTATTAAATTCCTGGTCTTATCACCATACCTTCGTCGTATGACGTTATCCAAGCATTAAGACTCAGTTTAGAACGTCGCATCAGCATACCAATGTTTTTATCTAAGCAGTCCGACCGGAAAGTGGATAGGGCCCTCCAGAATACAGTATAGCTATATACCCCTGAGGGCAGTGCTGCTCATGTCAACTTTGCCTATGGCTTTCTTGAGCTCGCTTGTCAAGAGTCTACATGGCGTAATTTATTGGTTAGCAAAAGTAGTTCATCATTATATTTTTTTGTAACAGAAGACGAAGTACTGCTCATTTTAACATCATCTAAGGGAGCAGGTTGTGTTTTTTGATTTTCTTGAGCTCGCTGGTAAGGAGTCTAAATGACATAGTTAATGTTTCACCCGACTCTTTTGATAGCATTGCCGCAAACATGACTTGGCTTGCCAAGCGTTGCACTGCCCAAAAAATGTTTTTTCCACCATAGCAAACACTAATTCCATAGATTCAGTAGTTTTTTATTTCTCAGCAAGTTAGGTTCATGTGAAGTACATTTAAAATGCCTGGTCAGTGAGACTAGTCTCAAGAACGTGAAGCGTTTTGCCATTCACTCTCGTGAGCAGCAGGCTTAAGCTGCTTCAGTGTAATTTTTTGTGGGAAAAATCGATTTTGTGGCAGTTTTGGCTGCCTAAGAATGAGATGACTTTAGGAAAGGCTGTATAGACAGCTACAATGAATAAATTTTTGAAGCAGTTTTTGGCTGCCCAATAGCTAGCTAATGAAATGACTGCATGAAAGGCTGTCTTTGCAATCACTTTTTAATATTATTGTTACCACATAATTAGGTAGCTACTTAAATCTTTACAAACTAAACTTATAATGGTATAGTGTTGAAGATGAACTGCAAGTATTCCCTCTAAATATTGTGGATGATTAATTAGGCTTGGAAGTGCTGAAAGTGTCAACCATTATGCGGTGAAGGAAGGTATTACACAAGATAAGGTAGCAGTAATTTTAAGAGTAGAGTGAACAAGAATGCTTTGTAGGAAGAATCTTTACGTAGTTGGGAGGTTGAAAGTTTTAAGTCAGCAGTTATGGCATTTTTTACATCTAGGTCAACCTACATGACTACCTAGAAGATATTGTGGTGATAGTTCAATTCCTTGTAGGAATTATTGGGTAGAAAGTCATGCATATAATTATACACTTATGCAAACAAACATAGCTACACTTAAGACCACAACATTATCCCCTCTCTCACTTCACTCACTGGTGACAATCACCTATCTCATTTTGTATGTGGGTGATAAATACTGTAGTCTAATTTGATTCCTTGACACGAAAAACACTTGCACTTCTTTGGTTTTCAAAATATTTACTGTACTGTATATAGATTAGAGTAGTGCCTACTTATTAAAATGTAAAGTAAATTTAGTTTGTTACTGAAATGAAACTTGCTGTGAGGCACTAGTAAAAAGCAATAACTATGAAGGCTGAAATATAATAGCAACAGCTATCTGGAGAGCTGCAGGATAGGCTATTTGCTACCTACTATGCTTGTCAAGTCAGTGAGGCAGCCTAATTAGCAAAGATATGATTTGCAGACTCACAAATATTGATATGTTGCTCATATTGACTCGCCACAGAATTTACTGAAATTTTAATATGTATTACCTTTTGTTATTTTTACAAAGTGCTCATATTGGCTACATCTATTAACTCCCTAGGTTTAAACCTGACAACTTCAACTAACACCCTTTACAGTATATGCCAAATGGCTTCCAATGTCTGTATTTTTCTGAAATTTTCGCAAGAGCTTTAGCTCCCGGCAAAATATTTGAACTTGTTATTAATTTTCTGCACTTCGTTTGTGTTTTGCATCAGGCTAGACAAAGAAATATGAAAAAAACTGGTCAATATGAATGATGAACTATACACTAATATTTATTAGTCAGTCATCAACTGTCTCCCCATTTCAGATAGCCTACTAATATTTTATATCATAAATTGTTACCAGTACTTGATTATCAATGAGTTGTTTCAAAACAGTTGAATCGGTGCAGAACAACGAAAAAGCATTATTTTTATCGTTGGAAACGTTTCCTCCATAAAACACAAAACGCAATAAAATTCAAGAAAGCCTAAAAAAATCAATAAAACCCAAATGACTCACTACCCACTGTTTTTTTTTTTTTAACTCTGGGTTTTTTCCAACCCTGGTAAACCCACAGCAGACTATTTTCCAGCTCAATTGAAAGTTTGAGTAGCAGGTCGGGTTTTTTTTTAGCTAGTCGACATTTTCGTATACGCATAGAATTACCTAAAACGTCACTCGATGCTTTCAGCGAGCCCTGCACAGGAACAACACTGATGAAACACAAGATTGAACACGAGATTACGTACTTGGAAGCTGGTTATGGCAGACAAACACGCTCTTCAGATTTGGAATCACAACGCACAATAAATAAAGTTGTAAATTACAAGAATTCTAGAAAAAAATGTTCGTTGACTGGTGTTGTACATGGAATCCTGTCTGAGTGCGACCGATTTTACCATTGCATCAATATTCCATCTTCTGATGCCATCAGTATCTAAACTTCAAGAAAATTATAATAAAAAAACACTTTCCCAATGAAGCAAAAATGTGTTTGGAGCTATGGTATGTATGCAGAAACAAATTCGAGAAGTAACCAAACCATGCAAGCGAAGGTAGAACTCGTATCTTAGCGTTCATCACCGAGTTGCTACACAAATCTTATCGAACCAAAAAATTAAGCATCAGGACAGGCTTGCAACACAAAGAGTTTACGTATTTTAACACTCATTGCGAGAATTTTATGGACATAGGACGCGCTCATCGACTATCAATACAAGGTGGCCTAAATAGGTATCTACATTGAACGGTATAATGAACATTGAACACCGCCGATCGTGTGTTTATATATTTATATGCTTACCTATACCTATGTAACTGAATCTCTCGTGTCACGCTCTAACGAAATAGGTGAAAAATAGGCCAGGTTGTAAATTTTGTGATTATGTTGCGTTTCCATGGACATTAGACCAGGTTGCAAAAGATAAGACCAGATTACAAAATTAGATCAGGTTGAAAAAGATGGCCAAGGTGGGAATAATTATCCGAATTATTGAATGCAGTTCTTGCTCGGCCATCGTTGAAATCGAAAAAACAAATATAGTAGCAACTTCTCTTAACGCTGCCATGGAGTTTGATTTCTCTTACTTTCTTCATAGATTAAAACTGTATTTGCTCTTAGTTCTTGCTTATCGCTTCAGTAGAAGATCAACGAAACACCGGAGAATCGATTTATCACGGTACAGTAGCACAGCAATAATTTTTTCCAGCTTGCTTTCTTCTTTTGACAAAACAGTTATCGCTGGAGTGTTCAAATTTCGATGTACTGCAAGTTTATCATGCCGGAGGTAGGAAGCGCAGCGGGGAATTTAATTAATTCAATTATACTTCACTGCTTCATGATATAAACTGATTTTACCATCTAAGGGAAGGAAAGTGCGCGCTCCTCAGATGAATTGAAACAGAGAGCACTCATCTCTCATGACAATTTGAGCTGGTCGATGTAGCGTATCCTTCATACGCATATTAGTAGCGCAAGTATGATCAATGAAAAAGGATCATCACAAATTCCTCGCTGTCATTTTTGGCAGCGCGGGCACTGGAATATTAAATAGAGAAGCACACGGTGGCGAGCAGTGACCACGCTAGTGGAAAAATTCATAACAAAATCCACTGGGTTGAGTAGGATTGGTGACGAAAAACAACAATTGACGAAAGAAACGGAGAAAGTAAGGGGTTACTTGCACCAAGCGAGAGACTGTGCCGCGAAGTTAGCCTCAACAAAAGAGAAAAACTAAAGAATGAGCCACACCGTAAGAGGAAAAAGTCACACAGAGAGCCATACCATACGCAAGTGCCACAAATGAGGCACAGTAAATGATCCCAGAGTCATAGGGAAGGAGCAACTTGCAGCACACTGCAGAGGGAGACAGCCAGACGCTGCAGCACCCCGCCCAGGCCAGCGCTGCCTCAGCACAATCGATCTCTGAGTAGCGACAGCAGCAGAAGCAGCCGAGTCTCGTTTCAATAGGCGTATAAAAAGCAAGCACTAATGCACCCTGTAACAGTGCCGGCCCACACTGGGACTGACATCCTCTGGTACAGGGAGAGACAAGAGGTCAGCTCGAGCTGTGTGGTAGCGGCCCATTCCCAGCTCTGTGGGGCCGGTACGGAGCAACTTCTCTAATACTAGAGAATGCGAGATCCTTCAATGCACTCTTGTTTGTGACTGTGAGAATAAAGACGCAATGGGCAATGCTGGGAGTTAGCCAATGCACATATGGCTTTCGGTTAAAACTAAGCTATTCGAATGAGAGACTGATGTCTGCGAGGATAGTGCTGTGTCTAGTTATTATATGAAAGTCCACTGATATTCATACTAATCTGGGCACCACAGGCTTTTCACATAGATGGTGCTTCATTAATTTTGGATGTGTTATGTTGTACAAAAATGATAACCTCCTTATGATATGCGGTGACTTCAATATTCGCAAGATCGATTGGTAAAGTTCTGGAGTCCCTTTTGCTAGCTCTTGTATGCACAGTGCGGATTCCCACAACACAAAATCTATACACTGAACAGGAATCATTATTACATCCTTGCTCTACCACCGCACCCCCGTCATACGGCACGATCCTAACAGTGAGACTCACTTTATTATGTCGCATTAGGATACGAATGTTCTATCTCGGCATTCCTGGCGGAAAGTCTCAGTCGGCCGAGTCCGCCACTACTAGCGGGAAATGACTCAAAACATCAGCTCTATATACACGGCTCGGCAGAACGAATTTGCTCGGCCATGCGCCACAGAGCAAGAGACGAAAAACGAAAAGCAAAGGGACTGAAGTAAAAAAAACACTGGTGCGGAAGGTCCCTTTCGTGGCCTCCTCACGGGGGCAGATAGGAGTCCCATAGGAAGAGCCGCTTACCGCCATTCGGCGGTCCACGTCGCGGAACAGAAAGGGAAGTCACCTACGTACGTCACCTAACAAACTAACCTTCTCAGCAGGAATTGCGATCAGCTGCAACATCTGAGGTGAAGGCACTCGAGACAGCCCATATGTTCGAGAGGTCCATATAGCCTATACCTATTCTCACAGGGACAGAACCTGCCAGAATATGACCCTGAGGGAGTGCAAGAATCAACAGAATTCTCAAGCATCAGCCACATGACATCGGAGGGTCACCCCATAGAACACATTGATGTTATTGGAACGTGTTACATGCCTCACCACCATCACGCGGCGTATCACAACATGAAAGTTACGTGAGTACTAATGCGTACAAATGATCTCAGCACGTTGGCCGGCTATCGTACGAAAAATAAACGGCCGAGGAGACACTATAACATAACAGTAAAACGAAGCGAAAGTGAGTTGAACACGATAGTGCAGTGTAGACGCATGAGAGCGAGACCATGGGAAGGGGCTCAGAGCAGGGACTACAGTAACGCAACACGATACGCGGGACACTATAAAGCGCCTCTGCAACACCTGATACGCTCGGGACATCGCCATTTCTGTAGCTCTCATCGAAAAATTATCTGCGTTGCATCACAGTATGCAACAGGCCGTGCACTCCGAGGCAGGCCATGAATATGGATGTACGGGCAACGGATACGCACAGATCATGGAAGAGGAAAATCCGATAATTTCTCTTGTTGATGGCACCAAAGTGCGTTGACCAGCGGCAATTTGGCAGTGTTGATAGATGGGAACTAATGAAGCGTCGTACACGCAGGATCTGCTGCGAAGAATAGACGCAATTGCACATCCAAACTCACTTCAAATCAAAAGTCCGCAATGAAGTGCACAGAGAAACTTGCGGCACTGCAGTGCATTCCAAACAAGATAGATATAAAATATGTACAAGAAGACATTCCAGTGCCTCTTGTGGCAGTTTCCATTGCCAAGAGACAATCACGATCATCGGCCATGAATTTAAGAAATACCGGGCTCTACAAAAGTCCTATTACTCTTTACTTTTTAGTAAATACGATGTTACTGTTAGAAAATAAACCACATTGTCGTACATGAATTTAATCCTAAACTATAACTGATACTGTGTATATTACAGAAATAGCCTAAACTGTCAGTAGAGAGCTATGGAAACCAAAAGAATTGAAGTAGCAGCACTCCTTCGCGCGGGTCATGGAAAATCAGACATTGCGAATAGACTTAACGACAGCAGAATGACTGTTCATCGAGTTGCCAAACGTCTTGAGAACTCTGAACCACTCCAGGATCGCCCTCCATCGGGAAGAAAACAGGCAATCAAGCGTGAAACAGTCAGAAAGGCCTTCGAAAATGACCCGACAATGAAAACGACCCGAACATGAAAATGACCAAATTTGCCCAATAGAAGATTTCGCTGTCCACTGTGCCCAAAGTTGTCAATAACGGGGGAGGGAAGAGCCTATGGGATCTTAAGAAACCTCTCTTATGTGATTTGACGCTCCAAATGCGTTTAGACGAATGCACGCGCCTTTTGAATGATCTGAAGAACTAAGGAGACCGAACCATCATTCTTTCTGACGAGAAGACGTTTACGGTTGATCCAGTCTTCAACAAGCAGAACGACCGTATCGTAACAACCTTCGGGAAAGACGTTTCAGACATCCGTCACGTGTCAACGACTTAGCATCCACCGTCTGTGATGATGGGCGTCAGCATCGAAAATAGAAAAGATGCTCCAGTGTGGTTTGATGAGGGTTATCGGCTGAATTCCCAGGATTACAAAGACATTTTAGCTGAAAAAGTACTCCCATGGATTAGAAAAATTACAAAAAATGGCAACTACGTATCTCAGCAGGACGGGGCTCCTGCACACACTTCGAAGTTGGAGGCCAATATGTCCTTCTGGCGTCAAGATTTTTGGCCCCCTCAGTCGCCTGACCTTAATCTTCTCGATTAGGATAAAATCCCCAGTGGGGACACAGGGACCAATGGGACGCACTAGCTAAAAAACACTACCTGGTCAAAATTGAGCATGCCAATGTTGCGTACAAATCGTGCAAATTGTGTATGGATGTTCAAACTTTAATTTGTGCTATTTGTATGCAATATTGGCATGCAGAATTTTGCCCAGGGAGTTTTTTTTTAGCTAGTGCGTCCCCATTGGTCAGTGCATCCCCATAGGTACGGTATTTGGACGCATGTCGAAAGGAAAGCCTGCCAAGTTCGCCACAGCAACACAGATGATTTGAAGGCCTCTGTGAACCGTGTATGGGCATCAATGAGGAAGGACTAGGCACGTTCGGAAAGTTTGAAAGGGCTTTCGCCCGCGACTGGAACCCGTTATTGCTGCGAAAGGTGGCCATATTGAATATGTGACTTTCATCCATAATAAATATAGGTATGTTAAACAATTATGGATTTCATATACCTGAAATTTCAGTTTTATAGGTGTTTGAACTATAAAAGACAAAGTGTAACAGGACTTTTGCAAGCCCGGTAGAAGTTCCGTGTCATTTTCAGAAATTTGACCTCATGCACTGCTGTCAAATAAACGAATTTTATAGTAAAAATGAATTATGTATGTAATACTATACAATTGAAATGAAGTCGACATGAACTAATATAAAAGTTTGACGTTTCGGAAGCATCCTTCCATTTTCAAAAATCTAATAAAACCTTCTAAGGATATATACCTAACAACAATTTTTTTTTTTATTTAAGAAGACCTAAAACGTGATGG
>LQNS02278091.1:32851331-32871505 GCA_001587735.2 Parhyale hawaiensis | reverse complement strand
ACCTGCCTCGACTCCTCGTCGGCGAGCTCATTGCCCGCGACGTCAACATGACCAGGCACCCAACATATACACACTGACTTTCCGTCCTCTTGTAGTTGTTGTATCTTATTTACTATTCGGGTGTACCTTATTAGGTAGCTACCTGAAAATCACACTGAGCTTGAGAGCAAGTAGGCCAGCAAGTTTCCCATACTATAAAGGGAAAATGCCGACATGGTCCAATCCGTCACAAAAACGAAAGTCTATCAAGAGCGCTCGCACAGTGCTGGATATGAACGCAAAAGAAATCAACCCGGACCTAGGGTGACATCCCAATGGTAATAGCAGCACGCCCCTACTCTGCTTCTAACGAAGTGAGGTGAAAGAAGCTCCGCCGTAGAACAGGGATAGACAACCATACCGCCACCGGGGCTCACGAAGGGCGGCAGAGAAAGCTCAGAACCGAGGATTGAACTATTTAATTCGCTCCACCAATGATATGGATTATTTATCCTCAGAAGACTCCTGGGACCGTTGTCATTGGTGAAGCTGGGCTATCTCATGCACACGCTTGGCCTCGGCTCTACGCACCAAAAGCAAGTCTACCACAACGCACGGTCACGATAGCACCACCAAGCCTGAAAAGCTGCTTGCTAAACCAACCATGAAACTATGGTTTGTCTCGTGATCACACAAGAATGGCTCGCGTTGGGATAAACCTCTCCAAGGCCAATAGTCAAAAATTGTTGAGTTCGGAAATAGGGTCGTCACCGCACAAAATGCAACGCCTTGGAAACGGATTACGGTAGCAGCAACAGCATCTCAATTAGCTCCACCCTTGACCTTACAACTGGCAACTTGACTTGATAATTATGAAAAAAATGTTAATATTGAACCTCTTTTTGCACAAAGTTTTTACCACAGAAAATGGTTTACATTTGATGTGCAGATAGGCTGAGGAGTAAAGCAAAAGGTTGATAATGATAATAAGAGGTTGACCGCAGCATGCGAAACCTTTCCACTGTTCTTCTACAATATTCTGCATGTTATAACAGACCTCCACACTACACACGTCACAATGAGTGACCCAGCAGGCGCTGGGCACTAAAAGACACGCCACCACACCACACCAGTTACAAGTCACGTCTCGGAGCGCCGTCAATGAGCGATTGGGATACAAACGGCCGGTCGCACTACCGCTACACACCAACATCGGGCGCCGCTTAACAGAAGTTGCGACCTCATGACCTTTAATGCAGCACCGTCTTTCCCGAGGGTCGACCTAAAGCGGCGCTGTGACAACTGAGATGCGACCCCACGCTGCAGCATAAAGACGAGTGCGCAACAGATGAGACGATAAGGATAGCAGACGGATTTGGGGAGGCGACACTCCATTGATACGCATCAAACACGCGCATGTCCAAAAATACGGTAGTAGGTTGTGTGTACTACCGGTAGTGGCATGCGCACCAGATAAGGTGATATTCCTGGAGTTATAAATGCATATTAGGATGCAGGGCCGAACGCAACTTTAAAGCCGGTTGATACTAGTACCAACAATGCCAAGCGCTACTCAGAGCGGGCAATGCAGAAACAATTCCATCTATCAAAAGCACTCTGAAAGTGCATGCTCCATCCGAGCAAAGTAATTGTGACAAAAATTTCAAATTGGCCATGAAACCAGGATTTCCTGGTTTGACATTAATAATAACAGTTCCTGTACTATACTTGAAGATCGTCTGCAACTTTTTGAGTTATGTTCTGACAAATACAAAAACAAACATATAGGGCTAGTGAAACCCACAAACGGACCAACTAATCATCACCGAAATTTGGTCATCTATGCCTATTAATATTTCTAACACTTCCTTCAAACTTTATGAAGATTCGTTGAAAACTTTTTGGATCACGCTATTGAACAATATGAAATACAAACATAGAAACAAATAAGCAAAGGGACAGACAGATCATAACAAAAATATAGTCAGTTGTTCTCCGAAACAATCCCAACTATTCCTGCAAATTTCATGAAAATATGTTACCTAGAAAAAGCAGGCAGAAGTTGCCGGGCTGAAATAGAGAGGCTTGCACATCATGCTGCACCATCAAGTCAGCTACCAATCGGAGCGGACGCACGTCTGCAAGCCTCAGGTTTCATTGCGCTAATCTCTGCAACTGTACGCCCTTGTAGAGTTGAAGTAGCAGGCGTCATGGCGTCATCTACCATGACCATTTGTCATCTTCCTTTCCGAACTCTATAAAAGTATTGCTTCTTTGAATCTATACTTGTGTCTATGATTTCAAAATACAGAAGATGGAAAACCAGTATTGAGTCATCAATCAAGCTATTTTCCAGTTACTTAAAGAAAATCCTAGTTCGGGACAAATAATTCATCGACAGATCCTTCAAAAATGACACCGAATGCAAAATTCATCAGAATGAAAGCTCTAGTTTGCTTACTTGCTTCCGGGTTCTGTGATTAGGGAGTAGTCGTGTATGTCCTGGAGAGTATAAACATATGGCAGGAGTGATTATGGCGACGTTTACGACACGCGCAGCGGCAACTGCGCGTGTCGGGAGAAAAGATACTTTATGAATTTTTAATGGAAAAACCCGTTAAGCTAACCAGTGATCTGTAAAACATTATTCAATGAGCTCACAAGTGCTTATTTATAGATCAAATCGACGGCCATTCTTGATTCGAAGTGTGACCAACATCGCTGCAATGACAGAATCAAACGCAACCTTTCGACCCTCAACGATGCTTCACTTCTTTTAAAAATTTGAATTCCAATCAAGATATTTCGTTTGGCACATCTCGTAGCAGACACTGCTGACACTTTTAGTTATAATGTAGCTATTAAGATGCAAGGTAGGTATCTAAATTCATAACATTTGCATTAATCAAAAATAAGAAAAAATTTACTAAAGCTTTACGGAACGTTACCGGTACATGGAACTGTACAAGCGATAGCACATGTACAAGGAGAATCTTCTAATTTCCTACTTCTGCTGAGAACTTTTCCCAATTTGCCGTTCCCATTTGCGGGGTTACGTGCTAGGTTTACCAATGTTTTCTGGATATACTACACGTCCTTACCCTCTGCCTCTTTTGCGCTTGAAGAGGGTTGGTTAACTAAATTCTTGGCTACCTGATTATGGCGCTGTACAGAAGCCGCAGACACTTTCGGGTCATTGAATCATTTCATCATGCTTACCAACATGGTCATATGCAATCTCATGTAATTTCTCGACCGTTTAATACGTTGACTGGTAGACTGCCATTTCAAGAAAAGGTGCTTACGGTCGTCACCACATAAGAGGATATTTCATTTCTGACGGAAGACTGCAAGGAAATTGTTACCTGCTGAATCCATACGCCGAGGCAGTGGCTGTTTTTTCCGACTCGCCAGACTGGAGTGGACCCTGTGTAGGCAGTGCCGCCATCAAGGAGATCACGTGATCCCAGTCTCGCAAAGCAAAAGCACTGCGCTGGATGTCATAATAATATTAACCAGCAGCACTGCTGATCTTTGCTATCATTTTGATATTCTTAATTACAGGTTTTCTACCCACACGCACACTGCAATCTAAAAAGAGAAGGAAGGAGCATGTATATAGAGAGAGAAGCGTGGCAGTCATGCACGAAGATGTTACCACAGTAGACCAACACGTATGGCCCAAGCCAGTAGCAAGTAGGGAAACATGAGGAAGAACGGCACAAAACATGAGCTGACCTCGGTATAAAATATTGTTCTGAATATGGCGAGCCACACAACATCCGCTGTTTATTTCCTTTCATTAAAAATTCAACTCGTAAACCACCATGCGTCGCAATGCATTGTAACACAATAACAATGGCAATAAACTCATCCATTGGACACATACAATACGACAAGATTAGTTATATTTCAATTTTACCATCGTAGCCGCAACTCAAGCGATTCAGTAGTGAATTTCATTTTTATTATTACGTCATCAGTAGGAATATTTTATCTCGGCATTCCTGCCGGAAGAACTCAATTTGGCTCAGTGCGCTACTAATGGCGGGGGAAAAAAACGCAAAGAATAGTAAAAGACACTGGAGTGGACGGCTGCTTCTGTGGCCTCCCACACGAGAGAGACTAGAGGCGTCCCGCGTACTAGGTCGGCTATCTCGATCGACAGTCCACCTCACGGAACAGAAAGAGAAGAGTAGAGAACTTCCCTAACATTACAAAACTAACCTCGTCAGCAGGAACTACGGCAAGCTGCAACATCTGCGGAAAAGGCACTCGGGACCCTTGGGTGCGTGATGACCCAATATACTGTGGCAGGGATAGGGCCCGCCTCAATACACCCCTGAGGGCCAATATGACAAGATGCTTTGCAGCAAATTCAAAACCTTTATTGGTTAAACCAAGAGCTGCATCAGGTCAGCGCGTCACAGGCTACCTATATAGCTAGCTACATGTACTGCAAAGCCGTATCCTGAGCGGCAGTAGCAACCAATAATTAATACTGCAACAATTTTTGTAGTACTCAACAGGTCAGTTTGCAGAGTAATTTGCATTTTTTTTTTTGGTCACCAGGCGCTATTTCAAGATAAGAAAAGACAGAAATATATAGCGCGAGGGGACCAACGTGGAAACTCAAGTCGTCCGATCATAGCGCATAGGAGCACACAGTAGGTATATCGAGAAAGACAAGGGACAGACTAGAGACTCTTGCTAGCAGAACCAAAGTGGGAAGGAAAAGAATAATATCCTAAGAGCTTGCGTTACTAAGGCATAGGTGATGCAAGAACTTTCCCTGAGGCGTTACATGTACAAAGACAAGAATAGGTGCGTTGGACTGCTGGAAACACCACTACATTGTAATGAAACACAACCAACGTCGCACCGAATGCGCACATGAAATGAAGGAATGCAAACACGAACAAACGCAAACACTCCGCTTAGTAAGCACAGATACAATAGAAGAAAGCATGGCCGAACACGGAGCGACAGATATGTACCTACTATAGGAAAAGGCATAAAATCCCAGCGTCAACAACCGTATTTTTTTAAATCGTTCAATTTACCTCGCTAAGTCACATGCTCGATTTAATTTCGACCTGAATTGGCGCAGGTGTTCATGTCTGTCTCCTGATCACTGTTAATACAGAGATAATACAGAAGATCAGACGAGTGTCGTATAAAAAATAGAGTAACCTCTACAAGCCCGCGGGCGTGCCCACAAAAGATATAGCTAGGCTACACGAAGAAAGAAATAAATCATGAAACAAATCTTCACTTGCACAACAAATGTTCACAGATACCACCGTACTATGCGATGCCTAACTTCGCCCTGGTGCTAAAATCCTAATTAGTTAATAATTTGGCAAGTTCTAACTGCTGCCCATTGCAGGGCTACTGCGTGCGCCCACAGCACAATCACAACCAGCTCATGGACGCTCCCACTACACGCTACCGCAGGCAGGGCCTGGAACTGCAGACCCAGGCAGGCACACAAAATAGGGCCGAGGGCACCATGCACTGCAGCCACAGGACACTGGGACTTACACACGTGCAATGAGGACAAGTGGCGCAGCGGCGGAAGGGAGGAGGCACCACCAATGGCAGGCTAATGGAGGCGACAGCGAGACGGCCTCATGTGCGATAACCCTCAACCACTGCCCTCTATACGCTACTGAGGTCCGACCCTCACTCCGACCTTCTCACGACATAAACACACCACGGCCACTGCAACTCAATGAGAGTAAAGAGAGATAGAGAGGCCGAGGGAAGAGGCAGAGGGTTCGCTCGCGCTCTCTTACTCCGTCATGTTCTGCTTGCCATCCTTCCGTGCTGCTTCATCTAATTACTAAAGGCATGAGAAGAGATCACCGTGCGATATAGCGGCCATGTTAACAAGGGGCAGCATATAGGCCATGTATTGGATTGCCGGTAACAAATGAGAGGCTTCCGACGCGTGTGTCGGCGGTAGCGCGAGCATCAGTTGGCAGGACTTTCCAGCATCGACCAGATTTTCCTCACCTACAGCGCTAACGCCCACGCCAGAGCAGGATTACGCATGGGCGTACTGGCTTACTCAGCATACCGAGAGTCGTTAGCTTCGGAAGCTGCGGCGCCAAGAGGCCAACTGAGCAGCCTGAAAGATAACCAACAGAATCTCATGGCTGCAAGTAACACACAACGCCTGACTACCGTTAGCATGCGAGTTGAGCCACTCAAAATTTGGACCAAAACAACAGTCAAGAAGCACCCGCACATGGCAACATCACATCATACGAGGGGAGTTCAAAAAGTTTAAAAGTTTACCGAATTACAGAAACTATTTTACCTAAACTGAAACTTTATTGCGTTCGTGCAAACGTAGTGCTGTGTCAAGAGTAGTAATCCTCTCCGCGAATTTGCTCTACCAATTTCGACATAAGTAAATGAGGAATTATACTCACTTGAGCATCACCATAAACCGCCGTGTACCAATATGGCAAGATATTCGTGAGTATGAATTTTTTCTGCGCTTTGCTGTCTGTGTGGTGAGTGGCAAATTGCATTGCGTTCGAATGAAGTGAACACGAATTCTTGCTCTTTGTTGTGACAGTGAATTCGAGACAAATTATTCTTAGTATTTTGATATTTGTCGCCACCATTGAAACCGTTACGACCTGAATTGTGTACGTACCACAGGTGGAGGCTAGCCAACAAATCAGAGAGCATTTGGCGTTCCTTGGCTGAGCGGTGATGATAGGAGACACATTTATATTTCACAAATTTTTTGAAGTCCCCTCGTACAGCTAATTAGTAACCAAGTACAATTATTGCTGTACTTTTTAACTCTCAGCAATGCTGCAGCGATCTGCATAGTTGACAATACTCTAGAGATGCTGATCGTCATCTAAATGTTTAATAAATTTTCTAATCGTGTAATATGCGAAACACGCCAACCCAATGAAGCTTCCACTCATAACCGTCACTGCATTACAACCACATATAAAACCAGAACGCCTCGTGACGAAAGACCACAACCCGCGGTAGGGGCAAACTCAACGCAGTCATTTTTGATGGCCAGCCAATCCTAGTTTCTCATATGGATGATGTGTCCAACAAGGTTAGCGCGCTACGCCCCTACTATACTAGCTCTCTTGATAGTAACATAGGAAGAATAGAACGCCTCGTGCCGCAAGACCATCTGCCGCTGTGGAGGAAAATTCAACGCTGTCATTTTTCATGGCCAGCTAGGCCTAGTTTTTTGGCATGGGTCACATCTAGGTCAACCTACCTAACTCCCTACAAAAAATTATGAACATTGCTCAACTCCTTACACCACTTATTGGGTGGAGAGACAAATTTATATATTTACAAACTTAAATCTTCAACGAAAACATTATCACCTCTCTCACTTGCTGCGCGGGTGATAACTGCAGACACCCGTAATACGTATGACGCAGAGTGAGAATGGCAATAAGCTACTGTAGAATGAGGATACCTAAGACAAGTGAGGACGGCAATAGCTGGCGCTGGAGATGACAGTGAGAGGGAGTGCACTCGGGTGCAATGCGAGGAGCAAAAGCCAGAAGCGGTGCGACATGCAGCCGCTGCAGGACACTGAAGTTCGGTAATATCGCGCAGCTCAGGAGCAGCAGCAGCAGCAGCCCATAGCAACACAACTCTGCCTCTCTGTACCCATAGCACATATGATGACACGCATGTGGAGCAGCTATAGGCTGCACTGTAGCTATACCTGGGTCAGCAGATGCTTTGGCTCTACAGTGCTGCAGATTGAACACGGGAAGACACAAGTGATGACGTTCATTAGAAGATCCACAGTTCTGGCCATTCAAATACCAAACAATGAGCCGTTCAACTTTTTTCCTACATCTCAATAAATCAAGATGTAGGAGCACCAGCGCTGTTTGACGTTGGATATAAATGTCACGGAAGGAGCTTACGGGTAAGCCTTAATCATAAGAATATGAACATATTTAGCATAACACGCGGGATACGAAACAATACGGATTTGACGTTTAGGGAAGAAACTTCAAATAGATTCTACTGGCAAGAGTAGGCGAGGAGGAATCATTCCGTGGCCGCATTGTTCCATTCGTTGGAGATATTGCTCCCTTTACCTAATTTAAAAACCTCAAAATGTACCCTTTACGTAATTTAAAAACCTCTAAATCTACTCTTTACCTAATTTAAAAACCTCTAAACCTAAATTAAACTTACAATACTTTCTTAATTAATTATACTAATGGTAAAAGTATCACTTCTCAATCAATATGAACTTTGTAAACTTGCGGCTGGTCGCCTACTGTGGTTCTGTTCATACGCCGGCGTGGGTCATACGATGATGGATCATGCACTAGTAACAAGCGCAAAGTAAGGGCTGCCTCTCCCTGACCTAAGACAAAGATCAATCAATATACTGAGGGAGGAACAGAAGCGACCATTCAATTATGAGCACACAACAAGCGAGAGTTGGGCGAGCACAGCCCCACCCACGCAACAAGAGGAAGAGCACAGCAGTCGTGGCGTTCTCTTCCATAACACCACACTCTCTCTTCTCTTCAGTTCTCCCTCTCTCTTTGCTACATCGGACACCTGACACCGCGCACTGTAACCCTGCAGTGCTCCTGGGCTTCGTTACACCATCAGTGCTACCAGTAATTCCAGGAGAGACTCGCACTTCTCCAGTATATCAATTTCGTGCGGATCAAATCAACTGACATTCGTGGGCAGAATTCAAGATCATATCTTTCGGTCCCAATGACTTCGCTAACCAACGCTGACCAACTGACCGGGCGTCCAAAACTCTCTTCGCCTTTCGAGTATAGATTACTAAAGCGACTGTGTGTAAGTGATTACGTCGGTAAACCTGTCTAGACACTGAGGCAACTGTTCAGATATCTTCCTGAATCAAATGTATTCGATTGTTCACGGTGGTAATGCTTCCAGTCACGTTACATTCGTGCGTTTCAGATATGCTGAGGATGAAAGGGGCGCGGTGTTGTGAGCCAAAAACGGCTACTCCACAATAGCAGGCATAACGTGTATCGCAGCGAGAATTTGTGTACCGTCTTGATGTCCTCGGAACCAATTGTACCTCATACATATGATGTGCGCGTTTGGTGGATTTGCGCGATCGATCGATCGCGAAAATCCACCAAACGCGCACAACACATACAAGTACACTGAATACAGTAAAACATAGAAAATCTCCTTCCGTTGCTTTGGAATAAATTCGTTAAGTTGTAGGCACTAGGTAGGTTAAAAGAAAATCATAATGATGTCAAGCATTAATTTGAAACACAGAGGGTGACCTACATAGAACATCTGCCTGGCTATTGAGCACGCTGGGAGAGTCAGTGACAGTACAGAGGGACGAACACACATAACTCTGTCAATTAAAAAGTACCTACGTCCTGAGTACAGTGAAGAATAAATCTAACACGCATGGCTACTTCATGGCCAAAATTCCAAGATAGTGTTGACGAGTTCGCTTTCTATAGGAGCCACGTAACAATTTAGCTTCGAAACAAAATCAATGAACGAAAGAAACAAGAAGTAAATCATTACGAAAGAGCAGTAGGCCAAATTTGTAGATGCGCTACAGTACGCTATACATAAATTAATTTCGATGTTTTGCACTTGTTTCTGAAGGTCATCAACTACTTGAAAGAATTTTCAATATTGCAGTTGAGGGCACTTTTCTGTAGTAAACATAGGCCTATCCAATTGACTTAACTACGGCTTTATCCTTAACTTAAGCACCCCTTGGTACTCACATGCAGTGCAAGCTGCGATCCAAAGCGAGGAAGACAGCAGAAGGAACTTGTAGCTAATGCGTCAAGGAAAACCAAGAACCATTGCATAGGAACAGAAAATCGGGAAAGAAGAGGAAAAGTAGCAAGGAAGACAATGAGCAGGAGTAGGAAGAACGACACAAGCATATCATGACCAGGAAATGGAAGCCGTCCCATATCTTAATTGGGGTAAAGGTAGCCGACGGAGCTCTGTGGGGGCCGTACTCCCACTAACATAGGGTGGCCAAACTTAGCTACTAATTCAGTCAGATTGCTTGGTTCGCGGCAGAATGCATTTCTCCACAGTAGGTAATATAAATACATTTGCAGAGGCAGGCACAAAAAGAGAGTCGGCCGCATGAACAATCTCTAGATACATATATTCTGCATTCTTTTGGTAATGCGCAGCGTATCGTTGTCATGTCAGAAACTAATGCAGAGGCTCAGCTGCAGTAAGAATGTAATATAACTGAGCTACTGAGGGACATCCTCATTTGTTTTGCCCTGACCATCTCCCTCTACCTAAGCATTCCAAGGCGACATACACCACACCAGAATCGCCGAAAGAAGTTTAATACAGAGCAAAATAATAAAAAATAAATAGAGCCCCGACTCTCCTATGCCACCCGAAAATGTTTACAACGAGGACGCGAATGTACATGAACAACTAGCTGCAGACAAGATTATTCAATTTTAGAACAAACACAGCATTGGAAGTCTACGGGAGATACAACACAGATTTGATTTACTCCAGCAAGGGCAGCTATTGTCAGCGAATACACGTACTACCCAGTTCCGTAACAACCAAGGATCAGGCAACGGACAAGCGACTGAAAAAAAAAAAGAAATCCTCGGGTATCTGAGCATCAGTCAATTTTTTTTAATTGCACAAGAGCTAATTGGAAGACGATCGCATCGCATGAACGAACAAAGTACGTGCTCACTTAGCCTATAGAACTTTCCCCGTTCTGTAGGGAAGTCCACTACAGAGCACTTGAGGCCATAACGATGTCCATATTGGGCACAAGCGCTGCAATATCGAGCTACTGACCCAGCGCACGCACGGTCATGGGACTAGCCAATAGCCGAGGGCAGTTCATATTTAGTCCAGCCTGCACCCAGTAGCTGCCTAAAAGTGATGGAGACTAGCTTAAACCGTAGACTACACTATACAGTGTAGTGTAGTCTATGCTTAAACGCATCAGCAAGGTACAACAACGTGGACAAACGTAGGTGAACATACCGGAGGTGTGTTGTGTGCAGGCTCAAGAGGACTATTTTCAAAAAATTCGCGCATCTTCTTCACAATTTGAAAATACATACATTATGCGTACAAAATCATCAAATCCACTATAAACCTTCTCAATTATGTTGTTTACATCATAGGCATAAATATTACTTTTTTCAGTATCGATACTGTGGATACTGACAGAGCACCGGTGACAATGAGGTATGCGTGTACCGGTAGCAGCTAATGGCATAGGCCTAATGGCACAGTATTGTACCGGCAGCAAGAGAGGCACCAGCAAACTTCTATTTTGCACAGCCCATAATATTAATCATATCAAAAGCGTTCCAACTAGATCGGTGTCTGTGTGGACTAGCTATTACATTTCGGCGGCGGTACTTGCTATAATCGTGAGATGAGTATATGCTATATTTATTAATTTTAGCAAAACAGAATAAAAAATGAAGCCATTCAACTCCCACAGCACAAATACAACGTTATTTAAAAAAAATTCGCTTTTAAGCTGAAGTGCCAGTGTGCCACTTAGCGTAATTGATGGCAATGTTTGGGACCGTGAGGCAGCCCCATACCGTACTGACCGAAACGGACACGGCGAAAAGTAAGACATTATTAGAATAGGTAAGCACGCGTTGTAGACTGCGTAACAGCTACAGGTCTGACAGCCTACTAGGAAGATGCAACAATATCAAAAAGTACCGAAAGATAAGAGAGAAGACCGCAGCAGATAACATAATGTACACAGAAGGGTGCAGCGCACGTGTTCCCAACTTCCCACCGATCGATGATCTCACGCGCGTCCCTCCAACCAGCTGCACGTGCCTGCCACTCCCCATTAGGGTCTCCTGCTGCTCTTTTCTACCCCGATACGGATTTCTTTTCACAGGGAGACACTCCATCAACTGATGGAGATCTCCTTTAGAGTAAAACAATCGGGCGAAGTGGCCGCCAGAACAGGAAGCACTCGCCAGTGGCAACGTGACGACCAGCAACGTGCGGGCACACAGTCCAGCGACCCAATAGCACAGGGTGTATCTGCACATTTGCCCATTCTCTCGCAGCTTATTTGTCAATACTCCATTTTACTATTAGAAAACATCTAAATATGTGCAAAATTTTCAATCGAACAGTGACGGTCGTTTCCACGGAGCAAGTTTTGAATATATCAGTGACCATATATAGAGTCACTATATACAGCAGTGCCTCAGTGAGTAAGGCTCTTGGGCCGTAGGAAATTAGACAGAGTATTGATACTCCACTACGTAAGCACTCAGGTGCTGGAAGTCCTCTGACATGTTACAAATGAAGTGNAATATATCAGTGACCATAGATAGAGTCACTATATACAGCAGTGCCTCAGTGAGTAAGGCTCTTGGGCCGTAGGAAATTAGACAGAGTATTGATACTCCACTACGTAAGCACTCAGGTGCTGGAAGTCCTCTGACATGTTACAAATGAAATGATGGCAAGACATGGTACATTGTACCGCACTCAATACCAAGCATAAGGCGCACGGCACCGCCAACTCAACTCACTACTAGAAATATACAACTAAACAGGGCAAGGAAATGACGAGGTACCTACGGACTCTAAGAGTAACACTGGCTACAGAGACAAGGTAGTATGCAACCATACACCAACAAACACCGCTCATCACGCAGTACATATGATACGTCAACAAGAGAATTAGCCTGCTACAGATGATACGTAAAAATTGAAGTTTATACAGGCAGAGTCTACGTTCTCAATGCAAAATAGAGAGACCGTTTTCAAGCAGCAGAAGCAAAGCGCCGCATCAGCAACTGGTGACGTACTTTCTATGTTCAAAATGTATTGCCTCCATACAAATTCTCAAACTCTGCCTTAGGTCCTGAGAATAGGGAGCAATAAACACCTAAAACATCGGCATCCTATGTCACCACGACTATGGTACGTAATGCATATATAACTAGAGCACTCTGAGAGTGCATACCTCCGCCAAGTAAGGTAACGGTAACGAAAAATTCAAATTGGATCTGAAACCATGATTCTTGTATGAACTCTAAAATCTATTCATTTACGCATATTACCTAATAGTATTAACAGCTTCTGCAATTTTTTTGAAGATCCTCTCATAACTGTTTCAGTTATGCTGCTAACAAACATTATGACAAACCTAAGTCAAACATACAAACGAAACAACTGATCTGCACCTGCATTTAACTATTTTTGCCTTTTAACATTATAAACAACTGCAAATTTCATAAAGATCCATTCAAAACTTTTTGACTTATAGCGTAACAAACATTATGACAAACACAACTGAAACATAGAAACGAATCAGCCGATCTGCATCGAAATTTAATCATTCATGTCTTTTAACATTACTAATAATTCCTGTAAGTTTCATAAAGATTCACTCAAAACTTTTAGAGTTACTGCGCTAACAAACATAAAATCAAACATAGCAACAAACATACGAACGAACAAACAGATCATCACAAAAATTTGGTCATTTACTCTTCATGATATACCTTACAACTCATGTAAACTTCATAAAAATCCGTCCATAATTTTTGAGTAATGGCATTGCGAAAAATGAGGCAGACAAACAAACGGATAGACGGATCTTCACCAAAAGTTAATCATCTATTCCTCCTAACAAACCTAACAGTCCCAATAAATTCCGTCAAAATCCGTTCATAACTTTTTGAGTTATCCTGGTGACAGACAAAAATACATACAAACAAACACACATACAAAGAGACACGAAGACAAACCCGAAGAAAACATACCCTCCTTGGCGGAGTAACTAGAGCATTTTGAGAGCGCATACCCCCGCCAAGAAGGCCAACGTTAACGAAAAATGCAAACAGGAACTTCAGAAACAATAATTTCCTCTTTATCAGTATCAAAATCTGGTCATTTGCGTCTTTTGATAGTAATAACAGCTTCTGTAATTCGCGTGAAGAGCCAGCCGTACCTTTTTTAATAAACATTAGTTAAGCACACAAACGGACACACCGATCATCACCACCACCTAAATTTGGTCATTTGTATCTTTCAACAGCTCTAACAATTCCTATAAATTTCATAAAGATCTGTTAAAACTTTTCGATTTATATTGCTAAAAAAACTAAAATCAAACAGAGGTAAACAAACTAATAAACGGACAAATAAATCATCACAAAAACCTGATCATTTACTCTACGTGATGTACCAACAACTCATGTAAATTTCATCAACATCTGTCCACAGCTTTTTGAGTCATGGCACTAAGAAAAAGAGGTAAAAAAAACAAACGGATGAGCGGATCTTCACCAAAAACTAACCAGCTGTTCCCCCTGACATGCCTAACAATCTCTGTAAATTTCGCAAACATCCATCCTTAACTTTTTTTAGTAATCTTGGTGACAGACAAAGAAAAAGACAGACAGACAAACTCGACAAAAACATAACCTTGGCGGACGTCATAACTGATGAGCTACAGCGTCACGTGGCGTAGTATTTCTTTACGTTCGGTCGCACAACAGAAATATGATGCGGCCACTTCAGCAATGAGCTTTTAAGATGCTGGACGGAAGTACAAAGAACACAGTGCCACAGTTCGCTCCACGTATAGCGGCACTGTTGCGGTGCAAAAAAAAAAAAAAAGAAAGAAAGAAACGGTATAGGAAGATCAATGGTAGTAAGACAAAGAACCAATTAAGAAAACAGCTGCTTCGCATTATATAAGCTGGACTATGTCTTTAGTCGTCGTTACTAAACCAAAAATATAGTCAAGCTGTCTGGCAAATAGCAATAGAAGCTGGAGACATAGCAAGATCTACGATTACAAGAGAGAAGCTTATTTGAGAGAGTCACGATAAAACTATTGCCGCGGCTGCTTACAACAATTTCGCACTGGGTTTTCAAGAGTATATCAACTAATCAAAAAGCGTAGCTCTTTAATAGTAGTAATATTAAACGTAACCGTTTGGTTTACGATTACTCGAGTGATTAATTTAAAAGAGACGGCAGAAAGCGGTAGCGCAGGATCTACAGTCCATGCATAAAAGGGGAGATGACATTCCGCATTACAGGAAACGCGAGGACACCGGTAAAAATATTAGGTACATTTTTGGCATTCAGACGAGTTTCTTTAGACTAAATGGCTAGTGGCAGTGCATATGTTGCATAAGAAACATGTTCGTAGGTTACATTATGTGGGTGGACTCTTCCTAATGCTTGCGGGCAGAGGCAGCAAGTCTCAAGTTTCTCAATACTCACAGCAATAACTGAAGAGGACTCGAGGATGAGGCATTCGTTGGTGCGGCGCCGTCCCCCACCCGACGGCTTTCCGAAGCTGGAAAAAAATAAACGCAATTAGTTAAAAATAAACTTGCAACTATAACAATAGTAAAATCACACGTATTATACTTCTAGTTTTAGCCTCCCAACACCCTGGAACGCAGCAATCTAAAGAAAGCAGGGACATGCAGTGTGACATCACAACGACGTCCCTAAATATACATCCAGCGGTTCATTTTACAATACTAGTCACGTGACAAATAAGGCATAAATTGTCCCTCTGCATCAATGCCGAAGAACACTGATCAATTAGATTTTCCGTAGCAACCACACAAAGTTATATTCGCTCAATGCATAGCATGTGCTTCGCTGCAGTACTGCTTGCGTTTGTTGGCGTAACAACAAACGCACGCAGTAGGTACTGTAGTTAGAAAGTTTGAGCCTACGTTTCCGAACGGAACGATGTGACAGAGGAAAGAACAAGGGACATAAAATGTGTTGACAAAAACGAGGAACCCACGCACGGTGTTCCCTCACAGGATCAATGAGCATGGGAACAGCAAGTCAGGAAAGAAGAGGAAGAACAGAATAAAGCATGAGCAAGTAGGAGTATGAATTCAGGAAGGAAGCCAAGTGGGCACGAAAGACAGACGTACCGAAGGCACGAAAACTAACAGGTCGCTAGTTTTCGTTTGATATTGACAAAGAAATCCTAAACTAACCTTAACATTAGCTGCATAATTAATGATAGAAGACTAGGTCACGTTAAGTTCCATTTTGGTGTCAAAGACATTTGGTTACACAAAATATTCGGCGACAAAAAATCGACGCCATAAAGTCCCATGCTGTTTAACAACCCTTGCAAAACTTCGTACAGATCCGGTCATAACTTTTTGAGTAATGTTTGTGACAGACAAAGAGACCGAGAGCCAAACACTATAAAAACAAAACTTCCTTGGCGGAGGTAAAATAGTAATTTGTTACCTCTGATCTATGTATCTATCAGTCTGATCTATGTATCTATCAGTCTGATCTATGTATCTATCAGTCTGATCTATGTATCTATCAGTCTGATCTATGTATCTATCAGTTTGGTCAGCTAGGCAGGTTCTCGCGAGAGTCCCTCGAAGACTGCGTTTCCTCAACTTATCGTCTGAGTGACTTTCTGTGTCCATTCAAACAAAAAAAAAAAAAAAACACGCGCACATCTTCTGAATTGGAATTCAGTCAAAATTGAAGGGATATTTGAAGCTACACTAGTGACCCTTGCTAAGACAACTGACGTGATGCCGAAAGTGTTAGTGAATCTTTTGGCAGACACACAGCTAGTCGTGTGCACATGGACGCAACACCTCCTTCCAACATGAAGTTGAAGAGAGAATACGCTCATATGACTGCCGTGTGAGCTCACCTCAAGATTACAAAACTAAATAAGAATGCTTAATGAAGGTAATTTCAAAACTAGAAAAGCACTCTGACAGCGCATACCTCCGCCAAGTAACGCAATGTTAACGAAAAATTAAATTGGTCCTGAAACTAGGATTTCCTTCTCTTCATCACCAAAACGTACTATTTGCGCCGCTGGACAATGAAGACAGTCCATGCAACTTTCTTGAAGATCTGTCCGTAACTTGTTGAGCTAGCTTCAGACAAACACCAAGACAAACATATACCTACCGTAGTCAAATATACAAACAAAAGAACCGATCGTTACCAAAATTTGGTCATTTGTGTCTTATAACATTTCGCACAATTCCTGAAAGATCCAAGAAGACCCATCCAGACCTTTTAGAATCAAGTTTTGGCAAACATAAAAACAAACAGAGATATACAGCCAAACAGATCATCACAAGAAAAATTTGTCAGTTGCTCTTCGTAATATTCCAACAATTCCTACAAACTCCATGAAGATCCGTTCATGTCTGATGAGCAACATTGCAAGAAAAAACAGGCGGAAAAACAAACGGTTGGACGGATCTTCACTAAAAGTTAATCATCTGTTTCTCATGACATAACTAACATTGCCTGTAAATTTCATAACTAATTAACTATATATCCGTTCATAACTTCTTGAGTTACCTATCTTGGTGACAAACTCCGATAAAAACATTACCACCTGACGGAGGTAATTAATGAATCTACAATATAATAATGACCGATGTCTATTTATCTGTTTGTTTGTTTATTTATCTGTCGATCATCTGTCACGCTTTAAGAAAATTGACGAAAGTTAAGCCAGGTTGGAGACTGATTGGCAGAAAATTGGCCAGGATGCAGCTGATGGTAAGTAAACTTGTCTCAATCAGCCACAGTTGAAATTCAACCAATGAAGATATCAAGCGCTTAGTCTGATTTGTACGAGTGTATTACATTCTACATACATCGAATTTACGGCAAAGTTTAGGGCGACCTTATGTCTGAATGCACTTCTTGCATTGCCGAAGTTGAAATCGAAGCATTGAAGATATCTGAAGCTTTCATTAGCATTCTCATTCATCTTGATTCTTAGTTTCTTCCCATAGATAATTTCGTTGCATCAATTATTCTTCCAGCTTTAATGCAATCGACGAAACAGCTTTCGCTAAGCAAAAACCATTGGGCGTACATGAAATCCTGTCGTATCCATGATACTAAAGCGAAACTATAATTTTGGCGTGCTGCTTAACGGCCTGCATTAAAGCAGTGAATTTTTCTCCGTGTCAAAGAGAAAGAAAAAAAAGTTTCGATGCTCAGCAGTTGTGAAGCGGTAAACGCTCATCTCTATGTGCTTTTAAATTAGCAATTGTATTAACGAAAGTATGATGAATGAAAAAATGTCATCACAAATTCTTCGCAGTCATTTCTGACAGCGCGGGCACACTCTAGTTATGAATAAATAATAAGCTACTCTACGTATACATAATACACTTGAACTATAACTTCATCGGCAGTTCTATTCATACGTATTGCAGGTAGCAGGTATTACTGAGCTAGTCTTTGTGTATCAATATTAGAGAACCCATAGTTGCACAGACAGTTCAAGTTTTTTTTTTTTTACAACTTCACACTCTTTGCTTTAAAGCCTTAATAAATTTTATGAGCGTGAACAGTTAAGAAGGCAACATAATCAAAGAGATATTTTACATTTAAGCCAAAACTGCGTTTACACCTGTACAATTGTTCCCATTACACACATGATTCAGTTACAGAATTATCATGCCAAATTAAATATTGTATCTTCAGGAGTATTTTTACTCTGCTGTTTTCGAAATCTGTTGAGCTACCCGAGTTTTGCCTCATCGGTGGCTGGTAGGTCTTCAACGAGGTTTATCGCAACTACTGAACTTAACTGAACTATACTATCAAGAACTTGAAAAATTACCATTATACAAATAATCGTTGGTTCATTGAAAATATTCTCCAGAATAGAAGAAGCAGAGGACTGGCAGCAATGTTGGATATGGCACAAGATGTACATGCCCGGTCCCACATGCCTTGCGAATGAAGTACCAACGAAAATGGTAGGCATCCGCCGTTCACACGCAATATTCGTAATTCATCCTCTAATCAGTTGCTCAAACTCCGCACATGTTCTCAGTGCATCCGCACTGAGTGGTTCATCCGCACCCAAATTTTTGAGCTGTACAAAATTTTGGTTGCGAATAAGATTCCGTAATACATTCGCAATACATGCACAACCCACACGCAGTACATTCGCTGCTATTCGCTATGTTTGCCCTTTACCCGCCACGCTAGTTAGTTAGTTATAGTTAGGAAGTTTAAGCCTCCGTTTCCAAGCAGAACGATATCACAGAGGAAAGAGCAAGGGACATGTAGTATGTCAAGAGAAACGGGGAACCCATACACGAAGGTGTTCCCACCACACAGGATAAACGCGCATGGGAACAGCAAGTCGGGAAAGAAGAGGAAGAACAGGTAAAGCATGTGCAAGTAGGAGTATGAAATCGAGAAGGAAGCAAAGTGGGCAAGGAAGAGAAACGTCCCGAAGGCCTAGCTAATGGCTGTCCGCCACGCTAGAGAAATTGCGTGTTGGTTGCGGAATAGGCGCGTATGTATCACGTATGTATACCGAATGTATAGCGTACCTATCACATACATGCTACGCAGTATTAGAATGCATTACAAATACATAGCGTATAATCAGCGAACGAATAGCCTCGGAATAGGTACCGGTCCGATTGCGGAAACCGAAGATTGTATATAAAAGTGAGCCAGAGCTTGACTAACGTCAGGAGTCAACTAGTCAGGCTATATTGGACGAGTTCTTGGATGAGCATTTGACATGCCCTACCACTGTACAAGGATGGCGCCACCTTACCAATGAATGGATGCAGAGATGGAGCTTCCCGCACACTATTGGGGCCATAGATGGCAAGCATGTCGCATGCTACGCTCCTCCCGTATTATATCCGCAATATTTGCAATACATTCAGCCTCATATAACGGTATTTTTCACCCACGGATGGTTTCCGCAATGCATTCTGTTTTTGTCCGTAATAAATCCGCGATACATTCTCAGTACATGTGCCTTTCATACGGTCGGTTCATATCCGCACAGTATTGGGGAAAAAAGTCCGTTTTGGCTGCGGATGATTGCGGACAGATGGAACCTAGCAAAATTGGCACCCTCGATTCATTCATAATCCATCTGTAATACTGTGGGACGGGGCCTTTAGACAGAAGCGAGAATGCGACAAGGTCCCGAACGAATGAGTCCCGCCAAAAACGGCCGAAGCGCTCGAAACACAAACTGATCTAAGGAGTTTCCCTCCGAAGTCGACCGTTTTCTTTGGGATACCGCCCCCTCCTTCTACGACTCCCACCCCTCCCCCCACTTCCGCGGCCGCTCAGCCCTCTCCGCTAGCTACGATGCCCCGCTAGAGGAGATC
>LQNS02278091.1:32808573-32818611 GCA_001587735.2 Parhyale hawaiensis | reverse complement strand
GGAGGTTCTAATAGAGAGGAGTGCACCCTATCTATTTATCCTACGGGAGCGTTGCGAGTAAACTTTTCCCTTAAACAGGCTGAGTGGCTTATCCAATCGGAGAGCGGCATTGCCTACGTGAGGCATTGCCTCATGTAGGAATGAGTCCTGAGCTCAAATTCTTGTAGCCATTAACAAACGACAAAATTCCGAGCGGATGGAAGTACCTATGTAAAGGAAACTTGTATCCTGTATACCAGCTTATGATGAAAGCAACAGGGTAAGAAGTGGGATATAAATCTTCAGACACGCTTGTCTTGCAAAAATATTGAAGAACTGCCTGTTTGTATATTCCTTAACTATATGTGCTGACCACTGCCACTTCAGCCAGTTTAAGATCTCCAAACGCCAGCTTTAGTCACGTGACAAAGCCATGTGTTTACTCGCCCAGGAAAGGCTTGCGCGTACTCCTCCCATTGAAGCTCCTTGCATACATACCGTACCGATTATCATATCTTCTAATATTCACGTAGCTCCATGGGGTCGCATAACGATCTAAATACGGGAAATTCGTATACAGAATACGGTGAAAAGCGAGCTGTTCTGAACTAATTCATTCTAAAACGTTTAAAGAATTCACGTAGACTGACAGAGAAAGCGCTTTCGGCGACGTGAATCAATTATTGAATAAAATGGGCTGAGCCTGTTGTATATTACGGGAAAGCTATCGCACATAAAGTATAAAGCAGCCACGGGTCCCGCTATTGAACTGAAACCATAAAATGCACGGATGAAAAATTGAAATGTTAAAAATGTGGAAGTCTAAATAATGTGATCTTCACACGATGAGAAACAAAGGTTAGCGAAGGCGTGGAAATATAGAAGAAAAGCAAATGAAAAAAGTACCTGCGAAGAGTGAGATTTCTATATTTGTTTTTATGCTGTCTTTATGTCTATATTAGCTACTACATAGAAGGGCGAAAACTTTGCTGGTGAAACATCAGCGAGATTCACCGGTGATAATGATAGTGTCTAGATAGGTTGTGTAGGGTGACTGACTTCGAATGGACGGGCTGCCACTGGGCATACACGGGCTACCTACGTTAAGCTCCCTACGTACGCGTCGGAATATGGAAGCGCTTCACGTTCTTCGAACAGATATTTCTGTGCGCGTGAGAACGGCAGAATCTATTAAGACACATCAATTCCAAATATGTAGGTATAGTTGCGAATTGAAACTAAATAGAAATTCACAGAGAGATTCGAAACTGAACAAGTGGCCCTCGCTGTCGCAGAATAGCTGCCGCGGCTCGGAGTTTGAGCAGTTTTTTATGAAATATTAGACAAGCCGAAGCTGCATACACAGCAGTGTAATGGGTAGGATAGGGAAAAACGTTCCCATGTTTGGACTCCAGCAAACTTGAGATCAGACGGAGTTCATAAGGATTAAAAGACAGGCGCCTTTTATGGGGTAGGTTAGGTTGAGGAGATGCATTAGGTCGAAATAAAGCGAGTTATATTAGCGTAGGTTAGAATTGCTTCAGTTTAAAAAGTGAGAACATTAAATAACCGTAGAATTTCCACGAATCCGCTAGTAAACTAATAATAATAGCTTCTGTAACTTTCTTGAAGATCCGTTCATAACTTTTCGAGTTCTATTGCTGTCAAACATACGTGAAGCACACAAAACGACCAACTGATCATAACCAAAATTTGATCAATTATGTCTTCAACGCTTCTAACAATTCCTGTAAATTTCATAAAGATCCGTTCATAATTTTTTGAGGAATTTGATAGCAAAAATAAAATCAAACACAGAGACAAACAAACGAACACAGAGATCATCACAAAAATTTGGCTATTTGCTCTCCGCGATATCCCTAACAACTCCTGTAAATTTTATAAAAATCCGTCCATAACTTTCTGAGTTACGGTACTAAAAAAACAGGAAGACAGACACACAATCTGTACAAAAACATAACCTCCTTGGTGGAGTAAAGGCCAAATACGCCACAGACCGTGTTGCTTGTCGGCACAGCCCCAACAATATTGAAAAACATGTTCAGCAAGCGATCATAGCACTCCACACAGGAGGGCAAACCATTCTTATCTTAACTATCCCAAAGAATTCCCGATGATGCTCCTTACAGTCAACGTTGTCTACAGCTATGTCGCAAATGACGACATGACCAACAGCGCACCGACTCCTTTGAATGCCAGCATTCGCAAATTGCAGGGCGGATTAGCGCGCGCGGAGGGCTGGAGGAAACGAAGGTCTCAGACAATACTTTAACTGCGCTGCTTTGCTGACGAGAGGCTAGCGACTAATATTGCTAGCGTTCATTAGGGTACAAGTTTTGCTAACCTCCACTAGCGTTGTATGCCCGGAGATATAAGCTAGGAACACAGCCTGCACCTGGTAATGATGCGCACAAGTCCGACGTGGTGACTCTGTCAAATACTGAAGATTTTGCACGAGCACTAGACCCAAGTATAAATTCCACATGATCGTATTCACATACTCTGCCGGTACCACTAAATTTTTAAAAATGAATTTCAACGTCACTAATTCCTGACACAAGTGCGTGCAGAATGACAGGGAGTTAGTAGTATTAATTAATTTCCAGCAATCATAACGGAGGAAGAAAAGTTTTCCGGCCACCGAAATTAAGTAAAAATTTGCGTGCAAAAATTTCAGCACATGCTGGCTGGAGCGGAAGCAGACGGGGGCAGCTCTGCGTGTCTGCATGGATGGACAAGGACGGCATGGCGTCTAGAGCAACTGCTGCCAAACCCTGTGAACACACCGTGAGCTTTGTTTAAGTTTGTTCATATTGCGTTGCAACGAGAAACACTGGAAATAGTACTACACGAGTAAGAATCATTAGTTTCAAATAGATATTACAAGATTAGGAGCGTAAAATGTGTGTACGAAAACCCCATCAATATTCGAGGAGACGACTTTGACAGTTGGTCAAAAGATGACGAGATTATGAACAGAATTTAGTACAGCGTTTACCATTAATGTATGGAAAACTTGACTGTAGAACATCACGTCTCTCACTCGCTACAAAAGATATGCCGTACCAGCTGAGAATAAATACATCTGTGACATAGAGATTTTACTCAAGAGTGGAGGAGAACACAAATAAGCGCTGTGCATACGAAGGAAATTACGATGCCAGAGCACAAGGCGGCTACACAATATCACGCGCGCCACCGCCGCTGCGACCGGCTGGGATGCGATTTCTTCATCCTTTCCGGCTGCTGCTAAAGCGCATCCGCAGCCGGCGGGATGCCTCATGGGGACGGAGATGTGAGTGGCATGAGAGCTTAGGTACCTAGCTGAAGGAGATTCCGTGCACACGCTTTCAGCAAGCGTGGCGATAAGAAGCGTTGCGAGATTAAGTGAGCTGAAGTATGTGAGAATATAAATGATAGGAGTGAATATTGAAAACGGAGAAAATAAATCACAGTGGTGAATTTTGAAAGAAGAAGATGCAAAAAAGCTTTATGCACACAAACCTTAATTAAGAAAAAAAAAGTTGGTGTAAAAGAACTGAGCCAGAATAACAGAGCGACAATGCAATTATATGTCTGTAGCGATTGACGCTCAATCTCGACATAACCAGTATACCAATTAGGTGCAGCACATGAACTAAAACAGTCCCAGGACTGGCGGGGGAGTATCTCCGTCACCGCGCGGATAAACTGCTGTAGAAGCTATGCGGAGCCGAGCCTGATCGCATCCTGGGGTGAGAGACCAGACGCTACGAATCTCGCGGTACAGGGCACTCGCTCACCTCACGTGTCAAAAAATGCACAAGAACACAGTTCATACACTTCATATTGACGCAAATTTACACCAGTATGAAATAAGACAAGAGTGAGAGTAGGAGCAAGCGGCACAATTTGTGACACAGTGACGCAATTACAAATATAGACACTGCACAGATAGTAGCAAATTAAAGAACCCAACGGAGTAATATCTACCGTGATGGCAGCTATATACATACAACGCCAAAACGTTAGTAACAAGGGGCCACAGCCTAGAATGCGATACAGTAACTGTAGTTACAGGACCATGACACCGTATCATAGGCAACTCTCGCTAGACGGCACAAAATGTAAGAGAAAAGAACTACAGTACAGAGCCTATAAAGAGGGACACAGAGTCTGATGGTCGATGTAGAAATGAAGAAGGTAATAAGGGGTATGGCGGGGGGAACCAAGCAAGAGCAGAGAGGGGTGTCGGCAGGCGTGTGAGGGGTCAAGAGCAGGGAGAGGGTCTCGAAGGCACGGCCCATTAAAGGGCAACTGCCGAGGAGGCAGCGCGTATAGCACCAGCAGGTGCAGTAGCAGCAACAGGTACTCCCGGCTGATCCCAGCTACCAATGTAAACAGTGGAAGCTCGACGCAGACATGCGACACACAATACGCCTCTTTGCAAGCCTGCACATGTGTTATATTAAGCACAAGTGTTCTTGGCTTTCTTTTGTCATGAATGTAAACACAGAAAGTTCGGCGCAGACACGCGATCTGCAGATGCGAGAGTTGACAAACTTACCGATGTACTTTTCAAGACCATATTCTACAAGGCACTCATAAGCAATTGTGGAAGGGGACAGTTACGGTAATCGTACAGCATAAATATCCACTCGGCTGAAAGGTGAAGTATCCACAGCATATGAGCTATAATTGACAATCTTGACAGCAGCAAACACAGCACAGTGGGAACGGAAGCACGGATTGCCGCAGAAAATAGTGCATGTGCGGCCAATTTATATAAAAGTAATATTTAGATTACTGCGATCACTCATGCCAACAAAATGCAAGTTGCTTTCCAGTACTAACGTCTGCATATATGCTAACATTAACAAAAAGAAATCAAGTAAGATACCGGTACCCACCATGACGACAGTTTCCTGGAGACAGGAGATGATTCACTGGGTGAAGGATCCTTGTCAGGAGCATCGTTGGCGCTTAGTCTGCGCTCCCTATGAGAGTTCCAGCGCTTGAGGATGGTGGATACTCTGAGGGACGCATCGCCGGACTGGTTACTGCTGGCGACACTGCTACTGCAGTTACTGCTGCCACTGCTGCAGCTGCTTGCGTCGCTGGCAGTAAGGCGATGGTCGGAAGAGTAACTGGACACTGAAGCAGATGAGGTGGGGGAGAAGGAGGAGCCGCGGTCGCGGGAGGATTTTTCTTTCATGCTCAACCGACGGACCCGCGAGAGCCGAGACGAGCTTTTGCTCGTGTCGCCACTGCTTTTGTTGGGGGAGGTGGCCCCGTCCTGGCCTTCCCCTCGCCACTGAAGAGCGGTGCAGGAATTGCGGCGGCGGATGAACTTGGACAGCGTACTGCCCCCGCCCTTTGTGCCGCCTGCATCTCCAGCAGATGACAAAGTGGGACCGAGGCTGTGCTTCATCATGGCCGCTTTCAATGCACTGCCAGCTAACCGAGGAGATTGTTCGATTTCAATCGAACGAAAATGAAAAACTGTATATTCATAACGTAAATAAATTGCAAGGTAAAATGTTTAAACAGTGAAGCACATCGTAATGCATTTGAGTATGGATGCTCTGGGACCTGTGGACTAGCATTGTATGTCGCAAACAACTCGTGTTTGTAAATATAAACCACAAATTAAGCAGACTCAATACTATAAGCCGGTATTAAAAGAGCAGTTCACAACACTGGAGATCATCATGTACTGTACACACAAGCTTGAGCGCAATGCTAAAATCCGTTCCTTGAGAACCTAGGGGAAGAAAGAAATCGTGGCATTATATCATAATAGCACCAGTAGTTCCTAAATGCATTGTACAATGTTTCGCAGGAAGCTTGGGCACACAGTTTGGCTCGGCATCTTACGAGATGTTGACAAGCACGCACGACGACCCTAGCATTCAATCACAGCTTTGCGATTCACAGATAAGACAGTAACTCTCGCAACACAACAGATCCATCCCCAAACCCTATGCACCTCATATGTGAGTTATAGAGTTATATGCGAGTTGCAGCAAATCCATCTCCGTAAAAACAAAAGCCAGCAAATATACCAACATTAAAACATCTGCGGATCGTTGTTCTATATAATCACTCACGGGACCAAAGGTCACACCAAGTAACAGCTGACACACTCTGGGAGACGAAAAGTATGCAGTAAAATGGTTCCAGTAAAGCGAAACATGGTTACAATGTAACGAACATTATATGGGGTAGGTAGCTAAAGACCGCTAGCTCCACTACCTTTATTTAAGCCAATTCCTCGCAATATTGATTGAATTTATGCATTTTTGATGAGTGCAATCACGTGAAAAATTGAGCTACAGAATATACATGAGAAAATATTACAGCACAATGAAACAAGGCTCGCTGGTCATTTGGGAGCTGAGCTTTACGCTATCATAACTGGATCTTTTCTGTTGAACAGCCGCATTGATAACAACTACCTACATTCTTTTGCTTCTTTCGCAGGATTCATAAGAAACGAAACCTCACCAAACCCGCAATCTACTTTTGACCTAAATTTACGCAACCGCCAGACGTGGCCAGTAAACTGAAAAGATCCTCAAAATTTGGAATGTGGCAATTTCACAGTAGCAAAAAAGATCGACAAAAACAAAAAACCTAAAGGCACAGATAGAAGCAACAATCAAGGGG
The DNA here is from genome assembly GCA_001587735.2 of Parhyale hawaiensis. Classification (NCBI taxonomy): domain Eukaryota; kingdom Metazoa; phylum Arthropoda; class Malacostraca; order Amphipoda; family Hyalidae; genus Parhyale; species Parhyale hawaiensis. Next base: position 32,811,963 of record LQNS02278091.1, on the reverse strand, counting down.
GCTCCCTACAATCAGGAGGAGTCGCGCGTGCCGCCACCGTAAATCCCAGCACAAATCGATCACTGTCGAAGAGCCCAGAAATAATGGCAAGGGAGTCTTAGCCGGAAAAGGAAGAAGCCTTACTCGCTCCAAAATTCCCTAGCGTGTAATAACAAGTAGGAAATTCACAAGCGTCCTCGTACACAACGGGCTTATCGAAAGAGAAATGAATCAAGTAATCCGGGCCATTTATTCTCGTCAGACAGTTGGGAGGGTGGGGGGCGGGAGGTGCAGAAGAGGAGCAATCAGCGCGCCAGCAATCCTGTGCTCTGCAGCACCGGAGCCTCTGTTGGGGATAGGCCTAGGTCGTGGGGAGCGAGAGGGAGATGATAGAGTGTCGGGTCCAGTACGTCATTGCCCACCGAACCTCCTTGCCTCACTTTCTCTGGGCCAACACTGGCCCACCTGCCTACTTCCTGTAGGCAACTGGGCGGCCACTGGCCAATCTGCCTACTTCCTCTGAACCACTGGGGTATCACTGGCTCATCNCTCCTTGCCTCACTTTCTCTGGGCCAACACTGGCCCACCTGCCTACTTCCTGTAGGCAACTGGGCGGCCACTGGCCAATCTGCCTACTTCCTCTGAACCACTGGGGTGTCACTGGCTCACCTGCCTTTATCTGGGCCAATGGGTCAATACTAGCCTGTGTACTTCCTCTGAACCACTGGAGCAACATTAGCCAACCTGCCTACTTCCTCTGAACCACTGGAGCAACATTAGCCAGCCTGCCTGCCTGCTTCCTCTGAGCCACTGAAGAAGTGTCCCACTTCTAGTCGCCTAGCGTCGTCAATATCCAAATTAACTGGACCACCTCACGGCCTTTGCATCACCAGTGGAACTCGCTAACTAGACACCTCCATTCATGCCGCTGGTGCCGAGTGGCCGTCAACATTGTGCCCATCCGCACGTTCTACAACAGTCACGGTCCCGCAGAAGTCTTATAAAAGGGCATTTAACTCCTCAGTTCGAAGGACGTCAACGAGAAAGTCGACGTAAATCCAGAAAAAATGGTGTAAGACGCACTGATTACTGAGTGTTACCAACGTAGGCAGCAATCCGATGTTTGGAAAGNCGTTCTACAACAGTCATGGTCCCGCAGAAGTCTTATAAAAGGGCATTTAACTCCTCAGTTCGAAGGACGTCAACGAGAAAGTCGACGTAAATCCAGAAAAAATGGTGTAAGACGCACTGATTACTGAGTGTTACCAACGTAGGCAGCAACCCAATGTTTGGAAAGCGGATACAGCTTGAATTGTTCTATAATGAACAAGCGCTTAGGCCTACATATCGATGGCTGGCATAATCAATACCCCGGAGGTCTCGATGGACTTATTTTATCGCTGGTATAGAGGTAATTTTGGAAGTTTTTGAAAGAAAACCGACCTTACTGTTCGATACTATACAGCCATGGCTGGTGAGACGAAAACACGGGCCCTGGAGTATCCAACTACCGCTCCTAGCGCTGTTTGATGACTAATAATTTTCGTTGAATTTTTCAATAACATTCGACTTGTTACTTCGCAACCGTGAGAATGATATGCAGATATATTCTATTAGGATGATACACACGAAACGTATTTTTAATGAGTTTCTTTATCAGCTGATTATAAACATGATTACAGTAGATTTGTTCGTGTGTTTAATCTTAATTGATTAATTCCAAACAATGTAACATAGCTATATGACCACGTCGATAGTTGAAGACACCAGAACTGTTCAGAGATGGTCAAAAAATTCAGCTCACGAACCGAGAGCCTTAAAAATAAGCCAAGATGAAAATCAGGCATTGTTCATGATGAACTGAATAATGTGGTTACACGAAATACCACACAGGAAAATGGTTGTTTGCCATTAAGCAAAATTAGTTAACTGTACACAACCTTATCGCTTGAATTTGTGTCAATGCACATTGTCGTTTGTGATGAACAACAGTGTCTTTTACGATTAATTATTATTGCTTAGTAGCTAAAATATTACTTCGTTAGTAATAAGAAAGCAGGTGTTTTTTATCGTAAAGAACATACTTTTCTGCGTGAAGGAACGGTCTGAAGACAACTCTCACCCGAGCTCCAAGCGTCTTGTTCAACGGCTTCTCGATACTTAAGAGGAAATTGGAAAAAAAAATCGAAAAAATTTGTTCCAAGTCAACGTAACGAGATTCAATGAAACTGGGGCCTTACAACGCGCCCCATATGTGGTTTTCTAAGCAGGAAAGAGAACCATTTTTACAGTAACTCGCTACGTGTTATGAGAAATAGATCCTCTTCAACAACAGTAAGAGGGTAGGGCAATGGTTAGATACAGCAGTCACCGAAGCACTAACCAAAACCATCATTCCACAAAAAAAGGTTGATGGCCAATGTAGGCTGATTGTCAGAAGCTTAAGTCTCCGTTTCCACAACAAAGGCGATATGTATCACAGAGAAAGAAAGAAGGGATATAGGTAGCTATAGTATAACGATAGACGCGTGGAACCAATGCACGAGAGTGTTGCCGCACAGGATCAACGCGCATGAGAACAGCAAGTCGGGGAAGAAAAGGAAGAACAGATGGAAGAAAGATCAGTAGGAGTATGAGATGGGAAGAAAGCAAGTGGGCACGAAAGACAGACGTCCCGAAGGCCTAGCTAATGGCTAAAGTAACCAACAGAGTCCCACCGAAGGTGCGGCTCCCCAAAACATAGCATGGGCGAACCCACACTAACCTAACCCTATGGGCTATGGCCCATCCTATGCCTCCTCAGGGGACTTTAGTAAGTAGGAACACTGTTACAGCAACATACTATTGCCAGGAAATTTTTGTCAGCAGGAGCACTGTAACAGCAACATACTATTACCAGGAATTTTGTAAGCAGGAACACTGTAACAGTAACACTGTAACAGCAACATACTATTACCAGGAAATCCCTCATACGCACGAAAAAAAGAAACTTAAATCAACCGCGACCTGTGACTAGAGATTGACCCAACATTGCTTCATGATATTGAACGGTCTCGCACTTCTCAACTCAAACTAAAGACTTCAAGTAGCAAAGTTTGAATACTGAAATAATGAAACAACCTCCACATTCTCCTGATATATCCCCATTGATCATAATTTAAACATTTCGAACTTTTTACAAGCAGTAAAACATTCTTACACAGAAAAGACGTAGCTAAATGAAGCCCTTGAACCGTTCATGGCAAATTCTTTTAAGTTGCAACATATAGAAGTGAAATGTCAACTATTCCGAACCTATTGTTACCCCCTGCACTGTAACTCACTTTGGGGTAACTTCAAAAAGAAATCTATTCAGCGCTTGCGGGTTGCTTATAATGACATATTCCGCAGATTAATGAATGTGCCAAGATC
>LQNS02278091.1:32792372-32803478 GCA_001587735.2 Parhyale hawaiensis | reverse complement strand
AGGACGGTAAGCAGCTCTATGTCTCCCCCTTGATTAGCTGGAAGCACAAAGGAGCCTGCGCATGAGCTCATTACTGCACACCAAGGCCGGAACATCCAGCCACTTTTTGCGCGTAAAAACACGAACAAATACAACCCCCTCGATGGAGCCGGTATTTCGTGTTTAGAATTTTGCGACAACACGACGACTTAGATTTGCACTCACGCAAGAACTGCGCGTGGGATAAGAGACTATTGAAGGTGCACTGGAAAGTACTAATTCACGTGGGTAACCTCCAACTTTTTTATTTATCTATAAATATAAAACATTAAAAACAACCGGAAAATGAAGCAATAGTAAGCCTATAACAACAAAATCAGCAATAAAGAATAAGTAGGTATAACGTTCAAAGAAAAAAAAGTCACGTTACGACAGAAATTTCACAGCCGTCCACAAAATAAGAGGCGATACCAAGCGCAGAGCTTTCTTTTGCTAAGCCGCAGGCGCACATCGCATTATCGGGGCAACGCTCGTCTCCCTCAGAGGGAAGGGAAAAGGAGGGAAGCGCATCAAGACCTTGCGCAATGGATCAAGCAAACCGTGGTACCAACGGCGATGGCGCATACGTAGAGGCCAGGCATTGCTGAAAGTAACGGAAACTCCACAAGTATAGAACACCGTGAACCTTCATGGATACATGTTGCAGAACACAACCACTGGCAATATGGTAGCCGAGCAATACACAATGTCCATGCTACATCAACCATGCGAGTGCATCAACACGATGACCGGCAGCAGTAAATTAATACAGAAGGTGCAGCAGTCAACAGAAAAGCAACAACTGGGCATCTTGATATAAAGTATAACGAAGCTGTTGTCAGTAAATAATGCACAGCTGCACACACACACACATTACATGAAGCTAAAGTAACTGGTCTCTGAACACATAAGAAGAGAATAGAGGCATAATAGTTCAATGCATATACCATACGGTAAGAACATGCAGCAGAAGCAGTTACGCCACACGGAAGTGCACACAAACAGCCACAAAGCAGCGCGGCAGTAAGAGACACTTATTAAACACACTAGCAGCATAAGAGCTCTCATGTCACAGGTATGAGCATCATTGCGTTCGAAAACTGTCCGCTAAGCGAGCAGATAAAAGGCGACACTGCAGCACGCACGGCAATATGGGGTCGTAATGTGATGCGGCAGGTCGTGGGCGGCAACGCGTGCAGCAGATGACCGCTACCAGTACAGTGCACATTGTGTCGTAGTGAAGGCTTGCGTTAAGGGACAGCAATGCACGGCAGCTCTTCGCAGTCTCTATGAGATCTTGGGCATTCGAGAGGGCCGAAAGTGCAAAACTTCTATATTCACACTGCACACAAGAGTCTGTTAATTGAAAGCGCCTCCGTATAGCTGTAACTCAAGTGCTTCAGCTTCAATTCAAGTTCCCATACTGACTTTAGCGCAGATATGGCATAACGAATTATTTTTGTATCTGCTATAGCATAACTGACGGATTTTCCTACGCATCATTTTAACGTAAAAACTTTGTTTTAATTTATTATTTTAATGTAGAAAATACCACGCCGGGAACGATGAATGATAATAAAAAATAAAAATAAAAAATTCACTTAAGTGGGCAAGCTAGTCGACATAAGTACATAAATATGAATGTACACTTAGGAATGAGCATGAAATACAGGGAACGCATGAATACCCGCAGAACAATGTTAATCCAGCTAACGGAGCGCAACAGTTTTAAATGGATTAACCAATTTAGCCTTCAACATGTTTTCTCCCAAGTGTTATGCTGCCTGGCCACGAAGCTGCATAGCTCAAGACAATAAAGTTCCAGCAAGCAACTGCACCATTCATGTTGAGGGGCAAGCAGTGTGGCGGAGGTCGATGTTGCGCTAATTGACATAACATCAGACAAAACCGATGTAGAGCTAACATCGTAGTCGAGAACGACAAGTCCGAAGGATTCAGTCCAACAATGATTGCCCATTCAAATATCTATCTGAATTCCTGTTGGTACAAACAAGACAGAAAATAAAGGCAGCGCATAAACTGGAGTATATGTATACAGTATAAATTTGAGTAGATAATATTATCCCAAATGACAGGCGGCTGCAATTGTGATTACGAACATTAATTGCCAAAGACGGCTTGACACCGTAAAGTTGAAGGCAACATTTCAGCGAGACTGCGCAAGTTCTCACAAAAGAACTTGGGGAAATTTTGTGGTAAGATAAGCTGATGAGGCTTCAAACTGAGGGATGGACGGCACTGCAGCAGCAGCAGCAATTGAGCCAAACTGCGCAAGTGTGCAGGGAAGCGACAGATGAGCTGAAGTAACGCTAGCATGGTGATCAGTGCACACGTGTAACAGATGTATAGAGCTGCATCAGGTGCATTGATTAAAATACTGACTAGTACCTAGTACCTACTCGACCGCCTGGCCCCTCCTGCATTAGTTGTACCAAACACACACACACACAAGATAATAATAACCCAGTTAGAAACGCCCTGATATCATGTTCCACTTAACACGTACACAGGGCTAGCAGGCACATACAATAATATCAGTAGAAACACACCTCTACATACGACTCCACACAGCCGATGTTACCACACTTCAAACAAACACATTTTCCCAGCTTATTGGAGAGGACGCTGGAGGCCTGGAGCTGGACTGACGCACAAGCGCAGCACAGCAACGAACATAATTGCAACTCTCGGCATCAATGACAAAATTACCTCATGCATGTAAGTCCTCACGTAAGAGGATCTACGATCATCACAAGTTAATGTAGGTACGGTATTACCTACAAGAAGAGCAGCAGCTGCAGAGTGTGTAGATGTTAAAGTAATGAACTACAAGACACAAGAAACGCACACAATAGCCACCACAAAAGTAGCATTGAGAACTTCTGAGGCCAAACATATAGCCTACTAGGAAACAAATTATCTCAAGCGACCACCACAGCTGGTCATATATATAGGTACATACCTACCGTACTGGCCTGCAACGCGCGATATACGAAGAAAATCAAAACAGAATACGTCTACCTATACGTAGGGCAAGACTCATATATGGGCGACAAACTTAGAATTTGCATGCAACACGTTTGCCGGCACATTACGCATCACATCAGAAGCCTTTATTATCAAATTACTTCCAAAGGTTACCCGCGACTCTGCTAGAAGTAGCTAATCTTTAGCTAGCAGATTATGAACATGGTCTGCTAATGAGCACGATGCAGATCTCACTCGGCCAGGGGCAGCATCGCTGTTCTCATTGGAGGACATCGTCACCGAGTAGTGGCAATGGCCGTGCATCCGTACCGTAGTAATGATATTGTTACTATAAAATCTATGGGTTAAGCCTCATTACTCTCACAAAATACACGTGACACAAAGAGAAGTAAAATATGGCGAGTAGCACAGAAAAAAAATGCACCCAGGAGCTACCATTCGTGCACTGGTACTCCTGTGGGAACCGTTAGTCCAGTAATACAAAAGGCATCCGTGCTAATAAAGTAGCTGACCTACACTATGAGCGAGCGGCAGTACACAGCAACACCGCTGCCGTGTGCAGCAGTAACAAAGCCGAGAGAGGACAAAACACGAGGTGTGTCAGGTGACCGGCACTGACTGCCACTCAAAACAACAAAAAACACCCACGTAGAGTATATTGCTGTCTACAGGGCGGGACCATCACCACACTGCCTGCGCACGATAACAAAAAAGGCCTAAACGCGAGCGATCTCTTCAGCAGAGCTTTACAGCCGAGCAGTTTCCGGTAGTGACGGCGAGTGAACTGCGAGATCAGGACGCGTACAACACGGCTTTTCCCCACTCCGCTTCCCAGACGCGGAGCGATCTACAGTTTTATTTGGTGCTAAAACTTTAGGCGCACCGTGCAAAATCGTCGCGAAGCAACGGAAACAAGGTCGCGCATCGCGCTCCACAAGAAATTCAACGTCTAGCAGAAAAAAACATAGTCGAGGCGTTTCCTTCTGTTTAGAGGGGAAATTGTGGTCATAGGTTTCGCTGCATGGAATGTGAGTCAGTACGATCGTAACCGAATGTTGAGTCGACAATGTAGGTGTCATGTAAGTTGTATTTGTTACGATTAGGCTTTTTAGTTGCTGATCATACATAACTTGGAGTTAATCGGAGCCTTTATCTTTCCCAAACCGAAATTGTCTAAAGCCGGGGTTTTCAACGTTGCCCTCAACGTACGTACCCCCTTTCAACACAGGTTAGACTGCCATGTGCTTTGTCGAATTTTTGAAGACCTCATTAGCTAAATGAGACGAGTTTCAAAACTTGAACAATTGCTGACAGACAGAGCAATAGCTCTTGTGCATATTCTACTAGTCACAGGCACAAACAAGGAGACGAAAAGAACAAGTATCTAACAGAGTGCAGAGAGGCAGCGACATCTTTCTCGACAAGACCATCATTCCCTCTTTTCAACGATGACTGAAAAACTGCATTCTAGGTACACTAACGCATGACGCATATAAGCGGGATATTTCAGACAATCTCTTGGCTCAACCCTGAACCCTCGGCCCCTCTACGTCCGAGCGTGGAAAGGGAGGAGGAGTAATTTTCCCTCTAGTTGACAGCCGCGGCTCTGCATGGAGCACTGGCTGGGTAACACATCACGGGCAGGGAACATTTCACAAATATAAATATTACCGATTCCAAAATGGACACCAGCTGCTGCCAGTAACCGTTAGCGCTGTATTATTGGAATTAAACTGCAATTTCGGAAGAATATCGCTATTTGAACGAGGCCTTATATAGATCCCCTGCCCGGTAAAGAGTTAAGTCGTTTGTTTCAGCGGTGGAGCCTCGAACAGAGACGCCAGCGTCCAACACATGCTGGATGTTAACGAAACAGATCGAAAAACATTAATACAAGTACACGACTGCAGGCAATCATTAAAAGATTTTGTTTCAGTATCGACGGTATGTATACGCATACACGTGAGCTCTAAAACTCGTCACACAACGGAAACTTACAAAATGCTACTAGCTAGTGCAGTAGGTGCCTTACAAGAAATTCGTTGGAAATTAATATCCTTGGGGCGATACAGGATGATATCCGCTAATTCCCGATTGGTTTCTGTATTCAATTCCCTAAAAAAAATGTGTGTAATAAGAAGCTTGGCTCTTACAAGCCGCTCGGTGTCATAATGCGAGTATCAAAACCCATTCTTTCATACCATTATGTACATGTTACACTGCACATCGTGTTATTCCTACAACGCAGGCAAATTAATTCACGAAAGAAGTGGTTAGCAGTAAACACTGAGAACATTGCACCCGTATATAAGTGCCTGGACCTACATCGCTCAACGCAAATAAGCCTACACAATTAAGGGACATATATTCAAAGAGTGCACAGAGTCGCATGCAAAAAAAATGGTGCTGCTCATATCATCGTCTTTGCCACACGCGTTGGAAACTCGCCAGGATATACACGTATTTTTAACGTCAACAGTGAAAATAACAGCAAAACCGTGAATATTTCCCCGGTGATTTAGCACATGAATTTTTCAGTTTTCGAGCGTCTGCTGCACGTCTATGACTATGTAGGAATTTCTCTCATTACAGAAGCACTTGACAGAAGGGTTCACACACTAGGTAGCCTACTTTTCAGGGCAAAATCACGGTTTTCATTTGCCTACACTATCTTGTTTCACATACGACAGCGTACGCGTCGTGCAACTGATGTACATCTTCCCTTCAACTGGCACAGAGTATCATGGAAAGTAGAGGGCTTACTCAGAAAACTTTTTCATTAGTGCAGTTCTGATAGCCCTCTACAGCAGAAAATTTTTTATTACATTGGTGCTTGAAGTAGTGCAGGACATAACACCACGCTTTTCAATTTGCTGTGTTTCACACCAGCAACTCATTTTTACGAGTTCTGATAGTTTTGGAGCACTGCGCACATCACAAATAACTCGTATAGGGCGAACTGTTACCAGCTGTGTTGCGAACAGTTTCATAAAACTACCATGCGCACCACTCAACTAACTGTACACCAAATTACTCGACAGTGCACAAACGCGCAAATCTTAATTCGCTGAACGATAACACATTAAATAACACTGATCTTATGCTGCGGCGCAGAAAGCAAATAACATAGAAAACTCTGACTAGCTACGGTGAGACACACAGCTGGACACCGAAACGCAAGATCCATCCAAGTCAGTCCCACAAAGCAAGGACGCGACGATACTACTTGTAACTGTTATGTGATAGCCATTGCATTTCAATACACGCAGGTATTCAACATCACAAGTATGCAGCTGCCGCACCACGTTATAACTTCTGTCGCACTCGGCACGCTCAGCTTCAAACGAATATGGAAACTTTATGTAAGGCTCTGCTGACGTCACCAACACTTGCATATGACCGCGGGCACGACCCGGAGCCCCACGGGGCAAAGGAGCCCCGGGACAGTAGCTACTGCCTCTGCATGGCGACCCGACGGAGGGGAGACTGACAGCGAACGCTGGCACACGCAGTCCCGCTGTAGTGCTACTGGTGGCAGAGATGATGGAGGGGAAGTGTGTGTGGCAGGTTGGCGGTGATGGTGTAGTGTGGAGGTAGGAGAAGTGTGCCGAGAGGCGCAGGTGTGTCAAGAGCCATGATGTGCTGGTGGTATAATGAAGGTCAGGAAACACAGGTACAGCCAACCGAGCTCCTATAGTATTCTCTTTTCAGACAAACTGACAGGGGGCACTATTCTGGTTTACAAATTAATTGAAGTCATGGCGCCATTGGTTATTGTTGCATTTGGTCCAAATCAAATGATAACCTAAAGTAAGTAGTTACTTAGAAATAAACTAGCGACGAATGGAAAATACTAAAAATACTACTTTGTAAAATAAATTATAAGTCTACCGTATATTTCGTGTTTATATTGCTTTAATCAGAGACTGCTATGAAGGACATCCACGTAGCGTCACAATTACCGGTCACCATTTTGTGCCAAAAAATCATCGTAATTGGCACTGTACTTACCGCAACGAAAGAGTGAGAAAGTAATCACACACAGAGTCGTAAAATAGGACAATCAGAAAACGCTAAAGGAAGAGGCAACCCCGAGTGAAATATTTTCAAATACTAATAACAAAGGCAACGTATACTTACATCCCATGCTCGTCACTATGTGATTGTGAGGCCGCCACAGAATGCTTAAGAAATTTTTGCTTTATTTTGCATTCAGGCACTGCTGAATAAAGTTTTACTATCCTAATTCGGCTTAAGGCCTCTTTATGCACAGAATACTGTACCGTATATAGAACTCACAGATAGGGTCGAAACAAAGGAGAAAGTTAAACGAATAAACCAAGTATCATCCAACACCGCAAACAGGTACAGCAAAGAGAAGGAAGAATGCCAGAAGGCATCGGAAAGAGAGTAAAGAAAGCGGCGCAGAGACACTAAAGCCTATAGCACCTATAGCTGCAGTATTACTAATGGATGCAAGAAACCAACTAGAGCACCGCCACACTTGACTCTATGCCTCAGACATAGCCCCTTATTGTAAGGATAGAAATAAATTTACGTTAACGTTTGAGCCCCATGATGAAGAGTTTCGCACAGAACAGACTAACTAATTCTATCTTAAATGTTGTGGCTTTCTAAAGTGAACTATCGCCGTCTACATAATCATAATTAATTTGTTACACCCTACGCCCATAAGAGCCTGCATCTCGTATACAATAATTACCAACAAAGCTCTTCTAAAACGGACAACACAGCCCCTGACTCGGGTGCAATTTCTACCGCAGTAATCTCTAGTTCACCTTTCGTATATTCAATGATACTGGAAAGACTCAGACGACAGTTCGGGGAAAAAAAACATGGCTGATGTTAACGCTTACGAGCCGTAAGTACCTGCAGGACTGTAAAGCTCTCAGGATCATTGCCAGCAGCGCCGTGGGCGCTCATCATTCAAAACTTAACACATCTTACTAGACTCGACTTCAAGTTTACCATCAAGCTCGTATTGACAGGAATTAGGCACACTTCTCCCAACGATGTACCCTATATAAACAGCAGTGCTACTTACTTAATTCATATGGATTAGGTAAACTCATCACAATTTAAGTTTCACCGACGGAGAAACAGCGGCCTCACGTCTAAGTTTACAAGACACATTTCAATGAGCTTTCCTTTCAGCGATGGCTATGCATAACAGCGCTGTCTATAAATTAATAGACAGACATTCCAATGAACCTTCTAGGAATGGGAAAATGTAGGGGCTGTGCAGTAAATCTACGTAGAAAATTGGTTTCTCCATGTTACGCTTCCACGCTGCGGCTACACAAATACCTTTCGCCTTCCACGGTGGAAAAAAAAATATCCAAAGAGCAGCCATAAGTTTCTTTTGTACTGCTCCCACTGAATGCTTCGAGCAGCCACAGCAAAGCTATAACTGACGTCGAGAGCGCGGGAATGGAAAAATTGTGCAGCAGCAAGATCCTCAATCTGGCCACGATAAGGCATCTCAAGCGCAGCAGGTCCAGTACGAACTCTGTTCAGAAGGATATTCTCAAACGGATAAAAATAGGGATATTGACGGACGAAATATAGTAGAATGAAATAGCTATACAGTGAACTGTAGCAGCAATTTAAAAGATATGATGCACTGCGACCACCAGGGATTGTTCTAAGGAAAATTTACAACTGCACAAATTCTGATACGACGCCAGAATTGTAACGTTATATTGCAAGGTTAATGAAAATATCTTTTGGTCTGCTATCAGTGGTTGCTTCCTAGTTCATGTCTATGAAGCCCAGCCATGCAAGTGGCAACAAAAAGTACAAATTTACAAACAGTGAAACATTTGGACTTACAACTGTACATGTTACAGTTACAACTGCACAACTTATAAGAGCAGCACGTTGCAATAAACCTTGGCGACAACGTCCGCGATTTGCTGGTCGGCAACGCTCGACACATGCCGACATGCTTGCTGGACAATACTTCCCTACTATTCATGTTAGCTTATACGTTAGTGATATCCCTCCATAAAGTATAGAGGGATTGGCAGCACCCAGGACGTCATGGATCAAAACTTAACTCTCCCTAGTTATTGCAACTACGTTGCAATAGAGGCACTAGGCGGGACATATAACACAAGAATATCGCGGAAATCCAGCTTGCAGACAATATGTATGTGTGAAGAAGTTGAGAAAGACATGGAAGAACAGAAAGAAGATTAGGAAGGCTAACTGGACCGCCAGAATTAGGAGAAAGTCTCCATATTGCACTGAGCCGATTTCTATAGTTGTTCAGAGATATTTCGCGGTAGCAAAGAAGTAGGTACGCACATCAATGACATATTGTAATGTTGCTCTATCGTGAGCTTGGAGCTCACGCTGCCTTGAAAATATAGTGATGGCAGTGTCAGAAGAATATGAGCTTACGTTTATTTTTTCTGACCATACGCACCAACCACGAAATCGATCAGACGTAAACCACAATGGCATTTATGCTGAATTATTTCTTACCGCGTGTTTTCTTGTCATTTACCTTCATATCGTCACACACTGATTGCAGTTAAGCGTACAGAACTGCAGTGAAGCGATCTATTCTATTGCTAACATTTGTATAAGCCCTAGGCTCACAAAGCTTGCTTATATACCGTACTATCTGTTATTGTCAACTCATGCATCAACTTGCACGTATGTGCACGCACCGTCCGTGTATATTCAATACAACAGCGCTACTACAATAGATTTTGTTCCTGATAGTTGCAAAAGTAGCCTAGCTGTTGCGTGCACTAGGTATCAAAAGCCTATATAGACCTGTCATTAATGTAGTATACGAGTTTCATCCAATGCAGAATGTGGAGTGCCACTCTTATAATGTCCATATAGTTCCTAGTACTAAAACATCTGGGATATTATATTAATAAGCAAAAGCCGTGGAGCAGCATACACAGACTCGTAAACTGAAGAATCGAAGGTGTTCCATTTGGAAGCTTAAGGTTCACGGAACCTTTCAAAAGGTTTGGTAGAAAACCTTTGGTGGTTCCAAAGCTGTATCGGGCTACAGCTAGAAGCTGTAGAGGTTCTACGAAGAGTCTGTAGTTCTATGCGTGTATACACGAAAAGAGAAACACATCCATTACAAAGAACGCAACAGCTGCACAGAAACTCCATTGTTGGTAGTGAAACAAAAGGGGGCTAACGGTGGCTAAAATAGAACTAAGGTACGTGCAAACAGTCCATTGCTTCACCAGAAGGAAGTATGGCAACTGAAGCTCAAAATACGGCAACCCTACGAGAACAAAAACACTAACTAAAAATACCCTCCCCGGACAGCGACATAACAACAGCGTTATGCACTTACTTCGGAGTAGAGCTGCAAGCAATTGTACACAAACTGCACCGGTACGGTAAGCGCGACAGAAAGACAGCCCCTCGAGCTACAAAAGAAAAACAGCCGGGCATATCAGTTCTGTGTGCACAAGGAAGGGGACGGACTTGATACAAGGGGAGAGTGAGCGCACGGACCATTTGTGAAAGTCTGTCCGTTCCGCCCTATATTCATTCCATCGTTCCCTAAAACTGTAAGACCTGCAAAGCACTGAAATTCGTAGGAATTCCAAAGATATTTCTTGTAAAAAAATCAGTTTGACGCTGATGGCAGCGCTGCTTGCATACGTTGGACAACATAAGTCGTGAGCAGAGGCAAACCTCGCCTATTTTTTGGGCATCATATTGACGCGTTACTTCAGAAACTTTATAATAACAGGTGGACCCGCGCGTGAAAAAAATCAGGCAATAATCAATATTTTTTAATATGGGCTGTTGCGGAATCTTCTCTTTCCTGACTTACTTCATTTTCTTGATTGATCCTTTGTCTTGCTTTCAACCTCAGGTTTTTTTCTTTCTGATCTGACTTGTCGTTTCCTCATTTTCTCGCTCACGCTTATCACATGGTGTCTACTGAAGATTGCTAGGAAATTTTTATGACTTTTTATGACTTTTCAAGATAAATATTTATGACTTTTTTATGACCTTATATTATACGGCATATCCAAAAAAAATACGATTTCATCAAAAAATGAATGG
>LQNS02278091.1:32779266-32792357 GCA_001587735.2 Parhyale hawaiensis | reverse complement strand
AAAAAAAATTATGACCTGTGAGTGAATTTTATTACTTTTTATGACTTTTTTTATGACCAACCAGTTTTTATTACTTTTTATGACTTTTTATGACTTTTATGACCTAGTAGACACCCTGTATCAGCAGCTCTCTTCACTTCTGTAACCTTGCTGCTTCAAGTCTTTCTTAACTGTATCGCGTAGACGATTCATCGCTCTCCATGCATTCGTGGCACGTCTACGATCTTGAGACTGGAGTAGTTTCGTACTATTTATACGCTCCCTATCTTCCTTCTTGATTAGGCGTGCGTCTACAATAGTGAGAGGCAGAAAAAAAAATCTTGAGCAAAACACTGCAATAACCTTGAATGTAACTCCAGCCAGCTTGTATGCATGTCAGCACTCCGTAGCCATAGACGGTCTTGCGAACTTAAATATCCGCTTGACTGAAATTTTGGGCTATGAAACAGAATTCGTACCCTCGAGTTCGCACCTTCAGAATACGACAGTGTGAGGGATAATATGCGTGGTATGGAGCTGAAGGAGCATATGGTAATGGACAGAAATACTTGGAATATCAAGATCTGCTTCAGCGACCCCCTTTGAACGGGAATAATACTGCTGTAGAAGAAGGAGAAGAAGAAGAAATGAAAGACAGTAATCTAGAAGAAATAGTTGTCTACTGCCCGTGAAAATCATCCCCACCAGAGCGCTTCGTTGACCATCTGCCGAATTTATAGGTCTTGACCGGAGAGAAAAAAGTTATAAAATCGGACTCCATAAGCTACATACATAGTGTTTCGATTTCAAGAAATGTTTCAAGCAAGAAGTGTCTTCAGATACAGGGATGAGGATCAGCCGTCGCCATCTTCTCAATCCTGGTCATTGATCTACAAAATCTGCAACCTGGCTTATTTTTCACCTATTTCCTTCAAAGCGGACACGAAATACATAAATGAATACACGAAACGTTTTATAATACAAGGTTAAGAGACAAATGCTGATACCAACACAGTGTACTTGAGCTATACGCAGCACAGAGGGTGCAAATACGCTCTACATCGGCAACCTTTGAGACGCGCTCAAAAGATGTGGAACTGCGATCAAACACAAGAACGACAAAATCTGCAGCAGTACAGTGTCCATGGAAGGTAGCAATACTGCCGTGACATAATATTTATGAATATAAAATGCCGGTATCTATCGCATACGGTGAAAAACAGAAGCCATTTCCGACATTCGATCAAAGTCAATCAGCAATCATGATTTTCCTTCTTCTTTGCTTACGTCGTAAATTAGGAGGAGCAAACATGAATTAACTTTTCAGACAACAGCACTGTAGGAAAGACTTCCATCAGTATGTATGTAGGTGTACTATTAAGTATAAAACAGGAAATTCCGGCAACAAGACTGGCCCGACGGGAAGGAAATCTGATATTGGCAAAGCCTACAGGCTAAACTGCTGGGCGTATGGTCGACACCGGATGGCGTCAGGCTGCGGGTTCATGTTTTCATGCAAGCGGAAACTGCTCGCGCTATTGCAAATTCAGAGGTAAGGGGCGCAGCAAGGTATCTGTGGGCTCGTTCGACTGGCTCGTCCAAGTCAACCGAAGTCAGGCGCACTCGTCAGAAATCTCGGAGAACTGCCAGGATTTCGCTCCGTTGCATCGAACTTTAGGCGCTGAACTTGAATGAAGTCCCCATGAGACAGCTGGAAACTCAATAATGCTCCACAAAATAGAATTTACAGTCGTTTCAAGCATACTTGGGCTGTTTTTAACACATGCATCACGATTGACAGTGACGAAACCAACGTTTAAGTATAAGGTTTTGGAAGAGTGGGATTTGTTTCGATTGTATGAGAGGCTCAAGGAAAGCAACGGAACAACCCGACTGCGGGGCAGGAGCGAGAGCTATAGGATGCGGTGTAGCGGAAGCGCGGAGGAGCTGTGGTCAAAGCTGCGGTTATCGAAGAGGAAATATTCACTTTCTCCAATAGCGCAAGTCTGCAATGACTGCAAATACGGCAATGCTGCGCAATGAAATAAGTCTATGCATCCCCGAGCTTTTGCGTAAAATCGCTTGAACAAATCCTGCTTCCAAATGATCGACACAAGCGTTGGCTCTTTCATGCCACAAATCGGTATATCTAAATTAGCCGTAAAACAGTGAAGAAATGGTTAGCTAGTTAATGCAGTTATAATTTCCAACAAAGGTTTATCACAAAAATTGAGGAAATATACGTAACCAGTAATTCGTTGGCCCTAGTGCACGCAACACTACGTAGATTCATGCGAAATAGACGAGTAGCTAATTTTAAAAGCAGGTCCTGTAGTTGAAACGATAGCTTCAAGACCTAAAGCTCACAGCAGATAAAAAAATATCCTCTATAAACCAAAAATTCACAAAAAAATGGATGAAAGTTGGGTTTGAGGTAAAGCGCGCGCAGCACAGCAGCAGCGTTAGCTAGGATCATCCTCACGCAATAACTTGGGACCGCGAGACTCACAGCTCGAGCCACAATCGAGACAGTCACAGATCAGTTCCCTGTAGTCGAGACGATGCCCGCAGTACATGGACCAGAAGCGCGAGCAAACAGGGTGGGAGGACGTTTGCTGCTCTATCCATTGTGTAAATCCTACACTCGTGGGGCACTTTGGGTCCGATGACCCACACCGCGAAGGAGCAGCAGCGTCACCGTATCTTACTTACTAGCTCCACCTGCTATATAGATACAGCGTCCATGTCATTTGTATTCTGTTGGTGTTCGAAAGCCTCGTGCTTTGATTTCACTGCCGATATTTTACGTGCGTGTTAGTAATAATTCACAAGCACCTGCAAAGTACTTCAGGCACGGATAGAGCATATACAGCATGTCAATCAAAACTGGGCACTTAGGCATGGTGCTCTGAACATTTTCCATAATATGCACCAAGCTTGGGTTCCCAGGATGACATATAAGATCGGTACCTATGTATGCAGTATGTCTCGTATTTACACAGCGGCTTGCACACACCACAACTCATAACGAAGTCTTACCTGACGCGTGTTGTAAAGTGCACAGCCATGGCAGTGGACAACGCTGACGGGAGACATTACTCGGCCGCAGCACTTCACCTTCACGCAGTGACGCTAGAATTTTTTTCTATCCTGCACTACGTACGCCGGTGCTAAACACTGATAATGTGAACACATAACGAGAGCTCGTTACACTTCAATTGCACTGTCCAGTGGTGCGGTGAGACTTCGCGTGACTCCCATTTCACTGAAAGTCGTTCCTCTGCCTAACGCTAACTCAAACCCTGAAAATCTTAAAGCAGGACAAAATCAACAATCGCCAAGCAGCTCCACTTTTGCATCATTTCACACGAAGTTCGTCAGTCGTTGTTGTAGCTCGAGCGTCCTGCTCACCGCAGTGAGCCGAAAACGAGATAAAAGCACACAGGGGGCTACTGACGTATGGGGGGGGGAGGAAGCGCACGGTTGGGGCACGATCGGCTGAGGGCAAGAGCGACAGAACAGGACAGCCGGAGCTGCTACGCGGAGGGTTGCGTATCGACACTTTCACTAAGCTCTGATACTGCCATAGCAAAGGAGCGTGTAGCATGACTATTCTTATACTGCCAGTAGCAGCAATAGATTGATATTCCCAAAAGATATTTAGAGTGAATAAGCAACTAATCTTCAATCACCTAAGTTGGATGTTGACTAGGCAGGAAAATGAAAAGCGCACCAATCACCAAAACGTACTACCCGGACCAGGAATTGGAAGCACCTCACACAATGCTAATATTAGCCAACGTAGGTAACACTTGGAAGAATTGGTAATGAAAGTCGGTCACAGAGCACGTGCGTGATTACCATCCATTCGAACTACTATATTTTCAGTATCTATGCACTTCATACAATTACAAACGTAAGACTGGATACAAACAACTGCAGAGACTAAAAGCTTAACACATGTGTCAAAGTGATGAAGAAAGTCTCGGCGATGGCACCTTTCCGAAGTAGACGCAGTGATAACTGATCAAATGTAAATTTGTACTCAACTATGTACTGCCTAGATTTTTCTTTTATATCTTCCACTTGTAATTTAAGATTACAAAACAAAAGACAGTTAACGAGTCGCAGCCCTTTTGGGTGAAACTTAAAATCTACTATTTAATGTTCACGATATCATTATAGAGTGTGACGCAATGATGCTTCACTCAAGAACGATTCCTGCCGCGGACCCAACAGCGCGACTCAGCAATAGGCTATACATGTACATTCTCAAAGCGACAAAAGTACTTGAGCACTATGGGTGGGGAGGGTAGTAATTAGGTATCTATCACTAACACAAAAAAATCACATACCAAACACTGTAAACCGCGAAGAAATGTCATATTACCGCGGCATATATACATGAACAGAAAACGACGCATGATAACACGATAGAAAACTTTATGAATATAACTCCAGCACCTTTGCAGCATTCATTGCTTCATCAGCATATACTTTGCATGGATCATCTTTTTGAGAGCAAAGATAAGTCGTAAGCCAAAGCGACAAAGGTAATACAGCTCCAAGGACACACTTTCATATCTAAAAGCCATCACTCAATGCACCACGCGCCGGGCATTGCAACTACCTACCCTTTGCATGTCACGCACGCACAAGATACTGCCATCATCGAACTGAGGGGGCAAAAATGTGAATTTTAAAAGCATCGTAAATAGGAGAGGTGCAGGAGCTCTAAAGTACGGCAAGCTATCGCTTCCTGCGCACCACACACTTAAGAAGAAGCGCAACTGTCTTTATATCAGGTAGCGCATTATTCAGAGATAGGCAGCACTTCACAAATGAAACAGATGCGAGAATTGAAAGGTTGCGCAGGAAGCAAGAGCGAGATCAGCTGCTTCGAGCCACCACTGCCACTCAACTGTCAGTTGAGCAACGGACCAAAACAGAGCGCCAGAGACCCACGCGAGTGAAAACACCACTGCAGTGACCGCTTTTTTGGGGGCAAAAAAGTGCGACCGATGAAAGTGTCCGCGGGCGCCCATGCACCAGCGCTGGAGCAGAGGCAGGCCTACGCAACCAGCAGCCGTGCAATTCCTCTGCAGAGGGAGGGAAGGTGACCAGCACATGCTGAGCAGCGAGTTCGTAGTAATGATACGGAGACCACGTGCAAAAACCAACTCTGACGTCAAATGGTGTAGCTTTGGTCAGCAATCAGCGAGGGCACTCGGTGCAATCACGCAAAGATGACGAAACGAGGCGGACCACCAACATATGCTCTAAAAATGCCCATAAAAAGTCGCACCAACCCGTTCCATAGTAATTACGGAGTACAAGGTTGAAGGTTGGCTCTATTGGGATATCCAAGGAAATTGACAAGTAGTAAGAACTGCATCACTGCAGTTATGGTATGTACACGGCACTGTGTTGTCTAGCAGTAGCATTTTTGATAAAAATGTCATCAGGAAATTATATAAATACAATAAGCCACATCCACAAACTCTCGTCTGCGCGGCAACTGCTGGATGTCATTATTGTATTGATCACTCATTACCGAGTAATTGAAGCTACAATGAACTTTTGCGTGTCTATTACTGAAACTGAAGTCCGATTCACAACAACGCATTTCGGGCTTACAGCGCGCTCATAGAGTAAGTAGTAAAAAAGTTGGAATCTAAAAGTATAAAGTTCCCATAAACATTTAGCGATACACTTTAATTGTAAAGAAAACCGCACCAACCCCGACTGCCTTCGGACCGTGACTGCTCAATACTGCAGTGTGCTATGGCATTTAATTTCCTTTGTCCGGGACGATTGCAGAACACAAGGCACACGCAATCCCACGACCTGTAACTATCGTATAGAATAGAAGTCAAGCGTGAATATTAGGCAATGGATATAATCAAAAGAACTGCGAGACGTAAGCGTGACCCTGCAGCCCGGCCTAGCATGAAATTCCTGCGAGTGGGGAAGGTGAACCGCATCTCTGAGCACCGGAGCGATCACTGACCTAGTCATCTATCTTAACTGTAGGGGTCCGTCATGTAAATGTGAAGTATTAATTACTACTTCAATAACACTCCGCAATATTAATAACTAGTTAAATTACCCACATTCCAGTGAGTTTTGTTTAAAGCCACAGATGACCGGCACTGCAAGTGGAGGACAGAGAGAAAAGTAGATAGTTTTGTACAAGTTTTTGCTCTCAGCACCAACTGCGCAAGCTACTACACAAATAAATGCACTGAAAAGAAAGACATTTGTTCACATGAAATATAAAGCGTGGAAATAAATGAAGTCCAGCCCGTAAAACAACATCGAAATGAACATTATGTCATGTAGGATTCACTGCAGTCTCGGGTCGGGGCCTGGCTCCCCGAACGCCTAGTCACATACGGGGGCGTCAACTATGCCATCCTATATCACGGTTTGGATGTCGCCACTTACGCTACAATGATATTAACTCAAAACAGACCAAATTTGTTATAACCTTGTAGCAATGTATGATTACCTCCGCCAAGGAGTTTATGTTTTCGTTGTGTTTGTCTCTCTGTCTGTCACCAAGATAACTCAAAAAGTTATGAACCGATTTGGATGAAATTTACAGGGATTGTTAGGTATATATATTAGGAGGAACAGATGATCAAGTTTTGGTGAAGATATGTCCATCCGCTTGTTTGCTTGTCTGCCTCATTTTTCCCAATGTCATAACTCAAAAAGTTATGGATGGATTTTGATGAAATTAACATGAGTGTTTAGGTATATAACAAAGAGTAAATGACCAAATTTTGGTAATGATCTGTATTTTCGTTCGTGACTGTTTTTAATTTTATGCTTGTTAGCACAATAACTCAAAAAATAATGAATGGATCTTTATGAAATTTATAGGGGTTGTTAGTAATGTTAAAAGACATAAATGATCAAATTTTGGTGCAGATCGGTTTGTATGTTTGACTCATGTTTGTCACAACGTTTGTTAGCAGTATAACTAACTCAAAAAGTTATGAACGGAACTTCAAGAAAATTCCACAAGCACTTATTAGAATAAAAAGGCACAATTGATTAGATTTTTGAGTTTCTACAAAGAAAATTATGGTTTCAGAGCCAAGTTGAATTTTTTGCTACCGTTGCCTCGCTTGGCGGAGGTATACGCTCTCAGAGTGCTCTAGTTAAATATGTGAATGAGTTTAAATTGCCAAAATCAAAAGGAATATGGAAAACTTTAGTCGTTGAGCAAATGCATTCGTACCCGCAGCTTCGCACTTACCATACTCACAACACAAGCTATATAATCAATTAGAAGTTTTTTCGTTTTTAAATTGCGCTAAAGGTTTTAATTATAAATAATTATTACTTTATTATTATTATTATATTCCTGGTTTTACCCATGTCATACGACGTGATCCAAGCAGTGATACTCATTTTGTTATGTCGCATCAGTATAAGAATATTTTATCTCGGTATTCCTTCCGGTGAGTCTCAGTTGGCCGAGAGCGCTACTACTGGCGAGAAAAGAAGAGAAAAACACACGAGCGAGAATACAAGTGTCCCGCGGACTAGTTCGGCTGTCTCGAGTGACAGCCAACCTCACGGAACAGAAGAGGAAATATAGAGAACCTACCTAACTTTACAAAACTAACCTTCTCAGCAGGAGCTGCAGCCAGCTGCAACATCTCCTGCGGCACTGCGGAGAATGCACTTCGTGAGGCCCCAATGCATTATGGCAGGGAAAAGAATTATTACTGATGGTGGACTATATGACAGGGTAGGCTATTGCAATTGGCAGTACAGGCTATACTCACACCAACAACTTATGAAGCAAGTTGTAATTATTTATTCCGTATTAGAGTCATTTTGGCGTTAAGGACAAGAGCAAGCGCCTGCATCAAACGGCAACAACGGGACTACAAAAAAATATATACTTTTTCCCTTGTTCTGCGAACCAACAAATTGCAATTAATTCACTACTGAACACTGGTTCTAGAACTATGTTGAAACTTAGCCAGCATGCCGAGTTTTTTAGAGACTCGTTAGTCGTTCCTGATATTCTTGTATAAATATCATCATGTCAAGCGTCACTATTGCTCCCCACAGGCGTTCCGCAGGGACAGCACTGATGAAACACAAGGAACATCACGCGATTACTAGGAAATGGGACCTGACAGACGAAAACGATCTTCAAAAATGGTATCACGAAGTGGAATTGATCAAAATACATCAGCATATGAATGAATATCGGAACTAAACTGCTTTTTTACCAGCGCAATCTACATAAGAGAGGTAACGCAAAAATCACGAGACAGCGCTGTGCCGTGTGCAGCTTCCGTAGTATGTCTTTATTTCGCCAGGCGTGCATAGAGCACCACGTGGCATTGCCTGGGAACGTTTTCTTTGGTCGCAGCGATTTTTTTTTTTTTGTAAAAGAAGTTTCGCCCACTGGTCGTTTTTAGCAAAACACATTCAACTGAAGAGCGCACGGCGGCGAAGTTTTGCTTCCTGCTCGAGATAAATAGCGTAGAAACTATCGCGATATTGAGACAGCGTACGAGAACAACGCTTTGGGAAGAACTCAAATGTATGAGTGATTTTTTCGCTGCAAAATCTGTAGCACAATTCATGATAACCCTTTTATGCACGCCCGTCAACATCATGAACGGAGGAAATATTAAAAAAAAAACAAGCACTTGCGCTCAAAGAGCGGATGAGGGACCGCGGCAGGGACGGGTGATGTTAGGTACCTACCTATCTGAACTGTGCGAATTGCAACGGAATACTTGCATGGGAGTGAGGAGGGGCTCCGAGCAATTTGGTGGTCGGGTGGACAAGTACTGTGTGTTGACAGAACAGCTCTTAACGACTCTGACCTTTTCATCCGCGGTCATTACAGGTGTTCAGATATGGTGCCTTGTTCCAACCTTGAAACCAAACAGCGAGTAGGCAACGAATTTCAGCACCGCTTGCTGTTCACTCGAATGAGCCACCAATAAAAGCGACGCACGAGCGAAACAGTGTTAAAAGAAAATATTCATTGGGACCAATGAAAATCCTTCCCAGGCGACGCCACTGGGTGCTCTGAAGACGGAAGAGCTGCACTGCGCTCACCTGGAGGGAAAATGGGAGCCACGAAAAGCTCCACCCACCGCAGTACAATGCCCATAATGTCGAGGCACCCTAGCGTAGTGCCGTGTCAACTACAGTAACCAGCCCCAAAGACCTGTGGCAGCGATCAACACCGAATAGCAATGCATGAAGCCGTTCTATACAGAAACTAGAGCACTCTGAGAGCGCATACCTCCGCCAAGTGC
The DNA here is from genome assembly GCA_001587735.2 of Parhyale hawaiensis. NCBI lineage: Eukaryota > Metazoa > Arthropoda > Malacostraca > Amphipoda > Hyalidae > Parhyale > Parhyale hawaiensis. The sequence continues at coordinate 32,783,073 of LQNS02278091.1, read as the reverse complement.
AGCAACGGTAGCAAAAAATTAAAATTGGCTCTGAAACCATAATTTTCTTTGTATAAACTCCAAAATCTAATCATTTGTGCCTTNATGCATGAAGCCGTTCTATACAGAAACTAGAGCACTCTGAGAGCGCATACCTCCGCCAAGTGCAGCAACGGTAGCAAAAAATTAAAATTGGCTCTGAAACCATAATTTTCTTTGTATAAACTCCAAAATCTAATCATTTGTGCCTTTTCTTATTATTAACAGCTTGTGCAATTTTCTTGAAGATCCCTTCATAACTTTTTGAGTTATACTGTTAACAAACGTTATGACAAACATGAGTCAAACATACAAACGAACAAACCGATCTGCACCAAAATTTGATCATTTATGTCTTAACAATACCAACAACTCCTATAAATTTCATAAAGATCCATTTATTATTTTTTGAGTTATTGTGCTAACAAGCATAAAATTAAAAACAGAGAAATACGAACGAACAAGCGAATTATTACCAAAATTTGGTCATTTACTCTTCGTTATATACCTAAAACCTCATGTTAGTTTCATCAAAATCCAGCCATAACTTTTTGAGTTAGAGCGTCGAGAAATTTGATGCAGACAAACAAACAAACAAACAAACGGATGGACATATCTTCACCAAAAGTTAATCATCTGTTCCTCCTAACATACCTAACAATCCCTGCAAATTTCATTCAAATCGGTTCATAACTTTTTGCGTTATCTTCGTGATAGACAAAGAGACAGACAGACAGACAGATAGACAGACAGACAAACACGACGAAAACATAACCTCCTTGGCGGAGGTAAAAAACTATGACTGCCACATAGATGTTTCCCGATAATTTTACTCTTTCACGCGCGCAACTTTTTACACTCAGCAGGTAGAGCAAAAGTCGTAAGTCATAATTGCGGGTTTACTGCACTCCAGTAAATAAAGAAAGCGGCATAGCGACACGTGTCGCTCGCTACCTGCCGAAAGCGTCGCCGCCTGAGACGTAGAGGAAAAACGAGGGAGGGGAGGAGGAGGGAGGAAGGGCAGGAAAATTTCCCACTCAACATACGTGCAGAAGCGCGGGAACGAAAAGCGTGAAAGCGCTGCATTACAGTAGCGACATTGGCGCGTACGTTGAGGACCAGCTGCAGCTCCTGTGGTGATCTATACGAACAGCCGGCCGAAATTGATGGTACCGCAGCGAGGGACCATAACTGCAGGGACTGTAATTATTGTCGTTTGCATGGTAGCACGTAACCTCCGTGGAACGGGAGTTATTTGTTGTTCGCAGATTAGTGGTCACTTCGGAACAAATACTCTGGAGGCGTTGAACCCGAGCAGTTGCAATCATTATAATAGGTACGGTAATTATTTGCTTACCAGAAAGAGGATAGCGCGTGGCGCACAGTACATTTCGCAGAGACGAAACTGAAGAGAAAACGGTTACGAAGAAACAACGATAGTGCCACAATTAGCCCAATATATGGGACAAGATCAGCATGATGTTGCACAGCGCACTTCGCATGACTGGAGTAGCAAAGAGAAGGTATTCGTGTACTGACAAAAGGTGCGCCTCGACTGGCCTAATTACCTCATCGTTCAGAGACTAGACGAGCCACAGCATACGACTACGATATAGTTACTAGAGCTCTTGCCAAGGCAACATCGGGAAGATTCTTCGCAAATAAGATTTAGAACCAACGTTGCAAACACGTCGGGACCTCAAGGCCCGCCACCCACCAAGTAGGTACCACATCAGGGGACGATCCACACACATTCTCCCACCAGCTCTCCCACCAACATTGAGGACAACGACGAATCAAGCAATATACCAGTCTCGCAAGGGAAGCGGAAGGACAGATACATACAGACACGCTGGTAACTATACATCTTATAGTATAATAAGTAAGCAAGTTTCAATACTAGCATTTCATAGCTATAAAGACAATGGACAGGCACGGCGTATACCTACCTACTTACTTATAGCTAGTATTTCCCATCTCATTAAGTTAAATAACCGGGCGCATAGCTAAGTATATACGACACCTAAGTACATACCGTACTTCCTGCTCATATCATATATATAGACAATAAGTGAAAGGCCAGCCAGCAACAACAGCATGCAGACAGCCTATATGTAGGACCCAAACCCCAGACTATCACAGCTGCTGAGCAAAACCCTCCGTACAGGAAGGAAGGTAACGCCAAGTCTTGCTCGCCTCGGGACGAAAGATCGAACAGTAGGGCACGGCTACCCATTCATGTACAACTCTACAACATATTTAAAACAATATCTCAGGACTCCGCATACTAGCGACTGTTTGCGGCTTTAACACGAGCGAAGCAGAGTTCGCTCACGCGAGGCAAAAAGCGAAAATAAAATATCTACTTCATGACCACCAGCAGCTCCAAGGCAAGAGCAGTGACGCGACGTCGGTTGTATCAAAACGCAATGCACAAAATGCATGCAATGATATAGCTTGTGCAATAGTCTCAATTTGGTACTCTATTTGAGATCATTTGAGAGACAATTGGTAAGTAAGCCAGCAGCAACGGCAGCGCAGTAAGTGGTACCGACGTGCATAATTATACAGAAGGTAATATTTTTCAACGAAATCAAAGTAGGCTGGTAGCTCATATAGGTACCTACCGACCGGTATTGGGGACCGAGTCAGAGGGCTTTTCAGAGCATCTGTTGCGTTACCTGTGTATACGGGTCGGACATGGCATAGTCCTCAGCTTGATGAATTCCTTGACTTCGTCAGTAAATAGCGTAAGAAGAAAAGTGAAGAGCAAGAACCGCGGGTGCAGTAACAACGCAACGGATCAGCTGACGGCGTAACGCAGGAAACCGCGCAGGCGCATTAGAGAGCAGCAGCAGCAGCAGCAGCAGCTGCAGCAGCAGCAGGAGGAGGAGGTGCTGCAGCCGCTGCACCACAGGAAAAGAAAGCTCGAGGCAGCCACACCTGAGCCCTGGAGAAAGAGGGCCAAGGAGACTACGAGGGAGGGAGGGAGGGGAGGATCGATATGAGTACTCATATATTATCTACGCCTTAAAGAGCCAATACGGTCATATGCTCCGAAGACATCGGACGTATCTGAGGCATGCCATGCGTTCCGAACAAGGGATGGTGGTCGAGCAGCAGCAACAAATGTTATGATGGCTTCACCGAGTTAGCAGCAAGATGCTCAATTAAACATCGAGGAGATAATTTCAAATGTGACTGACATGAGAGCTGCAAGTTATAGTATGTGCCAGAAAAAACAGCTGCAAGAGGTAACGTGGAATAAGTATAGAGCTTCCTAGACTAAGCGGAGAACCTTCCAACTACCGAAATTATGCTACATTATATTATCAAGAAACATCTACCGTCACTAGTCACCCCAGCACAAATAGGTGTCGTTTCTCACCTCAACGAAAGAACTGGACCTGTCTCAACTTAACGAAAAAGAGAAAAACACACTGTAAGCATATTACCAATCGGTGAAAAAGTTCGTAGGTAGAAACTGAGAAGAAACACTGTAGACAAGTTTTAGGTGCTAAATGACCATGAGTGCCGCGTGCTTCCACATGTGGAAGCCTAACGGCTCGTACACCTTTTTACCTCCGCCAAGGGGGTTATGTTTTCGTCGTGTTTGTCTGTCTGTCTGTCTGTCTGTCTGTTTGTTTGTTTGTCTGTTTGTCTGTCATCAGGATAACTCAAAAAGTTATGAACCGATTTGGATGAAATTTACAGGGATTGTTAGGTATGTTGGGAGAAACAGATGATTAACTTTTGGTGAAGATATGTCCATCCGTTTGTTTGTTTGTT